>JAJJWX010004874.1:0-600000 GCA_023529315.1 Papaver bracteatum | reverse complement strand
CATTAAGGCTCGTCCCATTCTATTATGTCATTATTTTAATGTTTTCTCTTGCGAAATTTTTGCATATTCTCATTTTATTCTGATCTTGAACAATCTCGCAACGGCTCTTTTCATAAAAAGTTTTTGTTCATACTTATTTTGTTGCATCATACATCATTTCGTCATCTAAGGATTCTCAAAGTTCCTCACGGGTAATATCTCTTTAAATATAGTCTATTCCATGGTCTATCAAGTCTTTGACCAACATCTCTACCCTCTGGATCCATCAATTTGTATGCCCATGTTCCAATTATCTCTTTTATAATGTAAGGTCCATCCCATTTTTTTGCTAATTTTCCACCACCTTCTCGATGATAAATTGGCGTCTCGCGAAGAACCAAATCACCTGGTTGAAATTCGAGTGGCTTGACACGCTTATTGTATTCTCGAGCTAATCTCCGTTTATAATTCTCCATATGCTGTAAACCTTTTTCTATCTTCTCTTCTAATTCATCCAGTTTGCTTAAGATCATTCCAGCACTAAGATTCTTCTCCCAAGCCTCTCTTTTTATCGTGGGAATAGCAACTTCTGTTGGTAACACTGCCTCAACCCCATATGTTAAACAGAAAGGTGACATTCCAGTAGCTTCTCTCCTAGTTGTGTTGTAGGCCCATACTGCGTTATGTACTTGTTCGCACCATGCTCTATTATGTCCCTCTAACTTCTTCTTTAATATATCTGCGATTGTCTATTTGTTGCCTCTGCTTGCTCATTAGCTTGTGGATATAAAGGAGTTGATTTTCCACATTTTATCTTAAATGCATTAAGCAACATTTCTATGTTCTGTCCTTTAAATTATTTCCCATTATCAGATACCAACTGTGCTGGAATTCCAAATCTGCAGATGATATTTTCAAATATGAATGTAAATATGTCTTTGTCGCGAATATGTTGTACCGCTTTTACTTCTGCCCATTTTGTGAAATAATCTGTTGAGAAAATTAAGTATCTTTTTTGCGCAGATCCTGGTACAAATGGTCCCATAATATCTAAGCCCCACTTTCCAAAAGGCCATACACTGGTTGAGGATGATAAGGGTGCTCCAGGTGCATGTATTTTCTTTCCATGTCGCTGGCAATCTTCGCAATGTCTTGATACTTATTTTGCATATATGGCCAATAATAACCTTGTGTTTTTGCTCTATATGCCAAGGATCTTCCTTCGCTATGATTGCCAGCATCCCCACTATGCAACATTTTTAACACTTTATCTCCTTCTTGTCTTGTTCAACATCTGAGTGATGGTCCATTAAATGATTTTCGATATAATACCCCATCTCTTAGTTCATAATTTGTTGCATGGCTTTTTAATTTATGTGCTTCCAATCTGTTTCTTGGTATCTCCCCTCTTGTTAAATATGCACGAAGTTCTATTCTCCAATATGCGATATTGTCGTTTGGCTCTTCCTCACCACCTTCTACTATCATTACATCTACCTCTTCTTCCTCTTCTTTATTGACTAATAGTGATAAAAGTGTCTATATTTTTATGCATCTCATAACTGGATTTGACATCATACTTGAAATAAAAGCATAAGCATTTGCAAGTCTATTATATTTCCTTGATATATGCCTCCACTTTATTTTTGGGATTTTCGCTGACAACTCTTCGACAAGTTTTTTGTACTTCTTCAACGATGGTTCATTTGTAGTATATTCTCCTTTTATCTGACGAATAACTAACTGCGAATCACTGGTGATTCTCATATTCTCCAACTTCATTTCTATTGCGAATTTTAGGGTATGTACCACAGCTTCATATTCCGTTTCATTATTTATTGATGCGAACTCCAATCTGAAATAGAAATCCATTTTGGATCCTTCTGGCGAAATTAAGACAATTCCAACTCCATTACCTTCCCCATTTGAGGATCCATCCACCAATATCTCCCATCTATTTGGTTCTATTAACAAGTCTTTTGGATCTCCTTATTCTTCTTCTATATCCATCATATCCTCAACAGCTTCATCATCTTCCAAAGGAAATTCTGCTAGAAAGTCTGCAACAACTTGTGACTTTGGTGAAGATAATACTTCATATTTGATTTCAAAATGTCCTACTTGCGCATTCCACCTCTCAACTCTGCCTAATCTTTTTGAGTTCTTCATCACTGATTCAATTGGTACCTTTGTTAACACTTTAACTTTATGTGCCTGAAAATATATGCGGAGCTTAAAGGTCGCATAAACCAATGCTAGAATTAGTTTTTCAATCTTCGAATAGTTTCTCTCTGCGGCATTAAACGTCTTGCTGATGTAATAAATTGGTTTTTCAACTCCTACATCTACTCGCAATAACACAGCACTTAATGCATGCGAAGTTGTTGCAAGATAGATTAACAGCTCTTCTCCCAGTTCTGCCTTTTATAAAATAGATGTATTTACCAGGTATTCTTTTATTCCTTGAAAAGCTTTCTCACACTCATCTGTCCATCTGAATTTTGTCCCTTTTTTAAGGATGTTGAAAAAATATTTGCATTTATATGATGATCGCGAGATAAATCTTCCTAGCGACGCCAAGAGACCATTTAACTTTTGCACATCTTTTACTGTTGCTGGTGTTGGCATATCGCAAATTGCTTGTACTTTCTCTGGATCAACTTGTATTCCTTCCTTGGATACAGTGTATCCTAAAAACTTTCTTGATGCAACTCCAAAAATATATTTTTCTGGATTCACCTTGATGTTAAAATGCCGCATCTGTTCAAAAATCTCCTTCAGATCTTGTACGTGGTTTTTTGATTCTTTAATTTTTATCAACATGTCATCTACGTACACCTCTAACGTTTTGTGTATCCACTTCGCGAACACCTTCTCTACCATTCTTTGATATGTTGCTCCTGCGTTTCGCAAACCAAATGGCATTTTTGTATAACAATATAATCCTCTTGGAGCGAAAAAAACAGTATGTTATTGATCTTCTTCAGCGAGAGGAATCTGGTTATATCCTTTATACCCATCTAGGGAAGATATTCTATCATTTCCTGCTGCTGATTTCGACCATTTGAGGTATATATGGTAATGGAAAACTGTCTTTAGGACAAGCTCTATTTAGATCAGTAAAGTCTATGCAAATTATTGTCTCATTATTTTTCTTTGGAACCACAACCATGCTTGCTATCCACTCCAGATATTTTGCTTGTCTTATAATTCCTGCATCAAGCATTTTCTGTAGTTCCTCTTCTATTTTAGGATGGTAAGTTGTTGCGATTTTTCTTTTCCTCTGCTTAAATGGTCTTGCGTCTTTGTTGATCTCCAATTTATGACATGCAACTGATGGATCTATTCCAGGCATTTCATCCATGTTCCATGCGAAAATATCTTTATGTTCTCGCAAGAGATTGACAGTTCTTTCTTCCTCGTCTATATCCATCTTAGTTCCAATTTTCAACATTTTAGGTTCTTCTTCAGTTCCAATATTTACTTCTTTTGTTGGTTATGCCGCAGTGTAACTTGCTTCTGGTTCTCCCATGGGTGTTGGTTCTTTCATCTCCTTCGCAAGTTCACTTCCTTCTTCTGAAATTTCGTTGGGTATCCCTATTCCTTCTTCTGCCCTTATCATGTAAGTTCTAAATTCTTCCTCCTTCTTTGCCTCTTTCGCCATTTTTCTGCGAATTTTTCTCCTTTGTGCCTGTCCTTCATACCACTTTACCTCAACTTGATAACATAATTTCACACTATCAGTATCTCCTTTAATTTCTCCAATTCCACTAGGCATATTAAATTTGATGCATTGATGTAAAGTTGATGCTACGGCTTTAATTGCGTGTATCCATGGCCTTCCCAGTAACATGTTGTATGGCGATTCCATATCCACCATGCACAACGTTACTCTTGCTTCAATTTCTCCTAACAAAATTCGCATCATTATTTCCCCTTTCGGTTTTGTTGTAGATTTTCCAAAGCCATGAATGTGATATGTTGAAGGAAATATTTCTTCATCTTTGTAACCCATTCCTTTGTATGCATGGTAAAACATTATATCCGCCGAACTCCCCATATCCACCAAAATTCTATTTACCTTCCACTCTTCCATAGCTTTTACTAATTTCCTCTTTTCTTTCTGTGTGGTTATTGTGATTACCAAAGGATATGTGTGGCTCAAATTTTCTTTTGGAATTTCTGCTACTGAAAATGTAATTTTTTGTCTTTCCCAATCTTTCAAGGGTGATGCTTTCTCCACCGTCATGATTTTCTTTCCTTCAAAATCTCGTTTGTGTATCCTTCCTTTGATGTTTTCATGAAACTCATTAATCATTGTTCTTGTGATTACGTTACACTCCAACCTTCTTTTATTCTCATTGATCTTAATCATTTTTACTTCAACTGATTTGCTTTTTTCTTTTATCATTTTCTTGGTTTAAACATCGTTCACAATAATCTCCACAATCTTTAATCAACAGAGTCCCTGTTTCTAGCGCCAATATGTAGTAGCAGGAAATCCCACACTACACCCCTCACAAGAATTCATACAATCAAATCATTTTTAGATCAACAATCATAATTTTTATTGATTAATCTCACAAATTTTACAAGATAAATAGGAAATAAAGCTAAAGAATTAACAACCGCTCTGAACTTTCACTCTCCTAATGACTTTCTCAACATTCGAAAAAGATCTCCCTCTTCCTTACGCATGTTCAACTCTTTATATAGGGATTTACATAGTGGATGACAACTAATCTGTCCTTTAATTTCATATCTGACTTGCGATACTCTCGCAAGAGTTCTATTGTTAATCTTCGCAAACACTCTAAATATCGCAGAGTCATCACACTTTTCTCATGTTTCTGCCATTGTCATCTGTTACACGTCATTCTTAGAATCATCCTGCGACGCTCGCAATGTGTTGTTGATCAAACTTCGCAAATGTGTCCTTCCTGTGATATTCTGATCCTACAACGGTAATTCTTACAAACACAGGCGTCTTTGTGTGAGTTCGAGGCGAAAAATTCTATGAAATAATAGGCGCGAGTTTAGATTTTAGTGTTTAGAATTTAGTTTAAACGGTAATTCGGATGCTTTGAAAATTGAAGATGTGGCTTTTGATCCATATTTGAAACTTGATAAGGATGGAGAAGATGAAGTTGGTGATAGAGTATTTTATGATGTGGCAATCTATACGGGACCTTTGTTTCATGCAACCGGGTTCGTCATTTTAGATCCTCGTAGAATGCTCCGCCAAATCGGTATTGTCCGTAAAATTATGCCTTTAGATACTCCTTTTAGACTGAGCATATCCACCTCCCAATTTAAGGAAAAAAAGGTGAAATTGAACTATGAAAATGCACCGACGATCGACCATTGGAATGCTCGTTCCCAAGAAGTAAACCAAATTATTAGAAGACTCCTTAAAGCTTCTCATGGGACTTCCCAAGCGGATGCTCATTACATGGAATGGTATCGACGGTGGGCTCATCCTTATGTGGAAAATTTGGATCCGGAGGCGCAGAAACATTTCAAGAATGCAGAGAAAGAGAGTTCAAAGATATCAATGAATGAAGAACATGATTAGGAGAAGATGGTGGTACGTATACTACTAATTATGTTTGTATATGATGTTTTTTTTAAATTATCTATGAATAATGGGAGTATGTGTGTTTGATATGAAAAAATAGGTCGAACGAGTTAATTGGGTGGCCAATGACATCACCCGTATGATTAATTTGGGTGAGGAGTTAACGGTAGCTGAACTAAGATTAATGCGGAATCGAGTTAGAGGCATAATTATCCCTTAGAAAGGAGGTTTATATCCTGAGGAAGCGGAACGACCAAGGAGAACTAAAAGGGATAGGTCTCCTTCTTCTAGTGACGACTCGGACACTCCCCCCGTGAGAAAGTTCAATCTAAGCAAGGAAAAGCCGGTCGAGGTGGTAGAGGTGCAAAAGGTAGAACAAGTGGTCGAGGTGCAAAAGGTGGAACAACTGCTCGAGGTGGTCGAGGTACTGGAACAAGTGCAAAAGTTAGTCGTGCTGGAACAAGTGCTCGAGGTGGACGTGCTGGAGGTAAAAAGGCTCCAATTCAAGGTAGCAGCGGTCGAGGTAAAAAATCTGGAGTTATAGAACAAGTTGTGGAACCTCATGCAAGGGTCTATTTGGATGAGTTTTTGCAAACCACGTCGGAGGAGGGATCAAGTGAAAGTGAATGACTATTTACTCTTTATTATATTACTTCATGGATCTTTTATCATCTAAGACTTTGTCTATTTACTTTTTTTGTTGTTTGGTTATGGATTTGGATGGATGAATTTTTAAAACTTTGCATTTGTTAATGAATCTTAGTCTTTCCAATTGTCTAATCTAAGAAAACCGAGGAAACAATCAAGATTCACTAATTTTTGGTGCACTTTCGGCTTGGTCGATCCTTCACATAACCTATCCGAAAGTGCATATAATCCTTGTCAAATATACTTGCACAGGATTGTGGTTGGAAAGTCCCAGCCGTTATAGAAAAATGGTTCGGAAACTTAACCGTCACTCTATTACGGTTAGGAAATACCTGGATGTATATTTCACTGGAGACTCAAAATTTAACTGAATCTTGGTTACGGCTACGTTTCTGAGCCGTGTATTTGTTTGCGGTTGGGACGCCCAACCGTAATGAGATTACGTCTTTGAAATTCCTATATATCTAGGTCGTAATTCTGACAAAAAATAACAACTATTATTTACGGCTTGAACTACCTAGTCGTAATCTGACACACCACAAATCCATCAAGTTTATACAGAATAACGGCTGGGTCTCCCCTGCTATTTTCAAGCCGTAAATACCTATAATTATGAATACCACATCATATCAGCTAGTTTTTTGAATTTTGAAAAATAGATCCGTTTGAAGACTGATCTATAGGTTTTAGTTGTTCAACCACTTATTTAAACTTGAAATAACTCCACCTCCATATAACCACCCATTCCAAAACAAAATCACACCTTCTACATCAATAATCTCCACCAAAACTCCTACAAACTCAATGCAATGTACTCAAAGTAGAGCTGTCAACGGGCCAAGCTAGGGTCAACCCTAACCCTAGTACTATTCATCGACAAGCCCACAATCTCAACCCTAGCCCTAGACGGGTTGGCTTGTTTTACTAAGCCGCACAAAATTCAGGTATTTCTATTTAAAAATATTTTTATTTTATTGGTGCTAATGAATCAATTTATTTTGGATTTGAAATCTCTATTTTATTGATATGGAATGTGAAGGGATTGATGATCTAAAATAATACGAAGGATTGAATCAATAATTGTTATTCGTTAATATGTATATAATATAAACGTAAAATGTGTTTTTTATTTCTTAGGTGTAGCCTGCTTTGGTTCTATTGAATGTAAATTTCAAGTTATTGGTTGTCATTCAAGAGTAAATAAGATATAAATTTCAGATTATTGAAAAAATATAAAATGATATCACGGGAAAAAAAAATTGTGTCTCACATCAACCATAAAATCAGACATATGATTATATGAGCATATACTCACGGGTTGACGAGTACGTAACCCGTGGGTTGACCCTAGCTTGGCTTGTTTTCTACTATGGCTAGATATGCTAACCCTAGCCCGGCTTGTTTATCCAACGGGACAAGCCAAGCCGGGTTGAAACAAGCCAAGCTAGTTCCAACCCGCAAGCCGGGTTGAAAATTGACAACTCTAACTCAAAGGATAAACCCAACTTCACTTTGGAAAAAGACTTATCTCTTTGCAAAAAAAATTGTACTATGCTATCCAAAGAAGGGAGAAGAACGGAAGCAAGGTGGTTTAGCCAGTAAATCGTATTGGAGTAATATTTTTGAGAATTTTTGTAGTGAAACAGGTAACACTAACAACCGCGATGGGGTTGAATTGTATCTTCGATTTTCAGACATACGCAAAAATGTGGAAGAATATATGGCTTTACGTCGTAAGTGCAACCAACTTCGACTTAGAGGTGAGACTGATAGAGAAGTCGCGGCTCAAGCTAAGAAGGAATGGAGAAAATGGAAAGGTTATGATTTCAACTTGGAAGCTCAATTCGCCATCATCAAAGACTTCTTAATACATCGAAAGGGATGTTATTAAAACCAACTTTGTAACGGGGATCTATTAAGTATGTAATTGGTTTTATTTTGGTCTAATTAATGAAAGTATTACTAATTTTCAATCGTAGTATGTATTCATGTGGAAAATCAAAATTTCTCAGCTTACATATTAAATTACAGATGGGAAATATATGAATTCCCAACCGTAAAACAGACTCAGGAGATTCTCGTTGAATAACGACTAGAAGTTCTTAACTTCCCATCCGTTATCATGGTTTACGGCTGGGAATGCATCATATCCTAACCGTAATTGCTTCATTACGGCTGGTTCAACACAATTTCCCGGCCGTAACAGCATAATATTCCAGATGAAATTGATGTTGGGAGTTGATTATAATGTTATCTTGAATTTTGTGATGAAGGGTTTCATCATTTTTGTTCAAAAAAATTTCACCAAAATCACCATTTTTCCTTCTTCAAAACTCAAAAAAATAAAGTTTTGATTTGCAAAAAATTAATGTTTTGATTAGTCTAATCAATTCACCAAGACTGATTAGTTAGCTTAATCAAATTATTAACACTAATCAAATTAAGGGTAGATTAGACATTACGAAAAATGATGGATAAGGGGTCATATGGGTTGTTATTTCATGACCCCATTTAGCCCCTAAAAACTCATCCGTTTTCAGCCCAAAAATAGGATTCTAGAAAGGCTTACTTCAAGCCCTCGAAGGCTTGCATTTTTTATTTTTTTTGACGCGAAAGAAACAGTTTATTAATGGTTGTGAATCAAACCATTGTCCTTGTCTTCCAAGACTGTACTAACAATGAGTTTGGGGGATTAGATACCCAAAGTTTAGAAATTTTGCAATTCCTAGCATGCCTAGCCAACTTACCCGCTAGTTTATTTACTAATAAACTTGCAACTCCATAAAGGCTAACTGCGCAACTTTTCTTTAACGTCTAATAAGATCGAATGATTCTCCCAACCAGCTTTCTTATCCCCGCTTACCGCCTCAGTTACTAATTGAGCATCCAGCAAAAAAACAAACGTGTTGCATACCCAGCTCTTCCGCCCAATGCATAGCATGCAACAGTCCTTCGCACTCCACTTGCTCTGCAATCAGGTATCTGTCTGCAAAAAAGCACTTTGTTTGACCTTAAATTGCAAATGCCCTTATATTGCAAAGCGTTTTTTCCCACTTGAGTGGACAATTCTTTGGGGGGGGTGTTTCGTGTTTCCTCCCCTTTAAAGATCGCTAATTTGCATTATAGGTACATCTAATAGTGAAGAAAGCTATGGAAGTAATTTGCATTATGGGTACATCTAAATCGGTATAACTGTGAAATAAAAGGCCGTGGAAAAGATATAAAGAGCAACTTGTGTACATCTAATAGTGAAGAAAACATGTCAAAAGATGGTCATATTTGCAATTTTACAACATATCTTTCGTTTGCTTTTGTAGCTGACATTTATTATCTAGTAAATAATTCGTCTTCTATGTAAACATTATAAGTGCATCTCGCATTTACCGACACAGATTACCCAAATTGGGGACACAAGAATTCTAAAATTACTTCTTGAGCCATGCTGAAGGTAACACATTTTTAAGCTTCCTTTTGAAGAGTAAAAAGATAGCTGGACCCAACATGGGCCAAGTCGTCATAACAGCAATATAAGCAAGTAACCACATTGATGTTTTACTCCGTCGAGAGAGTTGTTGTATGCATCTCTTCAAAGGAGCAGATATATCAAGGAGCTTGGCATCATGATTGGAATGTATTTCTTGTTTGCAAGGTTCTGAAGTTTCACATATTGGATCTGCTTTCGTTTCATCTTCTCGGTCACTTTCATGTGTATTTACAACTATCTTCCTTGTTTCTCTATCAGCGGTCACCTGATTGTCAGACTCATTAACAATTGGACTAGTTGGTTCGTTGCCCACTGCAGAAACCATCCCCTCTTCTGTGATAGTCACGTATGGTCCCTGATCAATTGAAGTTTCCAGTGGAGAATGCTGAATAGGGTTCTGTACCTGCAGCAGTAGATAATAGAGGTTAATATTATTTGAGACTAAGTAACCTGGTTAGACTCCATGTCCTCCTTGAGCCAGGTACAGAATAGGATTTAGGCAAGAAGGTTGTTGTAGTTGCAAGACAGGATTGAATTTACGCAGTACATATACGTCCATCCCCAGTAGTCGAACTCCATAAACTAGACCAATTTACACTTACGATTCCCTATACAAACTTTTTTCTTATTAATCCTCTAAGATACCGTGGTAATAAAAATATCATCTACCTTCTTTCGTCTATGCATATAAGGGCTTGTATATAGGACACTTAGGAATTCATCGACAGCCTTTACCCACCTGCAGTGTAGGGCGAACAAAGTTAGAGTTTAGATACAACTGAAAAGCAATTGTTAGTAATATAACTAACCACACGGAAAACTCAAATAAGCCATGCTAACTTTTCCCACAAAAACTGTATATATGTATGTATGTATAGCTGTGCCTACTGTAACTTACCAACAAATAACTTCCCTGCCCATTTTACCAAAGCTTCTAATCCTCAAGAGAAATGCTAACAAGGTACTCTTAAAAGAGTAGCATCCATGCTAAGTCAAAAATCGTAACTTGTAGCTGATGGTTTAAAGAAATTTTCTTCCCCTTAAGTTACAACCAAAATATATTACTAGAGCCAAAAGATGCACAGATCATGGATTCTCAAATTAAGTATGATAATCTGGGAAAAACGGAACCATGTTTATGGTTCTTCCGACGTACTGTTTGGAAGATCCCTACTAACGGATATTTGCTACGTAGTTGATTAGTAAAATACGAATTTGAACTTCTTTTCTTGAATAAAAACTGTCTATATTGGCCCATGATTCACATCCTACCAAGTCTCGTCCAACCAATTAGCATCTGCTGTTTATGAATTTTCCTTCTACTAAAAAAGTTATACTAAAACTGGAATGAACAGTGAAATAGTGAATGATTAAGAACCACAAAAACGAAACTGGGAGAAGACTATAGTCACGTAATGCCCAAATTATGGGAAGTGATATAAACTTTACTTTCTGGATTAAGATTCTATTATTATTCATTTAAGTAAATAAAAGGCCTAAAACACAGGTTACTAAGTAACCTTGACTTTAAGGGGTTAGCACGCAAGTTGCTCTTCTTGGGAGTGCATGCTAGCATTCCTCATATCTAGTGCGGCCCTACGCGGCTACAAATTAGGTTGTGCTATAAATACACCATTTTTCAACAAAATTACATAGCTTTAAGAAATCTACGGATTAGGTTTTGTTATCACAAGATGAAGTTTCCAATAGTGGGCAGGTTTTTATCAGATAAACAAACATAATTAAAAGGGTTTGGCTTTGCACACATTTTTACAGCGTGACTGAATTAGGTGGAAACAAAATGAGGTCTCAGAAATAGGAAGGAATTGAGAAGAAGACTGCTCAAAAAGAAAGGTTCCACCTATTTGCCACCCACACTTTTCCTATTTGCCACCCACCTTAGAATTTCTAACAATTTTATTTTCCCAATTCTATTTTTCCCTAGGTACCACCTATAAAAAGTCAAATATAATTTGACTATAACTTACCATTCTTATCTGTCCTCTTCCTCACTAATCTCTCTTTTCATCAAAAATCACTATTCTCAGTAAGGGCACGTTAATGAACTATTGAACCCTAGATTATAATTTTGTTTAACAGTAAATGTTCACCAAAAAGTTATGATTTGTTTAACAATAGAGTTCCGTTGCACACGCTAATGACATCGAAATAATACCAAGGAGGGTTGTTATGCTAGGAGGATAGATCTCCACGATCAGATAATCCTCAAACTCAAGTTTCACGGTTCTGGATTTTTACCCCCATTAAAAGTCTATCATTCATCTAATCTACGTTTATCTAATTTATGCAACACTAAGTATACCAAATCAATTTTTAATTAATGAATCAAATTGACTAATCAATCTTTTTTTCTGTATAAAAAATAAGCTCTGAAGGGAGGATCGGTGGGTGGAGAAGGTGGTGCGTGGGAGAGATGGGGAGAAAGTGACGGCGGGGATTTAGTTTTTCTGGGTTTGGGGGATCGGTGGGTGGAGATGGTGGCGGTGGGAGAGATGGGGAGAAAGTGACGGTGGGGGTTTAGTTTTTCTGGGTTTTGGTTGCTAGAGTGTTAGGTGCAAACAAAAAAAAGTCAAACAAGTGTATTTAGGATAAATGGAAAAATATATGGGTGGTAAATAGGATAAGTAGGAGTGGTAATTAATGATGGTGGCAAATAGGAAAAGTGAGGGTGGCAAATAGGTGGAACCAAAAGAAAAGGTATTGAGAAGATAATATCATAAAGGTCTTATACCATAGGCGATTTGCAGTTATTCCTTCAAAAAATGCGAGATGCCCTCCATGTCGTGTTGCAGCAAAGACAATGTTTTTGTTTGCCCTGATTAAAAGAAGCAAATGTCAGATCTGATGCTCAACAATAGATACACAGAACAAAAAATTCAAGCAAATGTTCAGACGCAAAATGATAGAACTCTACCTGCATTCATCCCAAGGAATGGCTTCCCTTGTACAGACTGGATCATCTAAAGCACTGATGCACAGGAGTGGCACCGATACATTTCCCACAAATGTGGAACTACTACTACGTCGGTAATATGTGTCCACAGTCTAACAAAACAAAGATACCCTTATCAACACTACTCATTGGGGAATGACGAAGAAATGTGAACTAGCGGTTAGTTGAAATGTAGATACCTCAAATGGTCCAGTTAGGCAAGTGGCATAGTTATCAAAATCCCGTACTCTTCGTGACTGGAAAACAAGAAGAAATCAGCTTCATAACATCTAACATTCTCATCCTCTTAGGAATGCAATCTTGACACTCTTTCAAAGTACATTAGATCCAATCTGTATGTTCTATCCTTTTTAAGAATCAGAAGATTTCCCAAATCGTACTTGCCAGTAAGGATGACACTAGGATCCAACTATAGAAACTAACTGCACCAAACTATTATGTGCAATCTTGACACTCTTCCAAAATACATTAGACCCAATTTGTATGTTCTATTTTTTTTAAGAATCAGAAGATTTCTCAAATCGTACTAGCGTGTAAGGATGATACTAGGATACAACTATAGAAACCAACTGCACCAAACTATTAGGTGCATAGGTAAGCGTGCACTTGTTTAGTGAACAATATGTAAATCCTAGATGATGTGAAGAGTAACAAACCTTTTGAATCCCTTCCCAATCAGCAAGCCGTGAGTACATGGTCTGGTGTCTGCACGTACAAAGACTAATGTTATTGTACAAGAAGCACTGCAGAAATCATAACGAGGTAAGATGGAGATTTTCGGTTACATCTTACTGTTACAATCATTGTCACATAAAGAAATAAAATAAAATAACAGTGTTAAGTTGTTAACCCTGGTTGGATGGAAAAGAAATTGAGTATCAAGTAACAAGGTAAACTTACAGTTTTGCATAACCTTGAAGCCCAATTGTCAGAACTCTGTCATAGAGTCTTTGCACAAGTTTGCGTGTTATGAACCTGTCACCAATCTATAAGATACATTGATAAGACAATAACATTGTAATTTCTGAAGACAAGACTGCATCAAGGAGACAGAAGCAAAGAAGCAAAAGAATTAGGATCTAAAATGTTAAACGAATTAGGTCTCAAAATCCTAATATAAGAATAACAATTAAAAATTAACATATATATTTCGCATACACGTCCAGCGACTCCAGCCATCCAAAATAGAACTAACACGGAGAAATTTATAGTTGAGGGAGAGCTTCTCATGAAACTTGACGAAGCTCGTGCTTTTTCATTACTAGTAAATAGGGACACAAACGTTATAAAAATTATATACTTTTTCTTCAATTAACTTCAACGATGCATTTATAGCGGTCAAGGGAAAATTTGGAAAGTAATGGTACTGAAAAAACACTTTTCTAACTAATTTATTCAATGTTGAGAAAATTACAAGTTATATACGCAAGTTTAACAGAATAAAGACTGAATACCAACCAAGAGGTCCCATGGAGAGCAAATAGCTACAGCCCCAGCAAAATAAGTATTATCTCCATCCTCTCCAAGATATTTAACCTGAAATCCGTCATCCAGTTAAGAATTTAAAATGCTAAAGCATCTCTCCTGATCATTACAAGTTGGTTATTTGCAAGCATGGTTTGAAAAATCTGATCTTCTAGAATCTAACAGAAAATAAACAATAAGAAGAACTTCAATTATGCGATACGAAGGCTTTGGGAACACTAACGTCTTGCTTTATGCGCAATTCCATCTTAAGATTCCATGTAACTACCAACAAACATCTTTGGGACAGATCCATGTATACTTGCTCGAGTACAGAAAGTCTGCCTCTGTGGTCAACTCAAAACTGGCAAAGTTCTGACCCCGCATTTGAAAATTTACGGCATGTTGGTCGATAAAAGGTCAATTTAATAGAAATATGTTATGTAGATTCACACATATATATACACATGAAGTATCAGCTGGAAACCAAATATTAGCTTCACTTTTACATGTCAACAAGTAGGTATGAGAAAACTAAAAGAGAGCTTAAGATACATATAAGAGAACCATTACCGGACTTCGGTTGACTAACAGACTAGCTACCTAATTGATGTATGTTCAGGCAAGGTTCCTCCAGTGGTAACACTCTAAAAGCTTAAAACTTGAGATTGATTATCTGAATATGCTACAAAATCTTCATTTATAAAAACGCTCGAAGTACCCCTTGTTCTTGGATATCCAGAAGTTTATGGACCAACAGTGTTCCTAATGGTTAATTAGTAATAACTTTTCTCGTGCATGTTTGATGAATTATGAATCTTTCATGCTTGTACCATCATTATTCTAAAGGGAGGAATGAACTCTACTTCGAAGGAGTAACGGAGGTTATGATCTATGATACACCTCAGGCATCTCAAACCATTTTAAACTTCTGTTAATGTAAATAATTTATTGGAAAGGCAGAAAGAACACAAACATCATTAGTGACCATTACCAGAACATTGGCGCCGATGCTTGTTCCAACAGCAAATAGAGTAGCCTGAGGATACTCTTGATGAAGATGGTCAACAACTCTCCGTAGATCATCCGTCCATCCAGCGTTGTAAAAACAATCAGACTGTCAAAAGAGATATTTCATATGTTTGGTTAATAAGAAATGAGATGAAGACATATATAACTCACTTTATGAACATAAGAGCATTTGATCGATTGACGATTAACAAAAAACAGAACGGAGAGTGAAGAGACCAAAAAGTATGACCAGCGGGACTCCTCTCTCCTCCATGTTACTTGAAATATGATCAACTCAATTCATTCTATCTAAAACTAATGATGCCCCATTTCATGTTTACCGGTTACTTTGATGTTTTACATGATTAACCACTTATACAGATAGTAATTGCAGAAACTTTTCTTAATTGGTCACACATCTCCCCATTTGGTACTGATAGGAGACCAAATTTTGAAACTCTGAATCTATAAACTATGGACTAAAGTGTTGAAGACATGCGGAATATGGCTACGGCAGATATATGGGCAGACCGAAAGATCACCCCAAATTACAAATCAAAGTGCTTGCACTAGTAACTAATATTTGATATTTGATAAGACCTTACCAACTTCAAAATGACATTTCGCAATGATGGTTGACAGGGTGCAAAAAAGAAAAACATAAACTTCTTTTCAGGTGGGAAGTACATATCAGTAAACAACATTTTAAACAATATCAATCCTAAGATAGAGCATGGATCATATGGTCAAACTGCATTAAGGACCGTTGTCTTAGAAGGAAGGATAAGTGCTTGTATTTCAACAACATGTGGTGGTTTACCAGTTCTTCTATAGCCACTAATAATTCTAATAGTGAAACAGCAATCTGCTTCAGAATAAAAACCTTTACATGGATAAAAAATGAACAAAACTCAAAACATTGCATATATGCAGAACTTACAGTTATTGAGATTCCACCAAGTCCCCTATGGTTGCTGACAACAACATTCCAGCCACTTTTCGCAATCTTGAAGACTATATGCTTTATATACTGCAATAACACAATGGAACAAGCAACTCTGAGAATTAATTTGTACCTCAGCACACATTGATTATTAGTCTATTACAATGTGGTTTGCTGATACAAAAAATAATGAATTGAGGGCAGCAATGAATACTACTATCAAGTAGAAAGCCTCAAATTCGTATTCCCATACTTGCATTAACGATAAAATGTTTGTTTATGTCTTGACCTACCAACTAGAGAAGTTATTGTTGTCTGTATTAGGCCCTGTGATCCACGAGTGAATAAACTAAACATAGTAACCTATTCCATTAGGAAATCTCAGAAACAGAGATGTATTTTAGTCTTTTGTTTTTTCTTCTTAAGCAGATACCAAGTCTCTAACCAGTAAAATAACAACCAAACCAAAGAAAGGTACAAAGTGTGATGCTCAATATTTCATAGTGGAGGAATTCCATATGACACCAGCTTTCTTACATAGGCTTGAGCAGGAAGATACATTCGATTTTTTTAGTTCCTTCTACATTTCTGTTCTTTCTTTCCACTATAAGTGATGAGTTGCTTAATTTATGGTTTTCTATAGCCATTTCCAGTTTGCTGGTACTGGTTTTGGTCGCTAATCAGTAAAAGTTGGTTGTTGATCAAGGGAAAAAATGGCTCAAATCTGGATTTGGAACAAACCTGTGATTAGAAAAATTAGTCATTTTACAGTTCAAGTTACTAACTTGGATCGTATTCTAATGTACATTTATTAAATGTTGATATATCCAAAAAGTGGAGAATCAAAACAAAAATGTATCTAATCCTGCATCATGAATCATGATAAAGTCAAATTTAACATGCCACGTCTTTTACTGCTCAAAGAATTGACTGTAAAATGACACATTATTTGGGAAATTAAAGAAGAAGCTACTGGAGCTCTGAATCTGTTAAAGAGAGCATATTGGAGAAGATAAAACTTACAGCAGAATGGGAATCACTTGTTAAGCCAGGGACTACTACCACAATAGGGGTGGTGTCATCCTTCAAAGGAACATTATTAGTGTGAGAAGCCCCTCCTGATACTGGTGTGCCAAAATTGAACAATTAGAGAAACAGACAGTAAACTTGCTACAATTGTTTGCTTTCTGTAGCTTGGAATCTGTAAGTAAATAACATATAGGGATAGTGATAATATGAAGCCAACCACTTCTTGGTGGCAAAACAGCTGAAGGGAAAAAATCCCAAATGTTAGATACTGCAACACTTCCAGAGATGTAAGGATGGGATTCATCGGTGAGAGACATAAGAACACTAATACAGTAAAACCTCTGTATAAGAATATTCTAGGGGTCACTAAAAAATATTCTTATATGGAGGTCTATCTTGAATAGACCGAAAGAAAAACTTTCATACATGCACTTGAGAAAATACACATATTGGAAACAAAAAAATGTATCTAGAAAAATATAAACTCAACTTTGACACCGAAAATTGACCAAAGAAACTATTAGTACTGAAAATCGACCAATGGAATTATACGAGTGAAAGATATTTGCTCCAAGTTGTGCAAAAAAAAGCAACAAATCTACTTTGAAGCCAAAAGATTTTGTAAAATGGTTACAAGAAGCTCTTCATCTTAAACTTTGATGCATGACAAGACTTATTGTATTTATATGTCAATTATTTTTATGTAGAGGTATGTTCCTTAAGACGGGACCAGAAAAGTTTATGACTTATTCCCTGTGTTGCAACAATACGTCATATTATTATTTTTTAACGTATCAATACGTATTTATGGGGATACATGTATCCATACGGCTCAATCCCTGTTCTTTTTTTTCTGAGAAGAGAGGAGAAGAAGAAGAAGCAGAAGAAGAAGAGAGGAGAAGAAGAAGAAGAAGAAGAAGAAGAAGAAGGAGATAAGAAGATAATCGTTTTTATTATTTAAAATTTCAAAAGTTAGATAAGCTTCAGAAGGAAGCAACAGCTGTCTGGATTCTATAGATTAATAATAAAAAGTGAGATTTTTATCAAATCTTCTCTTAGCAGCATTTGTTTTTACCTCCTCCACTCAATATCCCTAACTCTCTGATTTACCTTCTCATGTTTATCTCCTCCAGAACCAGTAGATAGTCATTCTTGCACCAAACCCAAATTTTCTCTGATTTATATGTTATATATTTACTACAGATTAATATTATGTATGCCGTATCGCCGTATTGTAATTTTTCTGTTGGTGTATCGGAGTAGCGTATTGGTATCCTGTATCGGATACAGTATCCGTATCGTTGCAACCCAGCTTATTCCAATATGGGGTTTATTGTTAAATATAACTGGCCCAAATCGGGACCAGAATTTTTTATTCTTATATGGAGTTTATTCCTATATGGAGTATTCTTCCGGAGAGGTTTTACTGTATGTGGAAATTTCCAGAACACTCATAAAGGAGGACCAAGCAACAAGAAGACAAGTAAGCTATGCCCCATATATGATAAACATAAATACTTGAGTGGGCAACAATATTTCAGCATGTTAAATAAGCAGTTCGTAGGTTTGCTAGCCGCTATTACAACCATAGCGCCAATAACATTGGAAAAAAACATGGGAAAAGAAAAGACGAAGAAAAAAAGTGACATGTGTTACTTATTCAAGAGGTAGGACACTGATCGCCTATAGCATGATAAATATAATCATCTTATAGCATTAAGATGCGGACATGTTATGAACATTATAGGTTTAACATACTCAATTATAAAAATCAAAGTGAACTTCGAAACCATTCATCCAGACAAAAACTAGTAAGATGGTAAAACACCAGTGTATAGTAACAACTACAACACAAGATATCCCGCTCAAATAAAGATAACTTTAATAATTATTTAGACGTTCAAGAGTTCAAGATTTACCAGCAGATGACATCAACCAATCCAGAGCAATTGTTCCACCATCAGGTGTAAGAAATATTTGCCTGAACAAACAATATTCATCATATAACAATTGCACAAACCAAGTTCAACAAGATACTATGCAGGGAAAAAATGGCAAGGATGATTATAATTACACCAATGACTTACAAGAGACTACATTGCTACGCATCTTATTGTACGACACAGACATGACCTTCTTAGATATAAATGCATGCTGCGCCAGACTACTGAGACATCAGACAAGTGTCAAGGAGAAATAAGAAACTCCAAAAAAAGGGCTTATTCGCGTTCTAAAATGTGAAGACTGAAAAATGACATATTATTAACAGCAATACATTTTATCATTCCCTAAATATAAATAGTGCAATCAGCTATATCCACCAAAATGAAGTAATGTTGATTGTTAGTTTTTAGTCTTGTGCGAAGGGTGGGTACCCAGACACCATTACCTACTTTACAGTTCATAATTTATATATCCCCAATCAAACTAATCACCGAGTGTTAGCAATGTCTGATCATAAAGTGACTAAATTACAGTTTCAACATCCAACTATGTTAACAAACACTAACACCAAATATGAGTCAGAACCAGGTTGAGACTAGTGATAAAACAGAAAGCGGATTCATTAATGCATGTAGTCTAAGTAGAAGTTCCTTATCTTCTTCTATGTTTTCATCAAATGATAACACCCCAACACACCAAAACACAACATTCAGGTAATTAGAAGTAAATAAATGACCCGGAATACCTCTTGTAGCTGAAAACAGGAGGCCTCCCAAAGAAGTTGAGAAAAGCAGTCTGTATGTGCGGACTAGAAAGCCAAGGCGTCACTAAATACCTGCACAATCAATGAATCAGAGTTTCATAAAAACAAACAAATAAATAAATCCATACATTTGGGGGAAATTGGCGCCTCAATTTAAAACTCTCAACTTCAAATTGACTAGGTCGTTAAGATTATTCAAGTAATTGACCAATTTCATTGATAAAACTATTCCAAAATGATAATATAATCAAATAAGCAATTCATAAACTGGTCTGAGAAAACAAAATTGAGTTGACCTTCCATGGAGAGTCTGACACTTAGAAGCAACACCCTCGTAGATCTCAGAACATGAATTATACGTCAAAGAAATCGAATCCCCTCTAAATCCATGTAACAAATCTTGGAAGAAATGGATCTCCAGAAAATTATATAGAAAAATGAAGAAAATAAATGAAACAGCATAGAGATAATGTGAAATAGGTATGAGTAATGCTGCTTTGTAGAGAAGTTCGTACGGAGATGAATTTGAATTCGAAGATTCCATGATGGTAAATCGAGGATGTTGGAAACCCTAATTTGTGTTTTTAGGAAAATAGTGTTTGAATAGATTTTTGTAAGGGTGCACACGGTATGGTTCGGCTCGGTTCTTGCCTAGGCCGAGTACCTGTACCTCCCTAGCCTCGGTTCCAAAATTTTGGACCGGTTACACATCTTTGTACCTCCGGTTTCTGTACCATTTGGTACACGTCCGGTCTGCAGTCTGATTCAGTACCAATCGGTATTTTTTCTGTTGGAATTTCATACTGATTTTTTCTAATTTTTCCGGACAAATTAAATACATATTTTACATTTTTCAATATATCAAGCAATATCTCAATCAAACACACAAACACACACCACACAACACAAAACTAACTTAACCAACACAAACAACGCCTTTGACAGTGGTGGCAATGACAAATACAAAGTCTTGAATCTTGATCTTCTATTCCATTTCCTCCTTGGCTTGTAGCCTTTTACAGCAGATTCGCAAGCACCTGATGTGGCGAAAGTCACTGCATATTAATGAAAGTTATATAATCACGGTAATACAACATAGAAATAGTAGCATTTAGTTTGAACAAGAATGATATAAAGGAAGAAATGACACATAATGTCAAGCAAAGTTATAACATTCGACTTACCTATCATCTTTCCAGAAGGAATGATGGTCCAGATTCAGTACAACTAATGTGGCATTGAGAATTCGTGCAACAACTATTGTATCAGTTATCTGAGTTTTGACGAAAATATGCACTCACAATCCAAATGTTATCAACACCACCAATCCAAATATATTCAATCTTTGTTTCGTCTTCATTCTGAATTGTATACAATCAAAGCTTATATCAATAAATATTCATTTTTGAAACTGTTTACCCAAATATCAGTACTACTCATGACCACGACCAATCCAAACTGTTTACCCAGCACCACGACCTCCACCTCTACCACGACCTCTTCCTCTATCTCCACCGGGACCTCCTCTACCACCACGACCTCCATCACCGAAACTTCTTCCTCCTCCTCTACCTCCTCCATCACTTCTTCCTCTAAATCCACCACCACCACGTCTGTGAGAATCAATCAAAAATTTCATCGATTTTATTTTGACACAACAAGGCAAAAAATTGAAAGAAGATCATGGCCACAAATAAGGAGTGACAACCCGAGAAACAACAAAAGACCTAACAAGTAGCGGAGAAATACTCCAAATTTGACAATCTCTTAAACAGATCCTTGCACAATTTTCTACACCCAACCAAATCAACAAACCAAAATTCATTCTCATAACTTCAAATCTATATCATATCAATCCAAAATCAAGCTCAATATATGTTAAAACATACTTAATAAAAAGAGACAATATATTGAAATTGAATCAAAATCTGAAAACCGAATTAAAAAAAAACAAGATGTAAATAAGAAATTGATAGATTCATTAAATTGAATTTTACCACATACATGATTTGAGGTGTCATTTCTGGGAGAGGAAGAGAGATCTCAATAGTAATCGAAGATAAAGGAATAATGCCAATTTTTTCTTCTTCTTCGGATCGAGAGGTGGTAAGTAATGGAGAAGATAAGATTTAGAAATCTCGTCCCCGTAAGTAATGTAGTTCTTCACTTCTCTTCACGTGAGTGAGAGACGAGAGGAGATGGTAAAAAAGGAAAATGAGAAGAGAAACCCTAGCCGTCTAATGTTCGGTTATATACCCCTCTTTAATCTAACGGTTGGTATTAATTTATCATCCCCTAAATCTAACGGCTCTTAATACTCGGTACTTTCGGTCCGGTACTGCATGGGATATGGGAAGGACCGTATACCTGTACCCCAGACCTCGGTTCCTATTTTCTTGGACCGGTACCTGTACCTTGTACCTCAATTCGGTCCAAAACCAGGTACGGTTCCACCGGTTCCGGTTCGGTGCTCGGTTCCGGCTCGGTTCCTGTGCACCCTTAGATTTTTGGGTGATAAATGGCTAAGGAAACGACATAGACGTTGCATCATTTCAACATTTTTTTTTCCTTTTTTGTTTTCGTATCTCTTTTCTGTTTTTCTATCACGACCTGGGTTGCACGGACACGGATTCGGCGACGCGGACTCGACAAGACACTGACGCGGACACGAGGCCAATATTTCAGCGTCTCAGTGCATATTTTAGCGTCAGCGTCGGCATCAGCGTCCCAGCGCGTCGGACGCGGACACGGCTCAAGAAATGGAGCGTTCGTGCAACCTAGATCACGACAATCAGCTTCTCGTTTTGCATGTGTGAGTGAGTGAGTTTTGTTGGAGATTTTGTGTTGGAGATGGCGCCAGTCTAGCCGGTTGGTGGTGTTCGCAACTTGGAACCAGTTGAGCGGAAGTGAGTGATGGCTCAGCATTTTTTCTCACTGCAAATCGGCGATATTAATGGGTCCGGATCCCCTATCTCCTTGTTTCGTGTCTCCCCGTGTCCCACCCATGTAAGTTTGCCATGTGTTATTATTTGATTACCTTAAATTCAATATTATTGAACCTGCTGTCAAATTGAGTAAATATAGAAAAAATGATTAATATACAGTAGAACCTCTGTAGCAATAAAAATAAGAATACTCCATATAGGAAGAATAAACTCCATATAACAATAAAAATTTCTGGTCCCGATTTGAGCCAGTTATATTTAAGAATAAACCCCATATTGGAATAAGTCATAAATTTTTCCGGTCCCGTCTTAAGGAACATACCTCCACATAAGAATAATTGACATCTATCTTACAAAAACAAACGTGTTTTGCCTAATCTGACGATTCTAAATGGGCGTTTTATGATGATCGACGGCTGCTATTCCTTTAAAAATGCCGAAAAGAGTGGGAGATCAATCGTGGTTCAAAATACACCCCCTTCTTGCGCCCTCATCCAACGTCTCAGATTCGATTTCGACTCCCTTAAATTTTCATGCAATCGCATTTATAAAGATAAGTTTCCAAAGATAAGACGCCATTAAATCCAATTTTATATCAATTGCAAAAAAATAGTCTTGATTTATGGTTCTGCGCCTACTCTTCCTTCGATCTACATACGTTATGCACATCAGAGAAAATTTCCAAAAATAATCTAATTTTTAACCTAATTTCCATAGTAGAGAGTTCTTAACCAAATTTTCCATCAATTATTCATACGTTACGGAAAGAAGAATCCCCATTAACAGCTCAATTATTCTGCTAATCGAACTTTGAAGATGTTCAACTATATAAACCTCATGAGAGGTTGTCTCCCAAAGGTTCACAATTGCTTCTTCACCATACTCTTCAAGATTAATCGGGCAATACTCGACTTTGTATTCCGTAAGTTTTATTATGGGCATTTTTAATTTGTTATTTTTTCTGAAATGTTCATTTGATTTAGTTGTCTGAATCGATTGGGTTTTCCAATCAATCTGTGGAGATGCTCAACCTCAAAGACCAAACGTTCTAATTTTCTTTCTTCACCTAACTATGTACGTTTTTTATTTGTTAGTTTTACTTAAATTTGATTTGATATCTCAATCTGTTGATGTATTGATGCAGATTTTTGGATATTGAGAAAACAGCTACCATCCATCTCAGGTAAGTTACTTAAGTCAACACTAAATTACCCATCTTCCTTTGTTGAGTTTGTCAGATTCTGTGTGCAACACTTTCAAAGCAAGTTGCTTTCACCAGAGTCTAGGGTTTTGTGTGTGTTAATTTTGACCATAAAAGTGTGATTTTTGTAGTAGAGCTAAGAAAAGTATACTATTAGTTCATTCTTTTGTAAAAAGCATAGCTTTCTGTCAATTTGAGTTACATAAGATCTTTAGAGTAATTAACTAAAATGTTTGTCTTTCATTAGTATTGTGTTTGGGATTTTGAGTGCAAATTGTAGTCACTTCATTTAGGAAAGCAGCAGGATTTAGTTCAGCGGAACCATATAGAGAATTAGCCTTGGGATCCCCGCTATCTAATGATGTCATCTATATACCAATTCGATCAACATACAAGAATTTGGGGGAAGAAGACCGTTTCAGTGGTGGGGAAGTTGAAGGTTCAATACTTAAATTTGTTTATCATCAACTATTTCAGCGACAGGAACTTCAATAGCTTAGAATGATACACACACTGCGTTGAGTTTTCAAATTAGGTAGTCGGAAAGATCGGGTTTTGTACCCGTAGGTTGCTTAGTTTTGTTCCAAATAATCCTCCATAATTTGCCCGCCACTTTTCGTACACTAATGATATCTACCTTTCCATCCACTCCCCAGTTCAACCTGTTTGTTTGGAGGCATATGGATGGGAATGTTTCTAGCATTACTTTGTGAAATGGTTCCACAATAGGCTTCTAGATAAATTTTGAACCGTGTTCAAGTGTCATTCTTCAATGTTTTTGTTTTATGTAAATTGTTTGTAATTGCTCTTAGATTTGGGCAAGCTTGGAATTGAAGTTTATGTTTAAGTTAGTGTATACTTCTATCAGACTGATTGGTCATGTTTTCACTCTGTAATTATTATTTTTTATATAGATTCCAAGACTACCAACTTCCATAAAAAGAACACAGGGCATTAGTTAATTATAGAAAGGTAATTTGTCTTTTGGTTGTATCCCCTTCTTCGGTGTCCAATTCAAACATCTAGGAAGGAAAAATATGAAGTTGGAGAGCGATATACAAATATATTCAGTTTCAAGTGAAAAAACCATATATTAAGCATCATCTGGTTTGCTTGCTAGCTAGAACCCTTCTCTTTTATCATTGGTCTTATTCCATGGAACTTATTGTTGAAAATGATTTCTGCAGGTTTTTTAAATAAGTAAAAGTCTGTATTAAGTTATAGAGCTGGGTGTGTTGCTGACATATATTGGGGTGATTGTTGGAGAATAGAAGCGGCATACTCTTGATTTGTTCCATCCAGTTTTGTTGGTGCAATGGTAAGGCTATCTGGAAACATTGATATATGATTCGTGGTGCGTCAATGTAAAAATAGTTACATTTGCTAAGAAATCCTTGCCAACATAACATGCAATACTCCCATTTTAGAGTTCATTTTGATTGTTCCTTCCATGTAATGTTGATTGCATTGTTGCTGACCAACTATCTAGGGAGTTGCACTGATTAGTTGTTTTATTGTTAACATTTGGGTTGTTATCATAAATCCGTCAGCCGTTTAATTAATTGATCTTGATTGCTTTTGATATAGGTTGTTATCCTCTCAAATGGTTCATTGTCCCCAAGGTTCCAGTCCGTTAATGACTCTTCTATGTTCAAAGTTAATTAGACTTATGTATTGTTACTGATAACCTGTAACTCATTGCAGTTATTTGTTGTGGGTATTGATTCTTGATTCTACCTTCTTGATTTTCTTATATGTGAATTTCATTACACGTCGCTTTAAAGGAAGGAAAAAGTGTACGATCATATACTTTTCTTTGTAGTATAATTTCTTTGCAATATTATTTCTTTGAAGTTGATAGTCTAAATTGATTAACTATTTTCTTCTATGTTTATCAGGTGGTGGAGAGATAAGGACGGGATCTAATGTTTACTAATGACTGGTGCAGTTAATTTTTGAAAATTTATCGCCATTCATGTGAACCTTAGGTTCTTTTAAATCTTAAAGTTTGATTTAGGAAAAATATAGAGAACACAAAGTGTTTTAAAAATCTGAATCTGGGGAGTAATGTTTCATTTGTCCGACCTTGAAGATGGATGGACGTGGTGGCTTCTGTTAGCTACAGGGAAGATAAAGATTGGAAATGTTGTTTCCGATTTACCTATCTCAGAAGAGTCATTGTAATTTATTTATTTTCAGCTATTGTAATGGAAAATCCGAATTTTTGTAATTATTTCGATACACCGGATAATTACCCGGATCCGATAACTACCCGTTATTTTTATCGGGTACGGGTCCATGAAAATTGGAACCGGACCCTAAATGACTGAAGTAATAAGGTCCGGTTTTGGGTCCAATGGTATCCGGGACCCAAAAAAAATAAGCCATAAAAGTGTAGCGGTGGAAATAAGCCCAGTATTTCTTTTTCTTTCTTTTGGGTGTCGTACTCCCTCATAAATTCATAATTGATATGTAAAGTGGCAAGCAGCCAAGAAATATATTAACAACCATGCGCCTAATCACATGTTTTAAAAAGGGTGTTTCTTTTAAGATGTCTCATTAGAGTACAATGTTCCATTAAATTGGGGGAAGAAAGTAAGGCCAAGCATCATGTATAGCTTAATTGCAGTGAAATCCAACTAGATACGTTTAAATGTTGATCACATTTGATACACTTTGTAGTGTGGAGAAATTGTTGATCACATTTGATACACTTTGTAGTGTAGAGAAATCAGACGGAAATTCAGCTTTGGTGTGCCGTTTTACTTTATGGACATTCAGTTTTCGTTTTTAAGTTGAAATGAATACTCAATATTCGTGACGTTTTACACGGGAACTGAGTTTATGTTCCGTAAAATTCATTTGTTTGACCTTTTTTCGTTTACACTCCACTCACACCAGATCTTAACCATCCATCATTCTCAACGGCTATTTTTTCTTAGTCGTCGGATCCCGACGGTTATTAGCAGGGGGTTACCGTTTCATTTGAGACAAAAGAGTTACATCTGATTTTGATCGTCGGATTTACCCCTGCTAATTCCGGTAACCCCCTTTAGTAATCATGATAATTTTAACCAGCGAATGACACTAAATCACCATCAAAATCGAAAAGGAGAAAAAATAGTTTGAGAGGGGTTTAAGAGAAAAAAAAATAGAGCGAAAAAGGAGAAGTGGAACATCCGTGCATCTACCAGATGTTTATACTCCATAAACGGATACTCAGTATCCACTTAGGTCAAGTCAATGCACTTACTTAAACGGATATTGAGTATCCGTTTGACACTATTTACACGAAACTACTAGATGTTTATACTCCAGAAACGGATACTCTATATCCATTTGTGTCAAGTCAACACATTGACTTAATTAAACGGATACTGAGTATCCGTTTGACACTATTTAAACGATAATGTGCTTTTTTAGTGTAGCTATGGAATAAAAACAAACCATAGTGAAGTTTCCCTGAGACCCATATCCCTTAGCTTCAAATAGGATATAGCTAAGAGAAACGACACACCATAGTATTGGTGCTTGGCCTAAGAAAATAATAAGAACATTATATTAAATTTTCCAAATTTTCCAAAAAGACAAGAGAACATTAATGTGTCATATGGATTGATAACATCCCATTTTACGGTAACACAAACGCAATCCTGGGCCGTTACGACACGGGTCATAATCTAGTTATAATATAAATACAATAAGTCTTGTCATGCATCAAAGTTTAAGATGAAGAGCTTCTTGTAACCATTTTACAAAATCTTTTGACTTCAAAGTAGATTTTTTGCTTTTTTTTGCACAACTTAGAGCAAATATCTTTCACTCGTATAATTACATTGGTCGATTTTCAGTACTAATAGTTTCTTTGGTCAATTTTCTAGATACATTTTTTTGTTTCCAATACATATATGTGTATTTTCTCAAGTGCATGTATGAAAGTTTTTCTTTCGGTCTATTCAAGATACACCTCCATATAAGAATAACCTCCGTATAAGAATATTTTTTAGTGACCCCTAGAATATTCTTATTCAGAGGTTTTATTGTACTCCATATATGAATAGCCTCCATATAAGAATAAAAATTGATGGTCCCGACTTGGACCAGTTATATTTAAGAATAAACTTCATATTGGAATAAGTCATATTTTTTCCCGGTCCCGTCTTAAGGAACTTACCTCCATATAAGAATAATTGACATTATAATATTAATAAAATAAGTCTTGTCATACATCACATTTAAAGATGAACAAATTCTTGTAACCAATATGTACGATCCTTTTATTTCTAAGTGGGTTTAATGCTTTCATTTGCGCAATGAAATAAATTTTTATGTGTCGTGTTTGAGTTTTGTGTGGGTTGTGTTAAACATCAAGCTTCATATATCTCTACTTTAAAATAAACAAAATTTAACTAGTAATTCTACTACCCAGATACATTATGATGTTTCCGATGCGTATGTATGTAATTTTCCTAGGTAAATATGTAACAATTATTTTTTGATGTTTTCAAGGTAAACCTCTATATAAGAATAACTTCCATATAAGAATATTTTTTTATAGTCCCAAGGATATTCTTATATAGAGCTTTTACTGTAGTTCAAAACTTACCAATTTACCAGTTTTGTCAAAACTTCCTAACTTATTCCTAGCCTACATCTTCTTGTTCATTTTTCTTCTTCTACAGTCAGTTGTTCTTTTTCTTTTTTTTTTTCTGGTAAGAGTCTGTTTTTCATCTTTCCCCTAATTGCTATGAAACAGTGAGGTACAATAAATAAAAACATAACAAGGTTAAGTTTGGTGATCATCTTCTAAATGATTAAAATTTCGGTGATCATCTTCCACATGAGTAAAACTTTGGTGATCATCTTCTGCATGATTAACATCCATTTGTAAATCCTATAAAACCACAAATTTTACAAGATTTAAAATCATTTTAGTTGTTTTAGTTTGATTATGCCTTAAAAACATTGTAATTGCATTTTTAGTTTATTGAGTGCACCAAGCTATTGAAAGATAATACTTACTCTTCCCGCATATATATTTCAGATTTTCTTTGATTAAAAAGGATGTATAGGTTTCCAAATGGTTTCAACCGCAAAAAGGAAGCGCATATATTATTCCCGCATATATATTTCAGATTTTCTTTCTCAAATTAACGGAAGTAAATATAAGGGAAGACAATGACCCCACATGTCAACACCCAGTTGGAGGGACATGAGGGCACACAGAGATAAGAGTCATGGGATCCAGACCCTTATTAATGAGTTAACTCAAATTTAAAAAATTCCATTAAATCTTCCTCTCTGATTTCATGTTTGCTTACTTTCCATGTTCACTACTATAGTTTACGTCTTCAAGATTTAAAGTTTTTAATCAGTACCTATTAAAAAAAAACTAATTATTTCTTTATCAAAATTAACTTCGGTAAACGATTCAGGCGCTGTAATCCATGGAATGTGCATCCTCACCCTGGCGTTAGTATGATTACTTAAAGACAAACGATTATTACTAGATACACATTCATGAACACTCTGATTTGTCAGACTCGCAACATTAGGTATATTTAAAGGAGCATTATCAAAAACTACAGAACAACGAAGTTTTCAAATATGCCAAAGTGTAAATTAAGAAAACTCCACCAATTCCTTGTTGAAATCCGTTGAGCTTCCACCAGTTATAAACCAGCTGGCAATCCACTCAAAAATATTCACTCCACTGCACAAACCTGCAATGTTAGGATTTATAGCCAGCCAAATGGATTTTGAAATATCGCAATCAATCAATAAATGCTGGACAGTTTCATCACCTCTATCGCAAAAAGGACAACTAGGGTTGATATCAGCTACATGTCTAGCTAGTTTTTCCCTAATAGGTAAGCAACCTTGAACATACTTCCACAAAAAATACAAAATTTTAGGTGGCAGATTAGCTTTCCAAAATAGTTTCAGGGAAAATTATAAATCCTAACATCTGTAACAGCACTTCTACTAGTTGAATCAAGGACCCTATAAACCGTCTTAACAGGAAAAAACACCATTTTCAGTTGGGACCCATCGTAATTGATCTGTACCAATTGATGGGATTCTAATTTTAGAGATTTCTCTAACAGTTTCATTATCAAAAATCATATTCAAAATATCCACTCTCCGAGACTTATTTTCATGATCAATTAGCTGATCAACAGTTTGTAGAGATGCAGAGACAAGAGTATAAGATAGAAGAGTTTTCCAACCTGGAATCCAAACATCTTTCCAGATTGAAATACTCCTGTCATCCCCAATTTCCCAACAATAATTTTCTTTGATAATACTTAACCCCTACACACTACTTTCCATATCCAAGATATTGTCTTATCACTAACAAAATGTAAAGGATTATGGAAGGGAAAATACTTACCTTTCATTACTATGCCCCCATAAAGTTTTCTCCTCAGTAAGCAATCTCCAAGCTAGCTTGGCAAAGAGAGCACAATTCATCACTTCAAACCACCTAGTTCTTTAGGTTGAGCCATTGTTCCTCACTTAATAATATTAAGACTCCTTCCTAACTATTTTTTATTAAGCACGAATGTTCCGCTAAAATCTATCAAACTTATCAGTGAGAACTTTAAGCATTGGAAAGACTGAAAGATGATGAGAAGCTAAAGACCCTAACACAGTTTGATCCAACACAGTCCTACCTGACTTATTTAAGTGTTTACCATTCCATAAAACCAATCTATGACCAAAAATTTCAGATAGATGCTTAAAAGTCTCAACTTTGTTTTTCTGAATTAAAAGAGCTACTCATAAGAATTTATCTTGTAAGGCCATCCTTCTATATTCAGAATGGTAGAAACTTGATTCTTAACATTAGGATTAGTATTTGGACTGAAATCCAACCCCGACTTGTCAAAATTAATGGTCTTCCCATAGAACTTACTAAACATACGAATTATCTCAGCTAGATGTTTGGAACTATCAACAGTTGCACGCGTAAAAACTAAACAATCACCCTCAAAGAATAAATGACTGATGGAAGGACATATTTGCGTGACTTTAATCCCCTGAATTTTTCCACTAGTTTCAGCATGCACATGTAATCTAGAACAATATTCCATACATATTATAAAGGGATAGGAAGATAAGGGGTGTCCCTGCCTAAGGCCCCTTGTATGAAAGAAAACCTCACCAGGACTGCCATTAAGTAGAATGGACGTGGAAACAGTAGACACACATTCATGAATCATATCATACCAATCACTGTGAAATCCTAGTCTTATAAGGATATCAATCAAAAAACTTCATTCAATCCTATCAAAATCCTTAGAAATGTCAATCTTGACTGCCATGAGGCCTTTCTCAGCTCTACACTTTTTTCATAATATCCACTATGTCACGGGCTAGAACTATATTATCAGTTATTAACCTAGATAAGAGAAAAGCTACTTGGTAAGGACTTATGAATTTATCCATGACCTTTTCTAGTCTAGTGGCCAACAACTTGTAAATGATTTTATAAGAAACATTACTTAAACTAATTGGCATGTAGTCAGAAGCATTCTTAGGAATATGACAAACAAAACTATGATTCATTTATTTAAGAAGGTGTTTAGAGTAAAAAAATGCTTTGACCATATTTACCACACTATCACCAACCACACTTCACATTTGCTGGTAAAAACCAGGTGGGAAAGCCATCTGGACCTGGCGAGGTCCATGGCTGCATTTGAAAAAGCACATTTCTAATCTCCTCAGAAGTCGGAGACTGAATAAGCATAGTGTTATCCTCCTCTGTGATGCAGGGATTTAAATTTTGCAAGAAATTATCAGGATTATCAGGATTAGAAGTCTTACTAATCTTAGAAAAATGATCCCTAAGTTTACTAGCGATGCTAGATCTATCAGTTAACCAAATTCCTATATTAGACTAGATAGACTCAATTTGAGTCCTTCGTTTTCTAAACTTAACCTTATCCTGAAAAATATCTAGTTTTTTTTATCTTGAAAAGGGATATCCTCTATGACCCTTTGCATATAAAAGTCCTGTTGGACTTCATACCAGTGTTTAAGTTGGTTTTCCAAATCAGTAATAACATCCAAATTACTAAGCATATCACCATTCTGCAGGATAATATCAAGTTGGCCTTGAATATTATTTAGATTAGTTTGTATGTTACCAAAATTATTATTATTCCACTGACTTAGAACATAGTTCACATTCTTCAAAGACCTATTAATCCTAAAAGCATGAGATCTATTCTCAAAATGATTCCAGTTGTCTGTAATTAGAGTTTTGCAACGATTATCCCTAAACCAACATCTATTAAACCTATAAGGTTCATAGTGGGATTATCTTCTTTAGAATTCACCAGCATAATTGGCACATGATCACTCCCTAGTCTAACCAAGTGATACACAACAACATTAGGGGAAAAATTTAACCAATCATTACTTGCAAGAGACATATCAAAAACATGCAGCTGGCTTATGATGACATGCAATATAGAAGTAAAGTTATAATCCGTTGACATGCTCCTCTTTTACAGGATTTAACAGGCTTATGATGACCGTCGGATGGAAAAATGGCGTTTACATTACTAAGGTCCAGATCTCTCGGCCTAAATCTGGGTTATACCATACCCGTAATAAAATAGATGCTTGTATTTCGTATCTCACGTTTCTCTTCTCTATGTTTCACCTCACAAAGTAAAAGATCTGATCTATAGGAATTGGATGTAGGTTGATTATTTCGAATTCCTTGATGTAGAGTAAAGTTATGATCCATGATCAAGATCCAACTTGTAAAAATCTGTAGTAATTATTATTTAATTAGCAAATAGTGTGGATTATTGGGTCGACCGACTGGAGGGACCGAAGGGAGGGAGTCCCTTTTATGGCCATTTTTTTTGTAAAATGAAACCTAACACAAATGTCCAATTTGATTAAAAAGAAAAGAAAGATTGGATTTGGTGAAGCCTTTTCACATAATTCCATATGTATCCTATTTTTTCAGGGGTATAATTGGCAAGCAAGCTAGAATATAACATGTCTAAAAATTCGTGCCTCGGAATTTTACAAATTTTATCTCGTTGGAAAGATTTTAAAGAGATCTACACAATGAGTACAAACAAAAATATCAAATTTAGAGGTTTTACGAAAAATTCGGAAGTGTTTATCCCTTTAGGCAAAAAATTTTAAAATTGAATACATAACCATCATGCAAACCACCACAAAGGATGCATAACACATTATGCAGCCACATTTTGGTTTATGCATCAACTAATTTTCCTTTGCAACTAATAAAACGATGTACTCCCTCCGTTTCTGAAAAAGTGATATTTCACTTTTTCAATTTGACATATTTGTCTTATGTTCGGTCGACCCTCCCCACTGTGGCAGCGGTGTTCTAGTTATTAAAGATTAATGGATTATCATCTATGAATATTAGGTTTTTCTTTGACTTTCTTCTTCTCAACGATTTATCAACCTTCTATAAAAAAAATGATTTGTCCAGCAAAGATGGTTTGTAAATTATTTCATTCAGAAACTGTAAAACCCTGATCCTAATTTTCTTTGATTAATCAAAAAGATAAACTATAAAACCTAGTTTTTACATTCTGTAATTGATTTTTTTGAACCAGTAATGTAAACATGAAACAACATTGGTTCATCTTGCTCTTGATGTTTGCATCTAATTGAATCATAAAGAATCTATATCAATTTTTCATGTGTTAAGAGGATGAAGCAGTAAAAGAAGATTTGTGAAAGAGAGGCAAGATAATATCAGAAAACTATCAAAAAACCGAAAGTAACTATCTCAAGTTTCATCGCGGGTATCATGGAACCCGGATTACCCGAATTTTGATGGAAACATCTTAGTCGTCTCTTTTTCTTTATCCAACAACTGATATAAGCATGTCAAATCTTGTATAAAAGGACCATGTCAATGGATCCCTTCTCAGATATAAGATCTTACTCTCTCTCTATTAGATGGTTCTATTATCCTTTATCTCTTGCTCCCTTTGATTCTTAAATTAGCTGGCCGGATTGGGGTATACCCAAATTAATAAGGGTATACCTAAATTTGAATGGACCTAGTGCCCTGGCTAAGAGTGGTTAAATTTGGTGAACGTACCTTATTATCTTTAAACTAATAAAACTTAAAAGTATATCCAATTTCTTAAAATCAGTTAACCCTAAAATTTAAAACCTAAAAAACTCTTAATCTTCTTCATCCTTCATCTTCCATCAATCTCTCTGAAAATCGTCAACTTTGATTTTCCACAAAAATGGTTGATCCTAAGCAACCAAGTAGCAATACAAAATCAACAGGTGATATCAAAACCTTAAAATCAATGGAAAAAGGAAAGATAAAAGTTGGATCTAGTGAAATCAGTAAACTCAAATATCATATACCTGAAGATGTTGAAAAAAACTCATCATCAGCGAGAAGAAAAATATAAGTGGCGTTTAAACTCAAACTCATTATTCTGTTGTGTGGTATGATTGATATATTAGGTTAGATCAATGAAAATTATGGTTTTCTGGGTTGACATCGTCATGATAGATGTATTATAACCATGACGACTTTTTATATTTATTGTTAGGCGGCACAGTCGTAGGATGAAGATCCTGCCAACTTTTGATATAATTAATGGCAACTGTTACCCAAAAACCAGGGTCGACATGTTATCTAATCCTGAACGATGACGACCTATGCGAGTAATTTTCGTCATCATCTTATTTAATTTATAACAAGCCGAGATAATGTCACAAGAACTTCGTTTTTCCTGAGTTAATTTTAGGGTATTAGTCGTCACTATTTTGAAATATGAAGCTACCATCTATGTAGCCACATTTTTCGTCGAATTGGTCGTTATAACCATAACATGACGACTATTTAGTAAAATTTATGGTCGGCGTTGTCGTAAAAATTAGAGCATACCGACGGTTGGAGGTTCAACGCTCTTTTATGTGTTCATAGCTTGTACTTGTGTATTGTTTAGGTTCCAAAAGGATAACATAGAGGATCTCCCTAGTCCTACCAATACAGAAGAGGTATTATCCTGGATTATCCTCCTTCAAAAGGTCCTTATGATGTAATTGGAGAGAAGGACCCTATAAGAAACTTATTTGTGTTGTCTAAGAATAATCCTGAACAATTACTAAAGGATATGAACAGTCATAGCAATCCCCTCAATTATAATGAATTGTGCACATCATCATAGGAAGAAGAAGAGGATGATTATGATCCAAGACTTTTTTTCAAGATATCTAACTTTTCTGGAGCGAACCCCTATTACAACGAGAATGGTGACTACATAGGTCCACTAGAGAAGTTAGAAGCAAAAGCTGATGATGGTGAAAAATTGGATGATGTGGAGGAATACCAAACTGATGACGCTGCAAACCTTGATGAAGTGAAGGAAGAAGATCACAAAGATAGTGATCCATTAAAATGTGTGTTGATATGCTTGCTTATGTTAATTTCATACTTGTGGTTTTATACTTGTTAGTAACTCTTAAACTTATGTTAATATAAGTTTCAATTGCTTTAAAAAATTTAGTCTTTTTCTGCAGTTTTAAACAATGTTAGAGTGGTAATAAGTCGTCTGGGTACTAAATGTTTTACAATGACGTCTAATTGTGGTCGGCGTGGTGTTAAAGTAACTACCCTGACGATCCTTGGAAAACTTTAAATAGTTTGTCAGAATGCTATCGACGGCATGGTCGTATGATAATTATGATGCAAATAAGGGAGACATATACCCTATTATAGAGGTTCATGTTGTCCTCATAAAGTTTTACACATTCCTCGCTCTTGTTGTTAATGAAATTTTCCTAAAGGCTGAACCTACAAAGAGGAGGTAATGGATATTCCTTGTGTAGTTGTAGACCAATACAATGATTGTTATTCACCAAAACTATAACAGTTCTTCTATACTTGATATGCTCTACACAAACCGCATGTTTTGGTACAAATATTAGACAACCTCCATGACTAAAAAGGTGAACTACGCATGACCATGTATCCGCCAATATATGGACACACTCCGGGATTCTCATCCAATACTCAAATCTAATCGGTGCATCCCCCTCTAGTCCTTTAACACTAGCAAGAAAATCCCTGAAAGTCGCTTCTTTGTCTTCCATCGAACCTTCTAGCATCATTGAGATGTAAAATTCCTTGTCTTTTTCAAGTCAGACAACTATATTCTTTCTTATATAGTGACATTGGGTGATATTCTCTGCAACTTATCCACCTAAGTGTCCCGATTGTTGGGAGGCAACATGAAACCCACAATTTCCATCCCTTGTAACATCATCGACAACAATAATGAACTCACGAATAATTTGAGGTTGTTACACGGGATACTCATCCAATACCGGTTTTATTACATTCCTCGAACGACCTCTTTTCCTTACAACATCACCTTGGCTTGCTTGAATCTCAATAGGAGGTATAATATTTTTCTTCAATTGTACAACCATTGGTGTGGTTGTTTCTTTCCTAGGTCGACCTATTTTCTTTACAAAAACTCCCACACGATCTTCACCTGGTAGATAACTTCTTCTATGACGTCAGAAGCACCATCATTGACAATGACAAGTGTAACAAGTTGCTGCTGGAATTATAGACGAAAGTTTCTTACATATGGGGTGAAAAGTTTTAAATCTATAACTTTATATAATTGCATCGATACAATTTGGTAATGCCCAAAGAAGATCAACTCTCGTTAAAATTTGTTTTTTATTTTATTTTTCCTAATAAGAGGTTTTCCTCGTTTATTAATAAGATTTCAAGTTAAAATGAAACATAGCGAGTAGTTATATTATTGTTCCATGATTGGATGTCTAGGCAAGTTAAAATATCTCAAAGACTTTAAACCATCAATAACTTTAAAGTTCATATGAAACTTAGTCTTGTTTCCAAAAAATTTACGCTCATCTGGTATCTTTATTCCCCTGCATTTGTACACATTCCCATAACTAGCAAAAGAGTTGATTGAGAATAACTATGGAAAATCCTATTACGACTACCATATTTGGTTGACCCATTCAGATCTACAGCAACACCTGCGACCTCTAGTTCTTCTATGGTGTGGAATTTGACATATGATTCCATTGCTTCTTTGATATTTCCTATAAAACAAACTAGAGGTATATTAATTTTTACAGTCAAAATTTTTATATTCCTTTTTGGGTGTTGTATAATTATTGTCGGAGACGCATCATCAATAAAATTGTAATATAAGGACTGCGTTGTATTATAATTTTACACTTATATAACTATTAGTGAATTTCACAACACTCTTAGTTGTTTCGTCTTTATTCTGGTGTTCCTTTCTAAATACCATGTTGCATCTGGACTTCCATAGGTGCAAAAGACCTACCAGTTTATGGCATATTCATGTCTTCCAGTTATGTCAAAGTAGGCTGACATCCATTTACAGAAAGTATTAGCATCCTTATACTTGGGAGTCAAAGTTGCATCAAAGAAACAAATGAGTAAGATATTCATCATGTTCATTGCATAAAAAGCAAGTAGTATTTACGTATGGAATAATAACAACTATACTCATACTACTAGGAAGAATAAAGTGAACTTGTTTCCAAATAAAAGTTTTAATACAAGGTGTGGTCTTCGTTTTCCATATTCTAATGAAATTCATAATGTTTACTCTATTTGAGTTAATCAATATATATATATATATAGTTAACTGAGAAGATATATTTGTCACTAAGGGTCCACTAAGGAATATCATCCAGACCAATTGTACGGATGTAAATTTTTCTTGATTATATTTTATAGTTTCTCTATTGGAACAGATTACAACCGCTGTGAAATCCCAAGTTATGTGGTATGTAAAAAGTGAGTAACATAACCCAGTTCCAAACAAAGGCTTGGTTAAAGGAAACATATGATGTTAGGAATCCAGTAATCATCCCAGATATCGATATTTTTTCCATTTTCTATTTCCCAAAAATAGTTTGGTTTTATTTGTTGAATTCTAGATAAGATACCCTTATGAATCCAGTTGTTTGTCTTCTTGAAAAAGGTTTTTTATGTGTAAGATATGACAATTAAGATATATTTAGCCTTGAGGATGAAGGCCCATAGGGAGTCAGGATTCCCATTAATTCTCCAACTTATCTTGCCTAAGATAGCTAAGTTTAAAAAATCCATATTCATGATTCACAGACCACATTCGTCTACAGATTTACAAGTTGAAGTCCAGGACATAAAATCATTTCTTTCCTTTTTCATTAAGATCTTTCTCATTCTTTTCCCATCAATAATTTCTTAAAAATTTAGTGATGGTATTATTAATCTTAACATGAATTTTAAAACGTCATTAGATAAACATAAAAGGTGGAAGGAATATTTTTATTGTCAACTTTTGATCTCTTTTTTTAGTCGTATTATCTTTTAAGCTAGTTAGATTAGGCTATAAAAGCAATATATATGTTAGAGCATTGCTCGGTTGAACCTACCAAGTGTTGGTATGTCACGATTGGTTGTCATATATTAGTTTCAAAACTTAAGGTCACTTGATTAGATTACTAGAGTCAACTTCGCCAGGTTAGACTAGGAAGTCTAAAAATGTTGAGACATACGACATATAAGTATTACTCTGAAGACCTGGAGAATCCTTAAGAAGTACTGACAACAATGAACACATCATCCTTCTTCTCGAGGTTAGTAATACAAGACTTAACTTGTCTCCATTTCTATCTACGTTACTTTCAAGTCGTTTAGATTGAAACCATAACATGTGAAGTTATTTATATGAAACTCTAGTATTAGAGACTTAATAATCTTATTGTGATCCAAGTGTCAAGGAATAACATACAAGTTGTATCACAAGTTTGATATATTGCATTAAAAAATATAACGTTTATCTTTCGAACTTCGTAATTGCGACATAGACACTATCTTTATAAATTGTTACTAGATTATGTACCTCACTTATGATTGATTTTATACCTAGAAAACTATGTTTAATTACATGAGTTTAAGGAAGTATACTTGTGGAACTTATTTCGCATTTGAAAAGAATCAATAGGATTGGTAATACAATTCTCGTTAGGGATTTATAGCAGGACCGATCCCTGTTGGGGGTCTCTGGCAGAACCGATCCCCATAGGAAAATCTTATTTCCGGTTTCATATATTATCTAGGATTTGTGTGCTTTGCAGAATGTGGGTTTGCTAAATAGGAAAGTTCAATATGTCGACATAGTGAGTAATTTGAAAATGCATAAAATCTTATCTCTTATTGTTCAAAGATATTCCTTGATACTCAAGGTGAGACCCTAAACCGAAATTTTTAAGAATCTTCTATTAATATTATTGAATATATATGTTTTATTTTTCCAACAAGTAAAACATATCTCTGGAAGATATATTAGTAAAGTATACTTGTATGCTAGCTAAAATTGAATTGTCATCCATGTGGGATTTTAGTATTTCAATTTTTTATTGGTTGGAATTAAACAAAACTGAATATTGGTGCTTATTGCATATCTTGAGAATATTTTCGGTCATGGAAATTCCTTGGTGTTTAAACTACCAAGGAGTTAATATCTCTATATCTCGATTTGATATATTCTCAAGCAAATAGAAATATGCGAGTCTTTATCTAATACAAGAGATATAAACTTGGATGGTATCAAAAACCAATATCCAAGGATTAATCAATTTCCAATCAATAACTAAAGGTTGGAGTTCACCATTGGTCGATACAACGCACAACCTATGGTATTTCAATTATATAACAAAATATAATGTGGAATAGAAATAACATAGACACCAGAAATTTTGTTAACGAGGAAACAGCAAATTCAGAAAAACCCCGGGACCTAGTCCAGATTGAACACCACATTGTATTAAGCCGCTTTAGATACTAGCCTACTACAAACTAACTTCGGTTTGTACTATAGTTGAACCCTAATCAATATCACACTGATTCAATGTACAATTGCGCTCCTTATGTCTCTGATCCCAGCAGGATACTACACACTTGATTTCCTTTGCTGATCTCACCCACAACCAAGAGTTGTTACGACCTAAAGTCGAAGACTTGAATAAACAAATTTGTATCACACAGAAAGGTCTACGATAATAGATAAATTTGTCTCTCACAGATAAACCTACGAGTTTTGTTCCTTCTTTTGAAAAAATCAAGGTGAACAGGAACCAATCAATAACTCGAACTTATATTCCCAAAGAACAGCCTATAATTATTGATCACCTCATAATAATCTAAATCGTATGGTAGCATAACTAGATATTGCGGAATCATAAATGATGAGACGAAGATGTTTGTGATTTGTTTTTATCTTGACCTATCGGAGATATAATCTCAAGCCAATTATTCAATTGAACTCGTACGATATAAAATGGAAAGATCAGATCGCTCAAATACAAGAGAAGTAGTTTCGTCTGGCTTCACAATCCCAATGAAGTCTTCAAGTCGCTAACCGACAGGGTCTCGAGAAGAACCTACGGTTAAAGGAGAATCCACTCTAGCAAAACCAACTAGTATCACATAGGAGGTGTGGGGATTAGTTTTTCCAGTTGCTAGACGGCTCCTTTATATAGTTTTCAAATCAGGGTTTGCAATCTAAGTTACCTTGGTAACAAAGCATTCAACATCCACCGTTAGATGAAAAACCTAATTTATCCAAGCTAATATCTTTCAACCGTTAGATCTAAACTTAGATTTTCATACACACAAATGAAATGTATTTTATTTAGGTTTGAGTAACCGTACCTAAACGTGTACATTTAGTTGGTTCACGAATAGTTAACCAATGGTTAGCTATATGAGCACTTTCATATCAACCATATTTATCTTCTACATAACTAGTTCAAATGACTCATAAGAACTAGTTCAAGAGTTTTTCAATTGCTTAGATCTTTATACATAGACACAATAGAAACAAAATCAGTTTGATTCACTCGAATCAATTCATGAACAATATAGTCACGGTTTCCAAAGATTGCATTCCTTATTGATTTATTGTTTTAAGTTCATGAGATAACCGATTTGAGATATAACAACTTAGGTATGCATACGGGTACGTCTACTCTAGCTTTACCGGAATTGGGTTTGAAAACCCAGAAGAAATTTTCGGATGAAAAACTTTCGTGGGTACGCATACCTAAGGTGACTGGTTTGTAAGTTTGTAAACTCCAAACTCAGCAGAAATTCACGGACGTGAACTTCAGCCAGTACGCGTAGCCAACCTGTCTCCTTCACCAATACCGCATGCACACATATGCACGTACTTGGTTTCCGGTACATGGATTTATACACTAATGTGCGAACACACTATATATGCTTATATCCATAGGTGGTTACGTAATCTCAACTATACATTTCAATCATTGAAACATTCTTCTATAATGTTATAATAGTCGTTAGACATAAAAAATCGACTATCGTCATCAAAGCTATTTTCAAGATTGAAACGTCATCATGACTTTCGTCACAGGTAAAGATGAAAGGTGGTTAAAGTGAAAGCTTACCCACACATATTTCGAGAAAAATATAGGCGAGTAAACTCGGCTCGAAATAGAAAATGTGTATGTATGAAAACTATCATACTTATACGACTGTTGTCTCAAGAGTAGGAGATAAATAGAATTTTGAGTGCTAGATAAGTTCAAGTCTCCACATACCTTTTTGGTAGGATGAAGTTTCACTGGTTCCTTGAGTAGTTCTTCGTCTTCATAAGATAATCGTCATGGAGTCTGGAGCTTAACTATACTTAACTATCCTAGACCGAGACTTAGTCATAAGTAAACTAGAAATCAAGACGTATAGTTTTGATCACTAATATTGACAAACATGCTTGAGATAGAAACGCATGCGAGTTCGACCAATCAATGGTGTAACAATCTCCTCCTTTGTCAATTTTAGTGACAAAACGATCAATACATATGGATTACAAAATAAATAAAACTTTATAGCTTCTTGTCCACATGCTTGATCTCCTTGGTGCTTCAACATTACTCGAAAACTTCGTCTTTTCCAAGTACTCCCATGATTCCATAGATGTTCAGTTCAGCATCATAGTTGTTGAAGTCCCTTAGCCATAACATTGATAAAACAAAAGCTCTCGATCATTGTTATACAGTGTTGTAGTATTATTACACAACATCAAAGTTCTTATATCACAACTTCGACAACAATACTATGGTGATATGTATCACTCCCCCTTAGTCAATACTTTCGTCTCCACACGAAAACCACTCCCCTTTACATAATGATTCGAAAACCATATGTATTTGTAGTATTAACTACATATTAATTCCCCCCATTTTTGTCAATAAAATTGGCAAAGGTACGAAAATGAGATCCTAATGACATTTTTACGGAGACGCTTCAAGACCAAAAAAAATGACATATCAACTTTGTTTATATGCAATCATAAAGCCGAAGCTAAATCCATTCATCAAGGAGTTATAAAGATACAAGTTAACCCCTAAAAATTCCACAGCCGCACTCCCCACAAAGATACGGAAATTAAGCGCAAATTCAAAAGAACTCTCCCCCATTTGATGTCATTCCCGAGATAACAACAAGAGCGACCTAACTTTTACAAGAAAAGAAGGATTTTATTGGACACCGAAAACCATAAAAGAGATGATTTTCTATATCCAAAATTCTCAATTAAACTAATCACAAGAGAACCCATGATCAATTCAATCAGAATACACAATCAAGTTAAACACAAAAGTGATCAATTTAATTGAACATGCTCGACATAAGAGAACTTATGGATCTACGACTATGTTAACCATAAAGGAATGACTAAGTCAATCGTTTTATGCTCAACACAAGAAAAACTTATGGAGCATTGCAGTACACATAAAATATGGATCAGGGAAAGATCAATATTGCGGCATAGACAAGGATTCAATCTATTTTCCATCACTATTTGCACAATGACATACCATAGACATAATCCTTGTAAACAAAATATTTTAACCTATCTTCCATCAATGAATTGACATAATAAGATTAACTTTTTTTTGTCAAAAGTTCATCGATCTTGTATCAATACTTGCATATCGACATATAAAAAAGATAAATTTTGACATCGTATGGGACAATAATAGTTCACGGACGCAAACACACATATCATAACATATTGAAATATATAAAACCATAAAGATTAATACTTCAAAAATCATCTTTCAAATAATTTTAGAATTTAAATAAATAAATCTAAAATAAAAGATGAAAACGTTGTACATAGCTATGTGTAATCACAATAATGGTTATTCCAAACTCTAGTTATTCTTCCTAAAACACAAGAATAAAATTCTCATAAGAAGGATTTCTAGACATTAAGATCTTTGAAAAATTCCTTGTCCTCCCTGAACTCCTTGTCGTCAATAGCCATTGGAACATATGGTACATGGAGGAAGGAGTTAATACCAATAAACCTTCTAGGCTAATGATGTCGAACCAGGGCCTTCTGAATTTCCAATGATCTTAAAATACAAGCCTTTGTTTGTTCAATATCTTTTCTTGCATGCTTCAACTCTTTAAGAACATCAGAAAACTTTTGAGAATTTGAAGGAACAACGCTTGGCTTCCTCATATTCCTTCTTTTTCTTTTCAAGGTTGGAGGCACTGGAGATTTTTATTTTTCCTTAGTGATTGATGGCTTGACAATCATATTGATATCTTTTCCATCAGAAGACATGGTTCTTGGAGTTTCCATGATATACAGTTTTGTGAGAGGAATTCACAAATAAAGTTCAACAAGCAGTCTAAAGATATAAAGAGTATCAGAGAAGGAAAAAGGAATGTAGGGTTTCGAAACCTTTAAACAGGTTTGTACACGTCTAACTCACAACCCTATAAAGAGTAGAATTGTCGATAATAACCCTATTCTTTTTGGCAAACAGGTCATTTCCAAAATCAACACTGATATGGAGGAATTCCACAGCCAAACAACAAAGCTAAAAAAAAAAATTAAAGCTTGAGGTGTGCAATATCTTGTCTCTTTTAAACAGGCACATGAGACAAGATGCACAAAGACAACACAATCAAGTTATGTTGTGGTGAACAATAATCTTTCCACCATGATCCTTTTGGTTGGAATTCATGGAACCTTGCCTTTCCTTATGTTTAGACCATGTTTTCTTTTCTACTAGTCTAAATATTTCTTTGGAAACTACTTTCTTTGAAGAAGATAAGATCTTACATACCTCAGCAGTTTTCTCCGCTAGTTTAAGCTTGGTAGCTATACGATATGCTCTTCTTTGAAGCTTGTTGACATATCTCATCTTGTGTTTGTACTTGAAACACTTTTAAAGTTCATGACCCTTGAGAGAACAATAAGAGCATGTCAACGCAAGAAATGGATCAGGCATTCGTGAGGCGCAAGCTTCTAGGCACACTGTAGGTCTAGAAACATTAAACATGGAGATTCCAAAAGAAGGGTCAATTGAATATTCCACCTTGATTGGGTCATCTTCTAAAAGATTATCAAGATTGATGTATGTATGTATTGCTACAATTATAAAAATTAATATTTTCACATAGAAGAGTAACACTTGATTTTTTGTCTTCATCAAAATCATAATCGTCAGACATCTCATCAAGTGTCACAGCAAGACCTTTGTTCCTAGTGTATTTTCTAGGATTTGGGCACTCATTTGCAAAATAACCAAACCCTTTACACTTAAAGCACCGAGGCATATCCTTGTCATCAGTTTCATCTGTGTCCCTGTTTTTAGGAGGAATACGATTATTAGGTTTTACTGATGCTTTTGGTTTATCTCTGGTGAACCGTTTACTTCTCTTCAAAAGAAGGTCTCTAAACTGTCTTGTGATCATCGAGACTAATTTTTCAAGATCTTCATCTGATGAATCTGTCTCAAAGTGATCATCTTCAGAGATATACACATTTTTACTTTTATTAATTTAAATTTGTGTCTTTCAGTGCTTTGAATGCAATATTCTTAGATTTGGATGAATGTTCATGATCAAATATCTTAAGCTTCCAAACCAGCGTATTTCTAGAGAGATGATGCGTGTCGTAACCACAACAAATTAATTAATATTTTACTACCTAATTAACAAGTAATATAGGACAGTCAAGATCGTTCCCACGAGGAGCAAGAGATTATTAGTTGTAAAATTGTCACAAAAGGGGGGGTATTGGTTCTACAATTTATAAAGTAAAAGAAATAAACAAAGTAATTAAAAGTGTAAGTTGAAATTAATAAGGAAGAATAGATCAAGGAATCCTTCTTCGCTGCAAAACAATGATTAAAGTTATGTTCTTTTCCACTTTTTACTAGTCATAGATTATCATCAATCGTAGGTATAGCAGCTAGATCAGTGCTAACCCCTAAATCCCTTGTATCACCGGACACGGAAGTTCTCGACTACCGGATTCTATTTACCAAACCACCTAGTAGTAGATCACTCAAGATGTAATTTATTTAAACGCATTAAGATTTATGAATTTATTAGGTTGATATTAGTAGTTAGACTCTTAGATCAAGGTCCACTTGCTAACGTTATTTTCACACACAATTGCTCCACGGAATCCCTCCGCAAGGTCTTGTGTTTTCTACTTATGTAAATAGTCAAGAAACAATTACTTATCCCCTAACTTTCACTAGCTTTAGATCAATTAACAAATCAATTTAGTTGGCCACCCAAACGACCTATCAATCAAGCATAAACACTCATATTAGTAAAAATAAACGATAATCATATGAAAAACTTCAAAGTAGAATTGAAACAAAACTCAAATCATATATTAAGAGCTAGGAATTCATCCTCAATCAATAAGAAAATTAGCTACTCATAGTTTGGAGTTCACACAATAATAATAATAATAATAAAGGAAGAAAGAAAGAAAAACTTATTGAAAAGATGATGGTTGCTCCTTCCTCCAATCCTTGTGCACTTTAACTCCTTCTCCAAAGTAGATGTGTGTGTAAAAGTTGTAGAGAACTCCTTTATTTATAGGCTTCAATACTCTCCATATCTTTGTAGGAAAAGATTCCACATTCCATAAGAACACCACTTTCCCAATTTGAGCCATATTCCAATTTCAAGTCTAATTCTCCAAAACTTCCAAGTTTTCATCCAATTCTCAATTCTAAGTCTTCACACACATGAGAGAAGTCCATACATGAGCCGACTTCCGAGTTGAATCGCCAGAATCAAAATCTGGCCGAGTTCTGTTCAATTATAGGACTTACCAGGCCAATTTCAGGCCATTATCTTCTTCATTCCCTGTACACAATTCCTAACATTCATCTAAGGCAATTCAAACCATTTTTCATCTATTCTCCACAGTATCATTTCATTGCCACCAACACACAGCAATGGACCAATTGCAGCTGCTCTTCTTTATCTCCAAAACCAACAGCAACCTTCCACCATTCCCTGAGCTATTCAATTTTGCAGAACCACCACAGGTTCCATTTTCTCCATCACCATAAGCTGAGCACCAACGTCATGTTCTTCTTCACTGATTTCTCAGCATCACTTGTACCATTCAAAACCCATCTTCTGTTTCATCATTTAGCAGCTTGTTCTTCAATTACAGTTACCAAATTTCATTTCTCCTCCACAGCAAGACCCAATCATTAATCTCACAATTTCGACCACCAACAAACCCTTTTCAACAGCATCGTTAATGGCAACAACTTTAAATCTCAGATTCAACCAAAAAAAAAACCCATCTGCTCTTCAATCAGATTCAACCCATCTCCATTCAACAACAGTTGTTTTAACTTTGATCCTCAATTTTATCACCAGAAGCAAATTCAGTCGAAACCCGTTACTTTAAATCATAGACTCGAGATTCAGAATGGCTCAACACCCTTTCCTTGTTCTTCTTAAGAGAAACAGCTTCGAACCCTAATTATTCTCTGAATGTTCTTGGCAACAAACCATTGATTCATGCTTTCCACCATTAATAGCAGTAGATCTCTAGCAATTTCTCGATTTAGGTCTCTCCATGGCTGCGCCCTTCTCAATTTCAGTGAATGGAATGATTGATAGAAGAGTTTCTTCATTTAGGGTTGGGAATGATTGGGGTGGATTTAAACGCCCCAGGGATATGACCACCCCAGTTTGGGTGCTAACAACACACATATTTTCTGGATAAAGGCTACCCAGTGATGACAACCCCTTAACCATAGATGGCTGCCTTTTATAATTATTTCAAAGCAAGTTGCCCCTTAACATGTGACTGGGCTCCATATAGTGTTCTCCCATGAAATGACAAATTTGCCCTTTTTGCTCAATTTCAGTGATTTTTCCTTCTTTTCGTCCGTGCGACTCCAGAGTACGTAATAGCTCAAAAACACACGTAAAATACATAATTTACAAGAAAAATAGCAAAGAAAGCATAAACTACTAGATAGTAAATTAGGTGTATTCTACACCTATCAAATTCCCTCACACTTAGACTTTGCTAGTCCTCGAGCAAATCAAAACAAAACTCACAACTTCAAAGCTTTCTAGCGTCCCAAACATCCAAAGAGCTATGAGGACATAGAGTTTCTGCAATGCTAAAGAACATATTCTCATTCTTAAATGTTGAGTGAGAAATAACCACACCATAATGAGAGAACGCGTGTTTGAGAAACGATCAATAAGCATTTCGCCTCGACTTCTGCCTCACCAAAAAGGGTTTTATGATAATTGCACTCAAAAAGACGGCTTTTTTATGGGTCTCACATGTGTGCAGGTGGGAATGAAGAGAGAATTCCTGCAACACGTTGAATGGTGGGAAGGATAACTTCCGAAATTTTGAAAAACCCACATCTTTTAACATTTTGAATAGCCATTTTTCTAACGATCTCTAAGAAAGGAAATCAACCACTTATATCGAGGATGGGATTACTTACTTACCTTCACATCCGATTGCCAATTATGATAACACCACTCTCACAGAATCCAAAAGAAACGTCTTCCGCTCATTGTCTTTATCTTCTTGGTCTTCGGCTTCAACTATTGATGATAAACTTTTGAACTTCATAAATCCTTGATAATTTGTAACCTTTTTCCTTAAAATCCTTGTCGCTTGAAACTTTCTTATAGATTTTCCTTCCCCACGGCTTATTAAATAAAAACAAACACAATAATAAATATTTCTCTTGTCTCATATTTTTCAATCAAATTTTTTTTTTGGCAAGAGAAACAAAATACAAGTCAATTTGAAAAATAAAACAACCATGGCCGTGGAAAAGTACTTTACCGCTTGATTCTTCACAACTTGTATCGTCTTGAAATCATAAACTTCAATAATTCTCACCTTTTACTTTCTTCGCTCTTGTATGTTGCTTTACTTGAATATGAAATGCTCTTTTTCTTGTTCCATTGTTGCTAGCAAACCTTGAACCTTTTCAACTTTCCTTGTAGATTTTGATGTCGCTCCCTTGTTGTTGATGTTGGTGTTTCTATGGACCCGTTATTGAGAGAATGGTGCTAACTGCAAATCGAACTACAAGAAGGAGGCTTTCATCTATAGACGTCACCATCATGATTGACAAAAATTAGCACTCAAGAGATCAAAATAGTGCTGAAATTGGTGTGAAATAGGGTAGCTCAGCATTCTACCCGGAATTAACGTACGGTGACACACACTCAAAAGAAGCTCTTTAGTAAAGGAAGAATTTTTGGTATGTGCCTTGGTTGATATGAAAATGGGTAGTCTCCACTAATGATTGATCAACAACTCTAATAACGCACTTCTCCCTGCACCAAATTTTCATCACCGGCATGATTAAATCCATTATTTAACACTCTAACAAATAAGAAATCCGAACGTAGCTCCCTAACATTTCCAAATTCAATTATGTCGGTCAAAATTCTCTATGTAATCATACCTAGAAGTATGCTAGTGACTCTAAAATCTCTAAAAGTTGAAAGTTTTATGCAAACAAAAAAAAAAAATTATGCAAAAATATATGCTTAGCCACTCCCCCACACTTAAACCTTACATTGTCCTCAATGTAATTGAATCGTCCAAGTAAAGTCAAGGTGGGAAATCCTAATATGATATGGAACAAGAAAAATAAACAAACAAAACTCAAAGAAAATAAAAACAAAAGGATAAGAGATACAAAACCGGTGGGTTGCCTCCCACTTAGCGCTTGTTTTAAAGTCGATGGCCCGACTTAGATCTTGCTTCACATTACTCCTCCAGAGGGAGCAAATCTTCAAATGGAAGTTCATCCACATTCACATAGGCGATGTTCTCATAGTATGGCTTCAATCTATGGCCGTTGACTTTGGAAACCGAGTTGTCTCTAAGACTAGTAATTTCAACTGCACCATAAGGAAAAACATTAGTAACAACATATGGTCCAATCCAACGGGACCTTAATTTTCCAGGAAATAGTTTAAGACGAGAATGAAATAAAATGACTTTTTGCCCCACAACAAAACTTTTCCGAGAAATCATCTTGTCATGAAAAAGCTTGGTCTTTTCCTTGTAAATCCGGGCACTCTCGTAAGCATCATTACGTATATCCTTTATCTCATTTAGTTGTAACTTTCTTTGTTTCCCCGCTTCATCATACTCCATGTTGAATTTCTTTATCGCCCAATAAGCCTTATGTTCAAGTTCAACCGGAAGATGACAATCTTTGCCATAAACCAACCGATATGGAGACATACTAATCGGTGTCTTGTACGTCGTTCTATACGCCCAAAGTGCATCATTAAGCTTAAAGCTCCAATATTTCCTTGTGGTATTCACCGTTTTCTCAAGAATGGGCTTGATCTCACGGTTTGAGATTTCCGCTTGTCCACTAGTTTGTGAATGGTAAGGCGTACCAATCTTGTGTGTTATGTTGTACTTCTTGAGGAGAGCGTGAAAAGACTTCTTGAAATGCGAGCCTCCATCGCTTATCACCACTCTTGGTATGCCATGCCTAGTGAATATGTTTTCTCTTACAAAATCATGAACAACTTGAGAATCATTAGTTTTGGTGGCTCTAGCTTCCACCCATTTTGAAACATAATCTAAGGAAAGAAGTATATAAAAATTTCCATTCGAATTGACAAAAGGGCCCATAAAATCGATACCCCACACATCAAAAATTTCTACGGCGAGAATTGGTGTGAGTGGCATTTGATTTCGAGCACCTAGATTGCCCGTTCTTTGACATCTATCACACGATTTACAAAAAATATATGAATCTTCAAACAAGGTGGGCCAATAAAATCCACTCTCAAGAACTTTGAGAGCGGTACGTTTAGAACCAAAATGGCCACCACAAGCAAAAGTATGACAAAAGGAGAGAATAGATTGAAATTCGGAGTTAGGTATGCACCTTCGTATTATTTGATCAATGCCATATTTCCATAAGTATGGTTCATCCCACACATATTGCTTCGCTATCTTCTTAAGTTTCATCTTTTGGAAGTTGGACATTGTACTAGGTACCTTTCTTGTCACCAAGTAATTCACTATATCCGCATACCAAGGTGTTGATTCTTCCAAGGAGAAAAGTTGTTCGTCCGGAAAGCGGTCTTGTAATGGAAGTTTTTCGTGAGACATAACAAGTCTACTAAGATGATCCGCAACGGTATTCTCCACACCTTTCTTATCTTGAATTTCTATGTCGAACTCTTGTAATAATAGGATCCACCGGATTAATCTTGGCTTAGCTTCTTTCTTCTTTAGTAAGTATTTAAGTGCGACATGATCGGAATACACAATAACCTTTGTATCCACCAAGTATGATCGAAATTTTTCCAATGCAAACACTATAGCCAATAACTCTTTTTCTGTGGTAGAATAGTTGATTTGTGCATCATTGAGGGTCCTAGATGCATAATAGATAACATGGGACAACTTGTCCATTCTTTGACCCAAAACGGCTCCAACCTCATAATCACTAGCATCACACATTAATTCAAATGGAAGATTCCAATCCAGTGACTTGATAATCATCGCACTTGTCAACATTGCCTTCAATTTGTCAAAAGCATCCTTGCATTCCTTGTTGAAGTCAAAAGGTACCTCCTTTTGTAGTAACTTGCACATTGGCATGGAGATTTTGGAGAAATCCTTGATAAACCGCCTATAGAAACCTGCATGGCCAAGAAAAGAACGAACCTCCCTCACCGAAGTGGGATATTGTAAGTTTCTTATTAAATCTATCTTTGACTTGTCCACTTCGAGCCCTTGAGAGGACACAATGTGACCAAGTACTATGCCATGGTTTACCATAAAATGACATTTCTCCCAACTAAGGACAAGGTTTGTGTCTATGCATCGTTTAAGAACTAGTTCAAGGTTGTTTAAACAATTATCAAAAGAATTGCCATAAACACTAAAGTCGTCCATAAATACCTCAATGATTCGCTCCACGTAATCCGAGAATATACTCACCATGCATCTTTGGAAAGTATCCGGTGCATTGCAAAGACCAAACGGCATCCGTCTATACGCAAACGTTCCAAACGGACAAGTGAAAGTAGTCTTCTCTTGGTCCTCCGGTGCAATCACAATTTGGTTGTATCCCGAATAACCGTCCAAGAAACAATAAAACAAATGCCCCGCTAACCGCTCCAACATTTGATCAATGAAAGGTAAAGGAAAGTGATCCTTCCGGGTTGCGGAATTAAGATTTCTATAGTCAATGCACACTCTCCAACCGGTTTGAACTCTTGTAGGAACAAGTTCATCATCTTGATTTTGAATAACCGTAACACCAGACTTCTTTGGTACCAATTGTACCGGACTAACCCACTTGCTATCGGAAATTTGGGTAAATTACCCCCGCACTTAGAAATTTGAGTATCTCTTTCTTCACAACCTCCATCATGGGAGGATTAAGCCTACGTTGAGCATCACGTACCGGCTTTACATTCTCTTCCATTAGAATCCTATGCATGCACATGGATGGACTAATGCCTTTGATGTCCGCAATTATCCAACCAATAGCCGTTTTGTGCTCTTTCAAGACTCTAAGCAAACGGTCTTCTTGTACTGGTGTGAGGTTCTTTGTAATAATCACCGGTAGCTCATCTCCATCCCCCAAAAAAGCATACTTCAAATGGTATGTAATTGGATTCAACTCTAGTTTAGGCGCCTTCACAATAGATGGTACAAGTAATTCATCATTCACGGGTAAAGAAATATATGAAACATTACCCTTAGCTTCTTTTAATGCCGTCAAAGTACCACACGTCTCCACCAATTCCTTGGAAATTTCAACATCCAAGTTATGCAAGCCGTGAATGTCCAATTCAATGCTATTTTGCAACACCACATCAAGTTCATCCTCTTGATTCAATTCCACCATTTGTTGCGCTAATGAACCAACCACATCAATGGAGTAAGTGGAATGCACATCACTTGGGTAGCACATGGCTTCGAATATGTTGAAGTGTATTACTTTCTTGTCGAATTCAATAGTAAGTGTACCCTTATCAACATCAATCTTAGTCTTTGCGGTCTTCATAAATGGCCTCCCAAGAAGTAGAGAAGTAGACGAACGATTCTCATTGTTGTCCATATCCACCACAAAGAAATCCACCGGAAAAATTAACTCATTCACTTGCACTAGAACGTCTTCTACAAGTCCCTTTGGATAAATGTTAGACTTGTTTGCTAATTGGATAATAACTCTTGACTCTTTCAACGGTCCAAGATTCAAGGAGTCATATATATCGGCCGACATCACACTAATGGAAGCTCCCAAGTCAAGTAAAGCATGTTCAAACCTTTTCTTACCAATAGTAATTGGCACCATGAAACCACCGGGATCCGTGCACTTTGTAGGCATCTTCTTCAAAAGCATAGCCGATGCACTCTCGCCAACTTTAGTAATTACATTATCAAGCAACCTATCCTTCTTTGTGCATAACTCCTTCATGAACTTTGCATACCTTGGCATTGTCCTAATGGCCTCTATGAATGGAATGTTGATTTCGATCTTCTTAAAAATTTCCATGAGTGCCTTGTCTTGAGCTTCCTTCTTGGACTTAGCAAAGCGACTAGGAAAAGGATGTGGAGTAGTAAAAGTAGGAATCGGTTCCTTGGATTGGGCGGTTGGTATTGAATTCTTCCTTGGTTTGGCTTCCTCCTTGTCTTTGACTACCTCTTCACTAGCTTCTTCATGATGACTTGGACTCTCTACTTGTCTTCCACTTCTTAAAGTAACCGCATTAACATTCTCTCTTGGGTTCACAAATGGTTGTGAAGGAAGTTTTGTGGATGTTTGAGCTTTCATTAAGTTCATATCGGTCGCCAATTGTCCCATTTGAGTTTGTAAATCCTTGATTACCGAACCGGTCCTTTGTTCCAAAGCTTTGATTGTCGAATCGTTCTTTTGTTGGTTTTGTTGTAACATAGAAGTAAGACCTTGAATGCTTTGCATAATCACATTCAACTTGTCATCATTCGAAGAATCTTGCTCCTTGACTTGTTGTGGTTGGAATTGTTGTTATTGAGGTTGGAAACGTGATTGTTGGAATCCACCTTGTTGCACATATGGATTAGGAGCCGCCGCTTGCTTGTTTGCATAGCTAAGGTTGGGATGATCCTTCCAACCGGGATTGTAAGTATTTGAGTATGGATCGTACCTTGGCCTTTGATTTGGATATAAAGCATTTACTTGTTCGATTTCATCATCCGGAATAATTACCATGGCCAATCGTTGCACTACCCTCTCTATGTTGTTTAACCGGCGATCGGATTGTGAAGACGAGTCACTAACTTCATGCACCAACTTAACCATTGAATCACCTCTTGCATAGAATTGTTGCGAGTTTGCCTCCATACTTTCAATCAACTCGGTAGCTTCGGCCACCGTCTTGTTCACTAGTGCACCACCACCCGCGGTGTCAAGAAGATATCTATCACTTGTTTGGAGACCTTCATAGAAGTATTGGATTATCATGGCGTCACTAAATTGATGATGCGGACAACTTGCCACCAATCTCTTGTACCGATCCCAACATTCATATAATGACTCTCCCACATGTTGTTTCATCCCACAAATCTCCTTGTGAATTTGAGTAGCTTTTGATGCGGGAAAATATCTCTCAAGGAAAATTTTCTTCATCCCATTCCATGTTGTGATACTTCCGGAAGGAAAATAGTACAACCATTCCTTAGCATTGCCCGCCAAAGAGAACGGAAAAGATTTCAACTTTGCTCCATCCGCATTAATATCCTGCGGAAGCATGGCCATGACTATGGTATTGAAGTCCATAAGATGTTTGTTTGGGTCTTCATTCACCATGCCATGAAACTTTGGTAATTCTCTAATCAACCCCGGCTTGATCTCGAAAGTTTAGTTAGTTTGGATACACCATTGTTGTGTATTGAACCTGTGAGAAGCTAGGTCTTTGAGTGTACGATCACCCATTTCTTCTTCTTCTATGTCCGAATCTGCGAACTCACTTGATGTAGAACGAGGAAGCGGAGTATTAACCGCTCGAATGAAATACTTTAGTTGAGTGCCGGATCGAAGACGTATTGGACTCGGTCTTCCCTTTTTAAGCATTCACCAAATATATAGTACCTAAAACAAGATTCACAAAACTAAGTTAGATACGGTATAGAATCTAACAAAGCAAGAATAAAGCAAAAAGAAAAATAAATACAACTAAAATCGTCCGTTGCTCCCCGGAAGCGGCGCCAAAAATTTGATGCGTGTCGTAACCACAACAAATTAATTAATATTTTACTACCTAATTAACAAGTAATATAGGGTAGTCAAGATCGTTCCCACGAGGAACAAGAGATTATTAGTTGTAAAATTGTCACAAAAGGGGGGGTATTGGTTCTAGAATTTATAAAGTAAAAGAAATAAACAAAGTAATTAAAAGTGTAAGTTGAAATTAATAAGAAAGAATAGATCAAGGAATCCTTCTTCGCTGCAAAACAATGATTAAAGTTATGTTCTTTTCCAGTTTTTAGTAGTCATACATTATCACCAACCATAGGTATAGCAACTAGATCAGTGCTAACCCCTAAATCCCTTGTATCACCGGACACGGAAGTTCTCAACTACCGAATTCTATTTACCAAACCACCTAGTAGTAGATCACTCAAGATGTAATTTAGTTAAACGCATTAAGATTTATGAATTTATTAGGTTGATATTAGTAGTTAGACTCTTAGATCAAGGTCCACTTGCTAACGTTGTTTTCACACACGATTGCTCCACGGAATCCCTCCGCAAGGTCTTGTGTTTTCTACTTATGTAAATAGTCAAGAAACAATTACTTATCCCCTAACTTTCACTAGCTTTAGATCAATTAACAAATCAATTTAGTTGGCCACCCAAACGACCTATCAATCAAGCATAAACACTCATATTAGTAAAAACAAATGATAATCATATAAAAAACTTCAAAGCAGAATTGAAACAAAACTCAAATCATTATTAAGAGCTAGGAATTCATCCTCAATCAATAAGAAAATTAGCTACTCATAGTTTGGAGTTCACACAATAATAATACTAATTAATGAAGAAAGAAAAACTTATTGAAAAGATGATGGTTGCTCCTTCCTCCAATCCTTGTGCACTTTAACTCCTTCTCCAAAGTAGATGTGTGTGTAAAAGTTGTAGAGAACTCCTTTATTTATAGGCTTCAATACTCTCCATATCTTTGTAGGAAAAGATTCCACATTCCATAAGAACACCACTTTCCCAATTTGAGCCATATTCCAATTTCAAGTCTAATTTTCCAAAACTTCCAAGTTTTCATCAAATTCTCAATTATAAGTCTTCACACACATGAGAGAAGTCCATACAAAATTTTGTAATTTTGGCTCACCAGAAAACTGGGTTTTTGGCCGGAAATCAGCCAGAATTCGTCACCGCCGGCAACCCGAAAATTCTATCTGTCGACGGAATATTCCGTCAGTCCACCGTTAGGACTAACGGTCAAACAGGTCAAACCGTCAGTTTTCTGTTAGTTGACTAGGTCAAGGAGGGGAGAGTCATCTAACCCAAGTCAGCTTCTTCATCAGGGCTGAGTGGTCTTAATCAGCTGAGTCACTGAGCTGGATCGGGTTGAATCGCCGGCTTCTGAGTTGACTCACCAGAATCAAAATGCGGCCGAGTTCTGTTCAATTACAGGACTTCCCAGGCCAATTTCAAGCCATTATCTTCTTCATTCCCTGTACACAATTCCTAACATTCATCTAAGGCAATTCAAACCATTTTTCATCTATTCTTCACAGTATCATTTCATTGCCACCAACACACAACAATGGACCAATTGCAGCTGCTCTTCTTTATCTCCAAAACCAACAGAAACCTTCCACCATTCCCTGAGCTATTCAATTTTGCAGAACCACCACAGGTTCCATTTTCTCTATCACCATAAGCTGAGAACCAACGTCATGTTCTTCTTCACTGATTTCTCAGATTTCTCAGCATCACTTGTACCATTCAAAACCCATCTTCTGTTTCATCATTTAGCAGCTTGTTCTTCAATTTCAGTTACCAAATTTCATTTCTCCTCCACAGCAAGACCCAATCATTAATCTCACAATTTCGACCACCAACAAACCCTTTTCAACAGCATCGTTAATGGCAACATCTTCAAATCTCAGATTCAACCAAAAAAAAAACCATCTGCTCTTCATTCAGATTCAACCCATCTCCATTCAACAACAGTTGTTTCAACTTTGATCCTCAATTTTATCACCGGAAGCAAATTCAGTCGAAACCCGTTACTTTAAATCATAGACTCGAGATTCAGAATGGCTCAACACCCTTTCCTTGTTCTTCTTAAGAGAAACAGCTTCGAACCCTAATTATTCTCTGAATTTTCTTGGCAACAAACCATTGATTCATGCTTTCCACCATTAATAGCAGTAGATCTCTAGCAATTTCTCGATTTAGGTCTCTCCATGGCTGCGCCCTTCTCAATTTCAGTGAATGGAATGATTGATAGAAGAGTTTCTTCATTTAGGGTTGGGAATGATTGGGGTGGATTTAAACGCCCCAGGGATAGGACCACCCCAGTTTGGGTGCTAACAACACACATATTTTCTGGATAAAGGCTACCCAGTGATGACAACCCCTTAACCTAGTTGGCTGCCTTTTATAATTCTTCCAAAGCAAGTTGCCCCTTAACATGTGACTAGGCTCCAGATAGTGTTCTCCCATGAAATGACAAATTTGCCCTTTTTGCTCAATTTCAGTGATTTTTCCTTCTTTTCGTCCGTGCGACTCCAGAGTACCTAATAGCTCAAAAACACACGTAAAATACATAATTTACAAGAAAAATAGCAAAGAAAGCATAAACTACTAGATAGTAAATTAGGTGTATTCTACACCTATCAAGAGATTATCAAAGTTATTTCCCTTTACGATGGCATGCTTCTTAGAATCGTATCTAGATGGAAGTGATCTGAGAATTTTCATCACAATGTCCTTTTCAGGAATAGTCTTACCCAATGAAAAAGCTGCATTAACAATTTCAGACACTTTGTAATTAAACTCATCAAATGAATCTTCATCTGCCATACGAAGGTTTTCCCAATCGGAATTTAGGTTTTGAAGCCTGGCTTCCTTTTCGCTGGTATTTCCTTCGAATACGGTTTTTAAGATATCCCACACATCTTTAGACCTAGTGCAATTTGACACATGGTGTTTAAGATTTAGGGTAATGTCATGTATGATGGCATTCAAACCATCGGAATTTTGCTTTGCAACAAGTATCTCAGCAGCATCGTATTCACCAATATTTTTTGGAATATTAACGCTACCTATTGCAACAACTAGAGCATCATAGCCATTAAAAACATATACCCATGATTGAAAATCACGTGCTTGAAGAAAAGCTCGCATATCAATTTTCCACCATAAGTAATTTGAGCCATCGAAGACTGGTGGTACGTTAATAAAAGGGAACAACTCTATTCATAGAGTCAGATCGCTACAAAAAAAGATTGATAAGGTCTTTAAACATGTTTGCCTGCTCTGATACCAATTGAAAAAGCGAGGGTCTAACAACCTCACCCAATATTTCGATTAGCAATCTGTATGGACTAACTCTAATATACTTTTAAGAGAATCAACTAGACAGTCAGACTTAATCTTAATAAAAAGTATATCAAGGACTTAATATCTCTGTTTCTCGATTTGATCTATACTCAAGCAAATAGAACTCTGCGAGTCTTTATCAAATACAAGAGATATAAACTTGGATGGCATCAAAAACCAATATCCAAGGATCAATCAGTTTCCAATCTACAACCAAAGGTTGGATTTCACAAGTGATCGATACAACGCACAACCTGTGATATTTCAATTATATAGCAAAATATGATGCGAAATAGAAATAACACAGACACCAAAAATTTTGTTAACGAGGAAACCGAAAATTCATAAAAACCCCTGGGACCTAGTCCATATTGAACACCACATTGTATTAAGCCGCTTTAGATACTAGCCTACTACAAACTAACTTCGGTTTGTACTATAGTTGAACCCTAATCAATATCACACCGATTCAAGGTACAGTTGTGATCCTTACATCTCTGATCCCAGCGGGATACTACGCACTTGATTCCCTTAGCTAATCTCACCCACAACCAAGAGTTACTACGACCCAAAGTCGAAGAATTGAATAAACAAACATGTATCATACAGAAAAGTCTACGATTATAGATAAATCTGTCTCCCACAGATAAACTTATGAGTTTTGTTCTATCTTTTGATAAAATCAAGGTGAACAATAACCAATCAATAACCCGGACTTATATTCCCGAAGAACAGCCTAGAATTATTGATCACCTCACAATAATCTAAATCATATGGTAGTGAAACTAGATATTGCGAAATCACAAACGATGAGACGAAGATGTTTATGATTTCTTTTTATCTTGCCATATTGGAGATATAATCTCAAGCCAATTATTCAATTGAACTCGTATGATAGAAAATGGCAAGATCAGATCGCTCAACTACAAGAGAAGTAGTTTAGCTTGGCTTCACAGTCTTCAAGTTGCTAACCGACAGGGTCTCGAGAAGAAACCTACGGTTAAAGGAGAATTGACTCGAGCAAAACCAACTAGTATCACATAGGAGGTGTGGGGATTAGTTTTTCCAGTTGCTAGATGTCTCCTTTGTATAGTTTTCAAAATAGGGTTTGCAATCTAAGTTACCTTGGTAACAAAGCATTCAATATTCACCGTTAGATGCAAAACCTGATTTATCCAAGCTAATATAGTTCAACTGTTAAATCGAAACTTAGCTTGTCACACACACAAATGAAATGTATTTCATTTAGGTTTGAGTAACCGTACCTAAACGTGTACATTTAGTTGGTTCACGAATAGTTAACCGATGGTTAGCCATATGGGCACTTTCGTATCAACCATATTCATCTTCTACATAACTAGTTCAAATGACTCATAAGAACTAGTTCAAGAGTTGTTCAATTTCTTAGATCTTTATACATAAAAACAATTGAAACAAAATCGGTTTGATTTACTCGAATCAATTCATGAAAAATATAGCCAAGGTTTGCAAAGATTTCATTCCTTATTGATTTATTGTTTTAAGTTCATGAGATAACCGATTTGAGATATAACCATCATAGGTATGCGTACGGGTACGTGTACTCTAGCTTTACCAAATTGGGTTTGAAAACCCAGCAGAAATTTTCGGATAAAAAACTTTCATGGGTATGCGTACCTTAGGTGACTGGTTGTAAGTTCGTAAATTCCAAACTCAGCAGAAATTCACGGACGTGAACTTCCACCAGTACGCGTACCCAACCCGTCTCCTTCACCAATACTGCATGCACACATATGCACGCACTTTGTTTTCGGTACATGGATTTATACACTAATGTGCGAACACACTATATATGCTTATATCCATAGGTGGTTACGTAATCTCAACTCTACATTTCAATCATTGAAACATTCTTCTATAATGTTATAATAGTCGTTAGACATAAAGAATCGACTATCGTCATCAAATCTATTTTCAAGATTGAAACGTCATGGATAAAGATAAAAGGTGGTTAAATCGAAAGCTTACCAACACATATTTTGAGAAAAAAGATAGCTGAGTAAACTCGGCTTGAAATAACAAATGTGTATGTATGAAAACTATCATACTTATACGACTTTTGTCTCAATAGTAGGAGATAAATAGACTTTTGAGTGCTAGATAAGTTCAAGTCTCCACATACCTTTTTAGTAGGATGAAGTTCCACTGGTTCCTTGAGTAGTTCTTCATCTTCATAAGATAATCGCCATGGAGTTTGGAGCTCAATTATACTTAACTATCCTAGACCGAGACTTAGTCATAAGGAAACTAGAAATAAAGACGTATAGTTTTGATCACTAATATTGACAACCATGCTTGAGATAGCAACATATGCGAGTTCGACCATGCAATGCTCTAACATAACCGATGCTAGTGAACGGTTGATAGACACATTTTTGTATATGAGTTTTCCTCATTTTTATGTATTGTTAGTGCTTGATTTGTACATATTATGGTGTTTTTGTGTATGTGTAGGTATTTTTGGAGAAATACACTTATGTGGAAAAAGTTGCTCGAAAATTGATATTTGCACCCTAGAGGACATGTGCTAAACAGACCCCTATTTTGGATGAGGGGAATATCAAATGATAAGGGGCAACCACATGATATTCACACCCAAGTAGATGGTTAAGGGGCATCTTTTTCTTCTTCGTTAGAATCTTAGTTTTGGCGTGAAACTGGTTCTTTCACCTGCAACATATTCTGTTTTGAATTTGGACGAACTGCAGTGAGACTCGATCACTGATTTCGATACAAATGAAATTGTTAGACCTAAACAAGGTTGGTGTGGACCTTTGGATCAACTAAATTCGACTGAATCAACGGAAGTGAAGAAAACAGGGTAGCCGAGAATATATGATTTGATTACCGGGAAGATTTGGTGAGACTTTTTTGTTCCAATCAGTCAATAACACTCTCTTACGATGAAAAGGGGATGGTAAATCTTTCGGATTCGAGAAAAAAGGCGTGTAACGTATCTTTTGGAGTGAACAGAGCTTGAGATATTTTAGAGATTCTGTTGAACAAGTTTATGGAGATTACACATTTGTAGTTTATAGTTATCCCCCTTGCACGAGTTTAACTCAATTATAGGTGAGTTTCTTGCGTGTTTTAAGTGTGTAGATGGCAGGAAGACGCGTGATGGAGATGAAAATGGAAAGATATTCCCGTAACTGCATGGAGAATAAAAACCGAATATATTTGATTGATTTGAGGATATATTGGGGATACTGATATTATATATAATGTGTTGGGGAATTATAGAGGGGTACGGAGAGATTGGGACAGAGATTGAGCGAAAAGAAGAAGTTGCAGACAATCACCGTTGCAGCAAAGAAGAAGAAGAGGAAGAAGAACACAGAACAACATACATAGTCACGGAAACTGTTGCCTATACTTTCAAATTCAATAATTTTGTAACAATTTCTGTAACAATTATTTAAAATTCGCAACAGTCTGTTAGTGTTTCGCTGTAACAGTGGATTTTGTAACAATTATATCTGCTACAAACACATTGATTTATACTTTTCCTCTTGCAAACACCTTTTTGAGCAATGAATTCAACTTTTGAGCATATTTCCAACATGCAAAACTAAACCCAATCCCTAGGGCAATGGAGGAAGACTTTATTTCGGTAAAATCGATACACTTCTATTATAATTTTTGCATTAAACTAAAATTTGGTTATATGATTTTGATTAGTTAGTTGTATTTTATCTTGATAGAGCATGCTTGCTTTAGGGTTTTGATGTTCTATGCTTGCGGTTAACATCTATTCTTTTGAAAACCTACATGTCTAGGAAATACTTTTATAGTCAAATTGCATAATTATTATTTTATTAAATTACTAATACATGCCAATGGTGGAATCCTAGCCCCAGTCTTTCCACAATATTCACATCACCTTTTTATTTGAGTTTGTTGTTTTTGTTTATAAAAATTAAGTCTAAAAAATATGCTTTCACAAGTCTTGAACGAACCATATTATTTAACTATAAAATCCATATCACTGGTGTGACCGATCAAAAGTATTGCCATAATAAGGTATAAACGATCCTAGTGATTGGTATAACCGATTGAACCCATGTATGTGATTTAGTATTTGATCAATCACATAAGTAGTCTTGGAATACAGGTCAACCAATTCTAAACTTGTTTGGAAGTGTGGTACAACCAATTCCAAGAATGTAAATCTATGTAAATATAAAATAAGGATTTACAGTGAAAAGATGTCAACATACTTTGAACACATACAGTAATTATTATCATTTACTGTTTAAAGATATTCCTTAGTACTCAAGGAGATCATGTGCTGAAATAAATTAAGAATCTTTTAATTAAGGCTTTTGGTTTTATATGCTTTAATTACCATCAATTAAATGCATATTTCTAGAAAATAAAAATTAGTAATTTGCATTTACTAATTGGATATTTTTTATTGAAGAGATTTCAGAAATATTGGACAACAATTTATTGGAATTAGGAAAACCGAATTTTTCCATTCATTGTATATCTTGAGAATATTTTGGTTTTGGAAATTCCTAGATGTCCAAACATCCTTGGTCTATAAATACCTAATTTTGCATTTCTAGCAAACTATCCTAAGAGCCAGGCAAACTTCATTTCTTGTTGTTTCCGGTGGATCCGTCTAATCTGAGAGGAAAGTATCCTAATTAGGTGAAATCTCTTACGACCGCTCATTTAAAAACTTATGTGGGATCAAGAAGCTCTACGAGCACCATTGGTGACTAGATAATTGCAGTGTTATTAGTTTTCGATTGATTTGATTGACTAATGGTTGTTGAAATTTTGATCGCATCTAGTTTGTTTATTCTTGAGAATCTTCTCTTCTGATATAATATCCACTCAAACTATATCGAAGTATCGACGAGATCTTTAGAACTGTTGTTAGATCTAAAGAAATCTTGTGATAATCCATTATTAACAAACTTTGTTCTGTATGTTATTGATCACAAGAGATTAAAGTGATGTTCTGTAGGATGTTTGAAGATTAAACAATATTTGAAGACGATGAAGATTTCTTATTGGTTTCCGTATCTTATTGTGTGCACAAACCTTGATCGATTGGGATCCAACTAGAATCGGATTTATTCGGTTGATTAGTTATGTGATATCGACATCGCTTTATAGTTTCTCTTTGAGATCTATATTAATTGATTGTAAATCTAGACTTGATTATTTCGATAGTTAAAGTTAGATTGATCTAACTAGGCAAAGGAGTTTATTATGTTAAACAGAAGAGCCTTTGCGTATGACTTGACATATTTTTATCTTGAAAAGAATCAATAGAGTTGTTACCAAACATATTCGTTGTTCCTTTGCTGTTTGGAATACGATCCAAAGGAATTGTACCAGTGTGTGACTCTTGAAGTTGGAATCGCAGGGATACTGAGGAAACTAAGTGAACTGTGGGTAGTTATTTGGTCTCAACTATACGATGTTGGTGTAGATTTTGTATAACGGCTTAATTATGAGAGTATTCAATTCTGGACTAGGTCCCGTTTTTTTTTTTGTATTTGCAGTTTCCTCGTTAACAAAATCTTGATGTACCATTTATGAAAAGACGAGGGTACCCAAATACACCACAATCTTTTATTTTGATCACAACCTATACAAGACAAACTGTGTATAAACCTCTTGGAGCAACAATCACTCAAGGAATATTTCAACACAATGTCCACTTGAAATAGGGTTAGTCCGGACTGGCCTAACACGTGAATTATTATATCAGATAAGTGGAGAAATCCAATACACTTTGTGTGATTGTCTATGGATATGAATCGAGACAATACTACGACAAAGTGTTCACTTGATAACTGAAACCTTATAAGATAAATATCAAGTGCCTAATTAACGTACAAGTGCATTTACTTTAATTATAATATAAAAATAATTATAATGAGGAAATAAAGTAAAACACACACACCAAAATTTTGTTAACGAGGAAACCGCAAATACAGAAAAAACCCGGGACATAGTCCAGTTTTGAATACTCAGTTGAATTAAGACGCTACAAAAAGTAAACCTGCAACTTCGTGTGGACAAAACTAAGTAAACTAAAATCCTAGTTAATCAGCTACAGCAGTATTCTTGATTTGATAATATCTAGCAGAACCGAAGTTCTCAATAGATATTTGTTACCCAATATCCTAGCAGAACAGACGTTCTCTTTAGGAGTAGATCTAGTATATCTTCTTAATGATTCACAAAAACTTCTTCTTCAAATCTTCAATCAATCTACAAAAATACAAACTTGATTCTTTATTGATTTTTCGTACAGAACGGAGTCTGTTAACAATGGTAAATCAATGAATCTATCTTACGGATCTAGAAAGACTTAGATCCGTAGAAACGTTGATCTCTGATCTAGTTTGAGTGAACCTTATATCAGAAGAGAAGGTTATCAAGAATAAACAAACTAGGTGCATTCAAAGATTCAACAACCGTTAGTCAATCAAATCAATCGAAAACTGAAATAACAATGCATTTTTCTAGGTTCCCACCAACGGTACACGCTAGAGCTTCTCAATCCCAAATGAGACTTTAGACTGAGCGGCCGTAAGAGATTTCGCCTAATTAGGTTACTCCCTCTCTGAATAGGCGACTTCACCAGTAACGATACAACAGAGGAAGTTTACTGTCACGAAGGATTAGTTTGCTAGAAATGCAAACTTTAAGTATTTATAGTCAAGGAAGTTTGGACACCAAGGAATTTCCAAAACCAAAAATATTCTCAATATATGCAATATATTTCCAAAATCGGTTTATATATATGGTATCTAACTTTTAATTTGGTGCACATGTCTAGAGGATCGGTTCCCTATAGTTAAAATCGTGCTGCACATGTGCATAGGATCTCTCCCCCTTTCCTGCACATGTTCATAGGATCCGTTCCCCTTGATAAGAAAACTTGTTGCACATGTGCATAGGATCCGTTCCCCCAATAAGAAAACTTTTTGCACATGTTCATAGGATCGGTTCCCCTTTCTTCTATAAATCTTGTTGCACCTCATACAAGGATCGGTTCCACTTTGTATGTGTTGCACCTCTTACTAGGATCGGTTCCCATTTACCCAGTGTTAGGTTTTACACACACAAACCCGATCATACCCCAGGTGATTACTTAAGATCGGTTTCACTAATAAAAGTCATACCAATACATAAGTCAGGCCTTATGTAAATAGTTTTACCAAGAACACAAACAAGTCATGAACGGTTATACTAATCACACATATTGGTCGTTCATAAGATATACAATAAAGAACAACCCCAATAACGCCTGGCAATTTCCTTTTCGGTTCACAACACATATCATGAACTTATTTCCTTAGAACACATGTAAACATTGTTCCCTAGGATGAAATCCTCACCTCATACTCATACATAATCGCAATTGCATTCAATAAATTATGTTAATAAGTTCCTTGACAATTTTCTCATACGAATATAATTTTGCATGTTATGTTTTTAATCTAAAAGATTTGAAAGACACAAGATAGATATGGAACAAGTCAAGTCGTAGTTACTAACCTCAAGCTGAAGGATAATGTCTTTGTTGTCTTCAATCCATTTTCAGATCTTTGTGAGTAATTGGAGCACAATACTTCTATCATTTCTAGTCTATCCTATCGAAGTTGACTGTAGTTTACAAATTCATCGACTCGAGTTTTGGCACTAAATATGACAACCAATCTTGACATACCAATGCTTGGTGGGTTCAACCGAGCAGTGCTCTAACAATCTCCCCCTTTGTCAATTTAGTGACAAAACTCTATTACATATAGAGATAAATGAATTACAAACATTACTCATTCTACATACGCTAAATTCACATTTCAATGGCACAAAAACCTGGAGATATTAAAAAATAAATGCCAATGTTGACATTATAATAACAAAGCTCATACTCCCCCTAAAGGTGAGATAGGTAGATTTTCAATCCGCGCGTCTTTGTTATACCGTTCATATGATATGTTACTCCCCCTTAGTCTGTGCTTTTCCTCTTTCATTAGATAAACGTTCAAGCACCATTGTCCTCTTCCCTAGTGACACCAATCAACATAAAATTGATACCAGCATCACCTATTTACTCCATATATTTCTCCCCCTTTTTGTCACAAAAATGACAAAAAAACGAAAAAATAAAGGAAAACACGTAAAGGATCTTACAAATCTCAAAATAGACTTGCATCCTGTTGAGTCAAGCACGAGGGTTCCACATACCATTTTTGATAACCAATATCAAAACCGAAACTACAAAGTAATTTTGTTTTGATATGTTATCATGGAAATAATTGCCCGAAGCAATTTTACCTATAGTAGCAGGATTTCCCACACTACACCCCTATTAAGATCCTATAAAAATCTAAGTGAAACTAGTTGAAGATTAAAGAATTAAACGACACTTTTATTATTTAGATCTCAGAAATTTTTACAGAAAATATTCAAACTCAGAATTACAACTTTCCTTTCTGGAGTTTCTCTCTCCTCAAGGTTTTCTCAACTCTAAAAAATACATCCTCCTCATCTGGACTTACTTGAACCCTTTATATAGGAAAATACATAGTGGGTGACAACTAAGTTTTCCCCTTATTTCGGATATATTCTGTGATCTCATCGTGGTATTTGCAATATTAATCTTCGCCAACTTTTGTAATCCTGGTGAAACAATACTCTCATAACATGTCTCTTCAATCGTCAGCTATTATGATGCTTCCCCGTGACGCTCGCCAAATGTTGCTGAAGAATCCTTACGACACTCTCGTGAACAATGTCATTTATACTTATAGGAATATTTGACCTTCTCGTGAAAGCGTTGTTTTTACTACAAGAATATCGTTGTGGCGATATTCTGGTACTACATCTTGCCTCTTCTCATGTATTTTCTGTGAAGAAGAAATGATCATGAGAATCCTTGACTATCGCAAGAATATCTGAACTTTTTTCCCCGGCAATATTCCACTAATTCAGCTTTCCTTGTTAACACGTGTTGTAAATCTGTCCTTTTGTATTGACACGTCTCACATAATTTACTCCCTTCTTTGCCTATAAAAGGAAGAGTCGAATTTCATTTCTAGTTTTCTTCTCTTTCTTCTTTACTTAGTTTCTTTGCTTTTTGTTCTGCAACTTCTTCTCCTTCTCATTCTTCTGCTACTGTATTAATGGAGTCCTCGAGGTATATTTTTGATCATGATATTTTCTTAGATCAAACTTTTTATTTATATTCTTCGATCTTCTCTTACTTAATTCTTTATAACCCCATATTATGTTCTCTTCGGAAATGAGCTTGCATCTATTTCCCAATCCTCGACTCAAAAACCTATTATTCACAAGAGGCCGACTGGAAAGAGGAAAGAAAATTCTGCGAGCAATAAGGTAGTAAGAAACACATTCCATCTCTTAATAACAATATTGTTGCCTCTGTTTCTTATCTAGATTATTGTTTGCATAATGACGAGGGTAATGCTAATCCTCCTAAAAGATCTCGCCAATTAAATAAGACCTTTGGAAGTAATTTCGTCATTCCTCCCTTAATGTCTGCGAAAGCTTCACCTACACCTGTGCAATCTGATCTCCCTCCTTCTTCTGGTGAGAAGCTCGCTTTCACTACCACTACCTTTACTGGTCCTCCACCAATTCAAATTGCAGAACCCATCACAACTGAAACTCCCTCTAGCCCTTTACTTCCTTCAAATGTTACTTTCCCGAAAACTCCTCCTTCTGATGATACAACCATTGCTAATGACTCAAATCATCATCTTGTCCTCACTTCTTCTATTTCACCTTCTACATCCCTTCCTTCATCAAATGAGAGCATCGCAGGAATTGATGTTGCTTTCAAAATTTTATCTAACATTCTAAATAATGCTAGAGATTCTTCTACTGATTCTATTCAAAGAGGAGTTTGCGAAACTCTGCTCAAATATTTTGGCTCAGACAATTCTGTTTCACGAGCTTCTCTAGAGAATGAAAATGCTTCCTTGAGAAAAAGTCTTCAAGATAAGACTTCTGAATGTGAAACTCTAAATCACAAGCTCAATAACTCAGATCTTTGATCGCGAGAATCTCGCTAGAAAGGTTGATGAGCTAAAAAGTAAGCTTCTTTTTGCCTCTGTCCTTTTATCTTTTTATTCTATTTCCATATTCTTCGTACTTAATCCTCCCTTTAAATTCTTGGTTTATATATTAGTTTCCAACCGAAATCGTTTCATCGAAAAACTTAAATATGAAACCATAGCTGATGAAGCTCGCATTGAAAGAGATTCTTGGATGGACCAAAGATAGTAGATTAGATAATCTTTATACGTATTCAGTTGATCAAATAAGAAATCTCACAAATGAGAATAATCAATTATTGCAAAATCACAGTTTTCTAAACAACGAGGTTATTCGCCTCTCATATTCGTTATCCAAGACTAATTTTTCTATAGAATCTTTGTCAGACAAGAATAGAACTTTATCTCAAGAGAAACACAAATTATCAAGCTTGTTGGCGATCTCCTCGCAGAAAGTAAACAATCTTCAAGGGATATGTGATGACCAAAAGCAGTCTCTCCACTCTCTTAAAAATAAACTTGACGAAGTAACTGAATCATCTCACACCAAATAGACAAACTTATCAAGGGTAGACTAACTCTTAGCTTGAATGCCAGCAAGCTTCGAGATGAATATTCCCAACTAAAGGAGTCTCATTCCTCATTGTCAAAAGAAAATTCATATTTACGCACCAAATAAGAGAACATGAAATCTCGTGTAAAATGCATAGTTGGCGACAAATTTGATGATGCTATGAACCAATGGGAGAACTGCCTCTTTTCATTAATCCAAAACTTAACTTCGCAAAAAGAAGGTAGTCAATTATGACTGCCTCACTTGTTGATTTCCCTTGTCATAATTTATGTTATATTTCACTTGTTGATATTCTCACGATATATTTATTTCTATAACCTTTCTTTATTTTGTTGCTCGCAGAATCTGAAAAAATCCTTCATTCTACTATCACCAATCTTACTAAGGAGCTAGACAGTGTTCGCAAAGAAAACAAGACTCTTCTTCTCAACCTTTTAGAAACTCGTGATAAAGCATAAAGAAGACTTGATTATCTTGAGTATTTCAAGAATATAGAGATCAGAAATCGTGACAAAGGTTTCCTTCGCCAAGTTCATCTTAGTGCTGAAGTTCTCATGAACGAAATTTTGATCTCCAACTCTCTTTCTCCTGTATCCGTTCTACCTTTGAAAGTTGACGATGATGAAGTCCCTCTTCCTATGGATAAAGATTTAGAATACCCGTCTTCTGAAGGAGATGTTGAAGAAGACGCTGAAGAAGAATATGATCAAGGAAAAGAAGAAAACTCTCCAAAAGAAGGAGAAGATCGTAACAAAAAGAACTATGGCGATGATGTTCGCAATGAAAGAAATATTGGTGATGATAATAATCCTGACAATTCTAAATCTGGCAAGACTACCGCTTGAAGCTTGAGTTCTATTTTTAGTTTCTTTTTTCTTCTTCTTTCTCGCAAATGATATAACCCTTTTTTGAACTATAATATTCTCAAGAAACTTAATGAAATCCTACATATTTATTCCCTTGCTTGCCTCCTCATTAAATTTCTTGAGACTTGTTGAACTCAACTTGTTTCTTGTGATAAAGAAATCTTCCCTACATGCTTAACAAAGAAGAATTAATTTTTGAGATTATTCTATTGGTCTTATTTTGCCTTCCTAATTAAAGGTCTTATTTTGCCAATTTTTTCTTTTTGTAACAAAATCGCAGGACGTCTTTACATTTTCATGTATTGACCCATTGATCTTGCCTTATCTATATTTCTTTATTATATTGCGACAATATGACGAGTCTAAGTTTTCTCGGGAAAATAAAGCCTCATGACATTGCCGTCTTGCGATGAAATCGCAGGACGTCTTCACATTTGCATGTAAAAACCCCTTGATCTCATCTTAACTTTTTCTTTCTCTTATGGCTTTTTGCCTCTGTAAAATTTACGCGACAATATGACAAGCCTAAATGATCTTGCGATCTTAGAGCCCCATGACATTGCCATCTTAAGACACTTATCAGCTCCCTAATGGAGGGTGCCGCCCTTATCTTCCCCCTGGTTTCCCCTTCAAGGAGGGCACATCGGCCATACAAGACTAGCTCCTCCCATCCATATTTACCAACAACCAGTTGTTTTCGCAGCCTCTTGTCCTTTATGCCTATATGGCTTATAGTTACAAGACTGCACCCTAGGTGGGGTTTTCTTCAGGCCAAGTGCATTGTAGCCAAGACTTACCAAAGATGGCCAGGGTAGGTTCGTCCGTCCCGGGCACCCTTGGCTAAACCGTGTACCTCGGCGCCTTGTTCATACTCTGCACTTCTTGGAAGAGACTCTCAGTCGTCCAACCAGGGTATAACCTTATAAAGTTGGAAATCCAAGATCTCTCTCCCGGATAGGTTTTCTTTAACCCCTACATCTGTATGACTCAGGTTCCAGTAGCGGTATAACCTTATCCATGAATCATATAAAGAGATACCCCCTTTACAACGTGCTTGTAGGTCTTACATTTGCCTCTTACGAAATTGTACTCGCGAACTAAGTTGCACGCCATAAAGGTTTGTCTCATTCTCTTAATCTCTGCGAAATTTCATTCGCGTTTCTCGCGATATTGCTCGCGTAATCTTTAAAATAAAAATAGTCACTGATAATAACCTTTAGTTATGCCAATATTTCTTACCTTACAGCATTTATCACTGATAATACCTTTTCAAAAATAGTCTATTCCATGGTCTATCAAGTCGTTGGCCAACATCTCTTCCTTCAGGATCCATTAATTTGTATGCCCCATTTCCAATTATTTCTTTAATTAAGTAAGGTCCGTCCCATTTTTTCGCCAATTTTCCACCATTCTCTCGCTGATATCTCGGTGTCTCTCGCAGAACTAAATCACCAATTTGGAATTCTCGTTTTTTGACACGTTTGTTGTATTCGCGAGCTAACCTTCGCTGGTAGTTTTCCATATGTTGTAAAGTCTTCTCCCTTTTTTCTTCCAATTCATCTAGTTTATGTAAAATCATACCAGCACTTAAATTCTTTTCCCACGCTTCTCTTTTTGTTGTAGGAATAGCAACTTCTATTGGTAATACAGCTTCAACCCCATATGTTAAACAAAAGGGTAACATTCCAGTAGCCTCTCTTCTAGTGGTGTTGTAGGCCCATATTGCATTATGTACTTGCTCACACCATGATTTGTGATACCCTTCTAATTTCTTCTTCAGAATATCTGCGATCATTTTATTAGTTGCCTCAGCTTGACCATTTGCTTGTGGGTATAAAGGAGTAGATTTTCCACATTTTATCTTAAATGCATTGAGTAGTAACTCTATGTTCTGTCCTTCAAACTACTTTCCATTATCAGACATCAACTATGCTGGTATTCCAAATATGCAGATGATATTCTCGAATATGAATGTGAAAATATCTTTATCACGAATATGTTGTACTGCTTTTACTTCTCCCCATTTTGTGAAATAATCTGTAGCCACAATGAGGTATCTCCTTTGTCCAGAGCCAGGCACAAATGGTCCCACAATATCTAATCCCCATTTTTCGAAGGGTCATACACTTGTTGAGGATGATAGTGGTGCTCCTGGTGCATGTATCTTTTTTCCAAATCGCTGACATTCTTCACAACGCCTTGAATGTTGTTTCGCATCTTCATGCATGTAAGGCCAGTAATACCCTTGCATCTTCGTTCTATATGCCAAAGATCTACCTCCGCTATGATTACCAGCATCTCCACTGTGCAGCATTTTTAACACCTTTTCTCCTTCCTCCCTTGTCAAACATCTTAGCGATGGTCCATTAAAAGATCTGCGATATAACACTCCGTCTCTTATCTCATAATTAGTTGCCCCGCTTCTTAGCTTGTGTGCCTCCAGTCTATTTCTTGGAGTTTCTCCTTTCGCCAAATAAGCAAGAAGTTCCAAATAAGCAAGAAGTTCCCATCCACATCTTCGCTTTATTTACCGCATCTCGCAAGTGATTTCCCACACTACACCCCTATTAAGATCCTATAAAAATCTAAGTGAAACTAGTTGAAGATTAAAGAATTAAACGACACTTTTATTATTTAGATCTCTTTAATATTAAATTGTCGATTTGTTCAAAAATTTCCTTCAAGTCTTGTACATGATCTTCAGCTTCTTTGCTATTAACTAACATATCATCTACATATACCTCAAGTGTTTTGTGGAAATGTTTACAGAAAATATTCAAACTCAAGAATTACAACTTTCCTTTCTCGAGTTTCTCTCTCCTCAAGGTTTTATCAACTCTAAAAATACATCCTCCTCATATCCACCACGCATGGACTTACTTGAAACCTTTATATAGGAAATTACATAGTGGGTGACAACTAAGTTTTCCTTCTTTAAACGGATATATTCTTTCTTTACCATCATAATTTTTCTCCTTCATCTCATCGTGGTATTTGCAATATTAATCTTCGCCAACTTTTGTAATCCTCGTGAAACAATACTCTCATAACATGTCTCTTCAATCGTCAGCTATTATGATGCTTCCCGTGACGCTCATCCAAATGTTTTGTAATCCTCGTGAAGAATCTCTTAACACGACACTCTCGTGAACAATGTCATTTATACTTATAGGAATATTTGACCTTCTCGTGAAAGCGTTGTTTTTACTACGAGAATATCGTTGTGGCAATATTCTGGTACTACATTACCAACTAGTTTACAAACCAAAAATCAACTAAGCAACTTAGTTCCTTTTCTAAACCGATTGTATAAATACAACCGCTTCATTCGATAAGACCAAGAAGATAAACTCCATTTTTCTCATCAGGTTCTAATTATCCATATAACTTAGACCTTTAGATTTCAAACAAGCCAAATACTAGGTTAGTTAACTAGCATTTCCTTGCTTAGGCATTCGGCTAGACTTGAATAACCGAAACCTCCACTTTGATAAGTCTATCTAAGATTAGAATTAACTTAGTTTATCTTACCCGGAATCGAATTGGACTAAACAACTCATCCCGTTAACATATTCATTCGTTAGGCCATAAATAATTCATACAAACCAATAAATCAACTTGCATGATTATTCACCTCAACCGGAAGAAATTGAAACACCAAATATATCAAAGTTTCACTATTGCACCGAAATTTTGTAAGCCCAAACAATTGATACTACACAATAAAGCAAAATAACAATTGTTTTACTTAACTGGAAGTAATTGAATTAACACAAACATTAAAGCACTGCAATTGCACCAAACTTTTGTAAGCCTAAACGATTGATATCATACAACAAAGCAAGATAACAATAGTTTTACTTAACCGGAACCAATTGAATCACACATACATAATGGAATAAACACATCAATTGTACCGACAATTTCGTTTAAGCAAAAGCAATATATATTAAATAAAAATAGGCTTTTCTTAAAACAGGAAAATAATTAACTAACAAGATTGTTACCTTAATTTCGCATCCACTTGATCTCCTCATTGTTTTTCTCATCCTTTTGTAAAGACAAGATAATAGCAAACGAAACCTTTACCAGAGAAAGGTTGAAAAAGTTTTAACTATTACGTGCCAATAGTAATAAGCTAATACCAAAGACTCATATGTATACTATATACACAACTTATGAGAAATAAATTGATAATAGTATAATTGCGACTCACATATGGGATTAATTGTCATCATCCTTTTATGATTATTTGATTAAGTAACCCAACAAGTTAGATATGAAATACGCTAAATCAAAAGTCAAAAAATCATAAAAAGGTAACCGATTATGAGACATATCTCATATACCGATGACAATACGGAGATATATTCATTTGTTCAAGAACGTTTAATAAAATATTCTGAATGTCATGAGTATTAAAACTTATCATTCGAGTGTCATCATTGGGACTATCTTTTGATACCATCCTGGTTGTCTTTAGAGAAGACTTTGAACTCCATTTAGAAATGGGTTTTGCTAAAGCAGCTTTGTTCTTCCTGAAATACAAGATGAATCTCTTGAGGAAACATTAGGGTAACTGAAATATTAAAAACTCTGAGAGTTAGCCTTTCTCCAATTTGGAACATCAGATATAGTCTTTATAAAGTTATCTCTCCTTTTGTAGTTTGAGCGATTCTGAGAAAACTTCGTAGAAGCCTGATAAGCGAACTTTGAACTATCATTACAATAATTCTTTTGTTCAGTTTTAGGACAATCATGTCCTGATTTAGCATTATTGAGTTCAGCCAATTTTGCGAAAACACGTGCATTTATGAATTTTTCATTCCTTTTACGGAATCTGCATCCTCTTTCCAAGTGTCATTTATTTCCACAATAAGAGCAATGCTTAGTAACATATGAACCATGGGGTTTAGTGTTACCTTGATGTGGAATTTCTTTCATTGGAGTTTGATGAAATTTTCGTTTTCCATCTTTTGCTGAAGATGAAGGTGCTACAGATTTTTCTTTTACGGAAGAACAATCTTTTGTGGCAACTTTTGAAGCAATTTGTTCAGCAGAGTCTTTAATCTTTACAAACTTTGTCCTCCTATTTAGCATTCAAAGTTTGTTTACCTTTGTAGCCCAATCCTCGAGTGTCACGAGGAACTCTATTCGACTTCAACATTGAGTCAAGTTGTTTTGTGCTACTATCGAACTTTTTCAAGTCCATTTTCAGACTCATATTCTCTTTCTCCAACATTTTTATTTTTTCAAGAGCATCATCTAGATCAACCTTAACTTTATCAATTTGAACTTTATAATCTAAAGAAATTTCAGATTCGGTAGAATTACTTACCTCAATGTTCTTTAGGTTCTCCAGTTCTGTATATAGTTTCCTTTCTCGATCATGACCATCTTCAATTTTCTCTCCGTAACATCTCATGGATCCAAGATAATCTTGCTCATTGCTGATAATCTCTATATCCTTATACAGATCATCAAGTTCCATTTTCAATCTTTTATTCTCTTCACGAAGATCATAGTCGAGTCCCTTTGGCTCTGGAGCTTCTCGGTCATCACCTTTTTGTTTCCCGTATTTTTCCGATACTTCATGATAAGTCTCACCATTATCTACACGTTCTATATCCTTATCAAGTTCCCTTTTTAGATTTTCATTCTCTTTGCAGAGTTTATCATATTCAAGTGTTTTTAACTCTAAAGTTACTTCAATATCCTTTCCATATGTGCATTCAACAGTTGCATGGAAAGCTTTGTTCTCTTGAACCTCGAAACAATTGGAGCTATCAAAATTATTTTTTTCTTTATTCTCTACACACTTTTGTGTTTTTTGAGAAGGAGAATAATTTCTTTTCTTTTGTCTTAATAACTTTCTGAATTCTCGTGCAGTCGTATCAACACCGCAATTCTCAGTTTTTGTATCTGAAGAACAAGTCTTAGTTACAGCTTTAAGGGTAATACCCACTTCATTCTTGAATTGATATTCAAGGTCAAAGATCTTTAATTTACCAACTAGAGCGCTTATAGACAGTGTGGAAAGATCATTAGCTTCTATGATGGCATGCTTTTTAGATTCGTATCTTGGTGGTAAAGACCTTAGAATTTTACACACAATATCTTTATCTGAAATAGTTTTTCCTAAAGCATAAGAGGCATTCACTATTTCAGAAAGTTTTTTATCAAACTCATCAAAGGTATTGTCTTCATCTGTACGAAGATTTTCCCATTTAGAAGATAGGATTAGAAGCCTAGCTTCTTTTTCAAAGGCATTCCCTTCAAATACGATATTAAGAATATCCCAAGCCTCCTTTAATGTTTTACACTTGGTTACATGATGATGGAGGTCTCGAGTTATAGCATGTATAATGGCGTTTAATCCATAAGAATTTTGCTTCGAAAGTAATTTTTCTTCATTACTGAATTCTTTCAATTACTTTAGTCTAAACTCAGTGGTTGAGTTGTCGACTAGTATTTTTGGGTGTACATACCCATCAATAACTAAAACCCAAGTGTTAAAGTCACGAGCTTGAAGAAAAGACTACATAGCCATTTTCCACCATAGATAGTTTGAGCCATCAAACCCTGGAGGTAAGTTAACCGAAATAATTATCATTTGATTCACAACTTTATAGGTTGGATCACACCAAACACAGATTGTTAGATCTTTTCGTGTTTGCCTGCTCTGATACCAATTGAAAAGACGAGGGTACCCAAATACACCACAATCTTTTATTTTGATCACAACCTATACAAGACCCACTGTGTATAAACCTTTTGAAGCAACAATCACTCAAGGAATATTTCAACACAATGTCCACTTGAAATAAGGTTAGTCCGGACTGGCCTAACACATGAATTGTTATATCAGATAAGTTGAGAAATCCAATACACTTTGTGCGATTGTCTATGGATATGAATCAAGACAATAATACGACAAATTGTTCACTTGATAACTGAAACCTTATAAGATAAATATCAAGTGCCTAATTAACGTACAGGTGTATTTACTTTAATTATAATATAAAAACAATTATAATGCGGAAATAAAGTAAAACACACACACCAGAATTTTGTTAACGAGGAAACCGCAAATACAGAAAAACCCTGGGACCTAGTCCAGTTTTGAATACTCAGTTGAATTAAGACGCTACAAAAAGTAAACCTGCAACTTCATGTAGCCAAAACTAAGTAAACTAAAATCATAGTTACTCATCTTGAGCAGTATTCTTGATTTGATAATATCTTGCAGAACCGAAGTTCTCAATAGATATTTGTTACCCAATATCCTAGCAGAACAGATGTTCTCTTTAGGGGTAATCTAGCATATCTTCTTAATGATTCACAACAACTTATTCTTCAAATCTTCAATCTTCGATTTAATCTTCAAAGTAACAATCTGAAAAAATACAAACTTGATTCCATATTGATTTTTCGTACATAACGGAGTCTGTTAACAATGGAAAATCAATGAATCTATCTTACAGATCAAGAAAGACTTAGATTCGTAGAAACGTTGATCTATGATCTAGTTTGAGCGAGCATTATATCAAAAGAGAAGGTTCTCAAGAATAAACAAACTAGGTGAAATCAAAGATCCAATAACCGTTAGTCAATCAAATCAATCAAAAACTGAAATAACAATGCAATTTTCTAGTTTCCCACCAAGGGTACACGCTAGAGCTTCTCAATCCCAAAGAAGACTTTAAACTGAGCGGCCGTAGGAGATTTTGCCTAATTAGGTTACTCTCCTCTTCGAATAGTCGGCTTCACCAGTAACAGTACAAAAGAGGAAGTTTACTGTCACGAAGGATTAATTTGCTAGAAATGCAAACTTTAAGTATTTATAGTCAAGGAAGTTTGGACACCAAGGAATTTCCAAAACCAAAAATATTCTCAAGATATGTAATATATTTCCAAAATAGGTTTATATATATGGTATCTAACTTGTAATTTGGTGCACATGTCTAGAGGATCGGTTCCCTATAGTTAAAATCATGATGTACATGTGCATAAGATCTCTTCCCCCTTCCTGCACATGTTCATAGGATCCGTTCCCCTTGATAAGAAAACTTGCTGCACATGTGCATAGGATCCGTTCCCCCAATAAGAAAACTTGTTGGACATGTTCATAGGATCGATTCCCTTTTTTTCTATAAATCTTGTTGCACCTCATACAAGGATCGGTTCCCCTTTGTATGTGCTGCACCTCTTACTAGGATCGGTTCCCCTTTACCCAGTGTTAGGTTTTACACGCACAAACCCGATCATACCCCAGGTGATTACTTAAGACCGGTGTCACTAATAAAATTCATACCAATACATAAGTCAGGCCTTATGTAAATAGTTTTACCAAGAACACAAACAAGTCATGCACGGTTATACTAATCACACATATTGGTCATTCATAAGATATGCAATGAAGAAGAGCCCAAATAACGCCTGGTGATTTCCTTTTCGGTTCACAAAACATATCATGAACTTACTTCCTTAGAACACATGTAAACATTGTTCCCTAGGATAAAATCCTCACCTCATACTCATACATAATCACAATTTCATTCAATAAATTATGTTAATAAGTTCCTTGACAATTTTCTCATACGAATATAATTTTGCATGTTATGTTTTTAATCTAAAAGATTTGAAAGACACAAGATAGATATGGAATAAGTCAAGTCATAGTTACAAGGATCAATCAACAACAAAATATAATGCGAAATAAAAATACCACATACACCAGAAATTTTGTTAACGAGGAAACAACAAATGCAGAAAAACCCCGGGACCTAGTCCAGATTGAACACAACATTGTATTAAGCCGCTATAGACACTAGCTTACTACAAACTAACTTCGGTCTGTACTATAGTTTAACCCTAATCAATATCACACTGATTCCAGGTACATTTGCTCTCCTAACGTCTCTGATCCCATCAGGATACTACCCACTTGATTCACTTAGCTGATCTCACCCACAACCAAGAGTTGCTACGATCCAAAGTCGAAGACTTTAATAAAAAAATCTGTACCACACAGAAAAGTCTATAGGATTGAATAAATATGTCTCCCACATAAATACCCAAGAGTTTTTTTGTTCAGTCTTTTGATAGACATTAAGGTTAATAGGAACCAATCGATAACCCAGACTTATATTCCCTAAGAACAACCTAGAATTATGAATCACCTCACAATAATCTAAATCATACGGTAACGAAACTAGATATTACGGAATCACAAACGATGAGACGAAGATGTTTGTGATTTCTTTTTATCTTGCCCTATCGGAGATATAATCTCAAGTCAATTATTCAATTGAACTCGTACGATAGAAAATGGCAAGATCAGATCGCTCAACTATAAGAGAAGTAGTTTTATCTGGATTCACAATCCCAATGAATTCTTTCAGTCGTTAACCTACATGGTCTCGATAAGAAACCTAAGGTTAAAGGAGAATCGACTCTAGTTGGTTCACAAATAGTTAACCAATGGTTAACTATATGAGCACTTCCATATTAATCATATTCATCTTTCTCATAACTAGTTCAAATGACTCATAAGAACTAGTTGAAGAGTTGTTCAATTGCTTAGGTCTTTATGCATAAACACAATTGAAACAAAATCAGTTTGATTTATTTGAATCAATTCATGAACAATAAAGCCACGGTTTGCAAATATTGCATTCCTTAAAAAAATTTGTTTTAAGTTCATGAACTACCGATTTGAGAAATAACCAGCTTGGGTATGCTTACGGGTATGCGTACCTTGGCTATCGGATTTGAGTTTACAAACTCAGCAGAAATTTTCGGTTTGAAAACTTATGTGGGTACGCGTACGGGTATGCGTACCTAAGGTGACTGGTTTACTAGTTTGCAAACTACAAATTCAGCGAAAGTTTTCGAACCTGCTATCTCCTTCACCAATACCACATGCACAAATATGCACGCACTTGGTTTCCGGCACATGGATTTATACACCAATGTGCGAACACACTATATATGCTTATATCCATAGGTGGTAATCTCAAATCGACATTTCAATCATTGAAATATTCTTCTATAATGTTATAGCAATCGTTATTCACGACTATCGTTATCAAAGCTATTTTCAAGATTGAAACGTCATCATGACTTTCGTCACGAGTAAAGATGAAATTGGTTAAAGCGAAAGCTTACCAACATATATTTCAAGAAAAATATAGGCGAGTAAACTCGGCTCGAAATAGCAAATGTGTATGTATGAAAACTATCATACTTATACGACTTTTGTCTCAAGAGTAGGAGATATAGTAGACTTTTAAGTGATAGATGAGTTCAAGTCTCCACATAACTTTTAGTCGGATGAAGTTCCACTGGTTCCTTGAGTAGTTCTTCATCTTTGTAAGATAATCGCCATGGAGTCTGGAGCTCAACTATACTTAACTGTCATAGATCGAGACTAAGCTATAAGTATACTAGCAATCAAGATATTAGTTTTGATCACTAATATTAACAAACATGCTTGAGATAGCAATGCATGTGAGTTCGACCGAGCAATGCTCTAACACCTACATATACCTACCCAGTAAATAATTAAGCAGATGCTCAAAACTATTTCACAATATGTTTGGAATTACCACAACTCCCATGAACACTTCTAAGACAACTTTGTGGTCACCAAGTCACTTCGTGTTTAAGTATTGAGTATTAATGGACACGACTTATGCTTGAAAGTAAAAAAACATATTTCCCAATTCGAACTATTATTGTATACGGTCCTAGAACCCTTGACCTTAATTTATATTCTTATGTGTAGTTTCAAGGCGGACTTCTCATATGCTTACATGAATTCCTCATAAGAATTTTATCTGAACTGGGAAAGTGTTTGCTTGGATCTAAAGTTATCTTAGCTGGAATTCAAAGCTACAAAGAGCCTTGAAAATATATAAATAAAGAGACTCATGCAACATAATTTCTCAATCCCTGGAAATTTTGTGCCCTAGTTTCTTGCTATATTCGTCCTCTAAAACCTAGATTAATTTCCTCGGAGAAATACAATTAGTTTATGACTTAAACACTTCGCTAGTGTCTATAGGCGCTTAGTAGAGTTTGGTATTCAAAGATGGACGAGATCCCGGGGTTTCTCTATATGTGTTATTTTCCTCGTTAAAACTTCTGGTGTATTGTGTTTTTCCTTTTGAAAATTAAAGCATCTTATCTTTATAATAGGATAGGAATAACATAATAGTATTAATCAATCTAAATAGTTTTCCTTATTAATTGTGATAAATAACGAGACTTATTCTTGTTGAATTCGTATCTTGAAAGATAGATTACAAGTTTCATACTTGTCAGAATTTAGATCTTATTGATTTGGATACGACTAGATTGATCTTGGATATTGATTTATGAGATTTTCTAAGAACTATTTTATACAACCAGGTCCACGTAATTTGTGTCTAAACATATTAAAAGAGAAAGAGAAAAACTTTATATACATATTGTCCAAGGATCTTTAATTTTGGATCTACTTGCAATTATATTAAGTTTTGTCTATACAGGTTGCCAAACAAAAAAGTTAGTAGTGCACTTGGTACCCTCTCCTTTTTAATTAGTATCAGAGGAAGCAAACACCGGTAGACCTAACAAGTCTGTGTTTGTGGTGATGTGAATCTACGGACAAGAATCCAATCTCTATTAACTTACCACCAGCCGTCGATGATACAAATTACTTATGGTTGTAAATAGTTATGCGCTCCTTTTTACAAGCTCATGATTATTAAATATTGGTTTTTGTCAGAAAGGGGTATGTTCCTCCAACATTTCGAGAAGGCGAAAGAATTATTGCTAAGGGTATAACTATCTACAGCAAAACTGAAATCAGTGCTGCAAAGCATAATTCTGATGGATTGAATGCTCTCATCCATGCCATAATCCAAAATCTTCAACATCATGTATCCATGTGCACTAGGTCGAACGAATGATACTTCAGATATCTTTAAGACAAAATTTGAAGGGAAAACCTTAGAAAAGAAAGCAAAGATTCAAAAACTAACTCCTGTATGGGAAAACCTTCCTATGGATGACAAAGATTTGTTTGGGAATTTAACCACAAGTTATATGAGATAGTGAATGCCTCTCATGGGTTAAGTATGAAAATTTCTGATAGGTTGTGATGAGAATTCTGACATACTTTCCCTCACCATACGAGTCTTAGAAACATGCCATCATAAAAAAGGAAACGACCTTTCAACTCTTTCCAAAAGCATCCTCAGAAAAAGCTAAAGATATTTTATCACGAACTATGCAACATAAATAACAGTCACATATCTGGTAATGCCGTTATTATTCTGTTGATAACTTTATCACTTTTTGTCCATAACTAAACGATAAAGAAGATTAAATTATATTAAATTTCAGTCTGTCAATGTTTGCACAACAGATCAGGAAAGCTCTTAGACAGAGAAAAAAATCTCTTTAAAAAATCTTCATTTTCAAATAATCAAAATGACAATAATAAGGTTTTAATCAATAAGAACACTACTATCTATTCCAAGTGTCTTGATTTTGGATATCATATCTCTGTATGTACTAACAAGGAGTATTATAAGAAATCCAAAGCCTTTATGGCCACTCTAGACTATTGTCCAGAGAATGACCTTGCTTGTAAGGATGACTATCTTACCTACTTTTCTTATGATCATGTTCATGATTCCGAGAACACTGACAGTTCTTCACAATACAACTTGATCACTCCAGAAAAGCAAATTAATCTCTTGAGATAAGAGATTCATTCAATGAAGGTTAATTTTAATATAAAAAAAGAACGTCTCGCTAAAAAGGTTGAAGATAGGAAATGTCAGCCGAATCTTATGAAAAATATCAAATAAGTATTAATAAGCTTATCCATGGTCTTAAGGTTCAAAATGAGAAGAACCTATTCACCAAATTGAGAAAATCTCGTAAAACGTTCAACAAGACTGATCGCTGTCGTAGGCGTCAAAAATAAATTATAATTTCTTACTAATCAAAATATAAATATAGCAAGGGCAAGAAAGGATCGTTCCCACAGAGAGGACTAGGTTGTCAATATATTTTCGGTTTCCTATAATAACACGGGGGATTTTTCTGATTTTTAATAAAGCAAACAAATATAAAAGCAAAGAAAGAAATAAACAAACAAATCAAATAGAAGAGATATTGGTTGATGATTCATCTTCATTCACAAACATATTCTTGTCATAATAATTAGAATTGATATTTTAATCTCAACTTTTATCAAAATCCCTAGAATACCTTGATCGCAAGAATATCCCTCTAATTCCCTCTTATCATCAACAAACACATTAAAAGATGCGAGTATGAGTTCTATCTAAGAGAACAACCTAACGTGTAAAAGCACTAATCAAGTTTAATTCCCTAGATGCATTAAGTTCTATGAAATCAGGCCAATCAAAGCAATGGAGCGTGGAAAGCGCACTAATTCAATTTAACAAAGGTTATGGTTCACATATGATCATAAGGATGCATCACTACAAGCTATAACCATATTCATGCTACTTGTAATCAGGAATCTATCACTTTTATGTATAACAAACCCTAATCTAACAATAGATATATAAACAAACTCAATCGATTCTAGACTCGACCAAACAAGCATTCTAATCATATAACAATATAAACGATGAATTATAAAAAGTATGGAGACAAAACTAATTTATCATATCAAAAAGCATATTTTGTGAAATCCAATTATTCCATAACCAATAATAAAATTAAGTACTGATACTCAAGGAGTTCATAACAAGAAGAAAAATAAATTCTATCATATTTCTAACCCTAGAAACAAAAGTAGAGATAAGATTAATAGATAAGATTTTAGGTAAAAGTCTTCTCTTTTATATGTTTCTCAATTTCCATAAAGGATACTCCTTCCAATATTAGGTATTCTCAAAAATCCATCTCCAAGTGGTCCACCAAGCCCATGTGTGAGAAAAACTCATGTAAAATTATGTCCAAAAAAATTGTCGCCGGAAAACTGGGGTTTTCGCCGTAATCCGCACCGCCGGTAGCCTGAGATTTCATTCCGTTGACAGAATATTCCGTTATGGCACCGTCTAAGTTAACAGTCAAGATGGTCTTCCGTTAATCAACTGAGTCAAAGAGGAGGAGTCAGTCAGCTTCTAGTCAGCTGTCTTAGTCATAGCTTACTCGGTCGTCAGAGGCTGAATCGAGATAAGGTAGCCTAGTCGCCGAGTCGACTCGTCGGAGTGGAAAACTGGCCGAGTCCTTTTTATTTTTTGGGCATTTCTCAGGCCAATTTTAACTCTATTTCCTGCACCAGATCCTAGCATACATCTATTGAGTTCAACAACTTCACTTCATACCACCCATTCATTCATTTTACAGCACCATAATCATCTTCATACTCGGACCACAAACCCTTGAATCATTACCATCCCATCTGCTTTTGTCGTAGTCATTCCTTGTACACCACCAACTCTGAATCCATAAATCAAACCCATGAGAATCATCAGCAACCATCTTCCTTGAATCTTAGAAGAACCCATGTCTTCTTTGTTGAACACAACTTCAATTGGGATCTTCTTTTTCTCGATAGCGACCACCAAAAGCACCAAACCCTTCTTTTCATCTCATCAACAGTATTACCTTCTCCGATTCACCATCTCAATCTCTAATTCCTAAAGCTTCTGCTTTCACAACGAACTTCAAACTGAATCATCACCCATTATAGCTCCATATTACATCTCCCAGATTCGAACCCATCTCTTTATTCTTCAAATCCCTTATAATCATCTCAATTTCCTCCATCTTTCTCAAGAACTTGATTTCAGTTTCATCCCTTGATTTCATTTCCTCTTCTCGGTTTTAGTAGATGCAACCCTGCTTTTCAATTTCAGGTGAAAGAGAGGAAAGAGGAGAATATAATATCTTCTCGCCTGAATTAGGGTATAAGTATTGGGGCGGATATTTGCACCCGCTGAGCTGGTATGTGACCACCCAGTAGTAGCCCCTTAACCTTGGCTGGGCTCCAGATAATGTTTACCCGTGAGATTATAATTTTGTCCTTTTTGGATCAAATTTGTTGATTTCTTCTTCTTTCCCTCCGTGTGACTCCAAAGTACCTAATAACTCAAAAACAAACATAAGATACATAATTTACATGAAAACTCGCAAAGAAAGTGTAAGGACCCTCAAGCTCGTCAATACTATTAGACTAGTCAAATGACAATTTTGCCAATAATTACTCGATTAGTGTAACTCGAACGTTAATTATTAGAAATTAATCTAACAACGATCTAGATACGAAACTAGTACCATTAGATATATCTCGAAAAGTTATACAAAATAGATTACCCAAACATGTTATTCGGATATCAGACAAAGAAGATATCATCGGTTTTGCATGAAAGGAAGATTAGTCATTTTTTTAGACAAACCAACTTGGCAGCCCTTATCCTTTTTTGGGTTCCTTTAGAATTTTGGTTGGCCTTATCCTTACTCTATTCAAGAAGAGTTCATTCTCTTCTTTTCTTTTTCTTATTCATCTTTCTTCTCATCTCTTCTTATGTTTCTTTCTTTCTTTCTTTCTTTCGGTCTTCTCTTCTTCTTATTTTTCTGTCGATTTCTTATCAAACAAATGAACGTGTTTTGATGTGAGTGATTCGTAGAAGTTTGTTAACTTGATGAATCAAAGGGTAAGTGATGAACTGTGGTTGATTGAACCTGGAGAAGAAAATTGATGTTACTGTAAATCGAAGTTAGGGTTTCTAGAAGAATTCAAAGATGAATTAAGAGATGGAATTAATGTTCTAAGAGAAGGAATTGAATGGGTTTAGGTTTAATTGGAGTTATGAAGCTGTTTTAGGAAAGAATTAAAGAATTAGGGTTTCTCAGAAAATTAAATAGAAGTTGGATTAGAAGATGAAATTGGTGTTCTAAGAAGAAAGATTAGAGATGGGTTTCGATTGATTTGAAGTATACTTGAAAAATTTACAGTTAGGGTTTCTAGTTGATATTCACGGGATTGATTAGAAGAAGAAGATTCTGAGAAGAAGAATTGTTGTGGTTGAAGTTAAGATTATGGCAGGAATTGAGCAGAAGATAAGTTGCAGGGAGGAAGGTGTATGAGTTCTTCATTGTTGGTAGTGGTTGTGCCAGTCACAGAGCATGGAAGAAGTTTGAGATGAATACTGTTAAATTTGGTTTGGTTATTTAGGGTTTATTTGGTTGTGGTTGGATAACAACAATTCAGAGGATGCTGGTTCTTGGGTAAGATTCTAATTTCGTTTAATATTGGAATTTTAGTTTAAATTGCTTATATTATTGAATTGCTGTGTTTGGAAATTGAACTGTTTTGAGTTATGAGTTGTTATTGAAGATACAATGAAATTGAGATTGTTGCAGAGATGTCAGTTATAACCATGGGTTGATGGAATTGGTGTTGCAAGTGAAGTGGTCTAGTGGTAGCTAAGTTGCTGGTGTTGTATGTGTAGATGAAATTGCAGAACTTGAGTTTCAGGTTAATGAATTGTAACGGAATGAAGATGAAGTTGTTTTGAATGAAATGAGTTTTAGATGTATGCTAGGTTAACGGAAAGTGAATTTAAAGATGGTGGTAATTGAAGTGATTCAAGACTTAGGTGATGCTATTGAATTACTGGGGACATGGGATTGTGGTGCAAGCTGAAATGGTTATTTGATTGGGATTATATTAATGGCAGTTCACGAGAATGAGGTTGTTGGTATGGAAATAAACTGTAATGGATGCAGGTGGGGATTGTGTTAGATATGATGTATGGATGTAGAAAGGGTGTAACTTGCAAATGCAATTGCATGTAAATAGAATTTGTATTTGTGAATAAGTTGTGAAGTTTATTTAGATAGAATAATTGAATTGCTTTTGAGTTGTTAAGAAGATGATGTTATGTGACTGAGTTATAGGAATGCAGATTTGATGGGTGGGTATGGAGTTGAATCTCTCTTGTAAAAGCTTAGAGTCTAAATTGCAGGTAGACTATCTTTGATTGTATTTGGAATTTGTAGTTAAATTATGAAGTTCAGTTAATCTGAATATGTTAGTTTTGTAATGGAAGTTTTATATGTTGTTAGATTTAATTGAATTGGTAATGGAGTAGAAGTTGTAATTGAGTTTAGGTGTGTTGCACAATGAATGTGCAGTAGTATTCTTGGCCTGTGAAAGGGTTTGGCCTTGTGCCATTCAGCCTAGTCAGGATCTGACTCTAGCTGACTCAGTCCATCTGACTGAGTCGAATCAGGTTGAATCGGGTTTGACCCACTGAGTCATTAGTCTTGACTCGTTGAACATTGTCCCTGGACACTGACTTGACCTGGACGTTGACTATTAGTTGACCATTGACCGTTAGTTTGCCAGTTAGTGACTGTTAGTTGACTTTAATGGACTTGGGCTTAGGGTAGTTTTCTTAGTTAGATGTTTTGGACCTCTCGTGGTCCAAATTAGACTTTGACTTCTTCTACAAAGTTGTAGATACTCATAAGACTTAGCTATTGGACTAGAGAACCAACCCAATGAATTGGTAAATCTTTAGATATGCAAGAGATGGATTATGAAGGATGGCTGTTTTTGGGCATACCAAAAAATTATCGGGCATACATTTTGTCTAGGTTCGGCTCACAACTTGTGAGCCGAACCTAGCAAACCTAGGCAAAAAAAAAGTTGTGAGACGAACCTTGAGTATGCCCGATAATTTTTTGGTATGCCCAAAAACATGTCTCTCATGAAGATGTGAAGAACCTTAGATGGGATAAAGATAGATAATAAAAGGGTATAAAAACGTAAATGGGCTTAGGACTATTAGTTAGATTTGTATAATTCTTGTGTGAGCCATTTTGGCTAGAATCTTAGAATTCTTGTGTGATTAACAGTTAATTATTAACAACGATCGATTCAAAGGATGAACCAGTGGATCGCGAGGTAGGCGTGTCTTGTCATCAAAAGGTGTGGGAATGCATTTGACTCTTTGTATTCATTATTGTTGCTTTTATAAAATTTTATGCTTAACAAACTCATGCATTGTCTGTCCGTGCATTCCATGTTTTATTTAAAATGCATTATGATAATCCTGTCGATTTTGTGAATCTTTCCACAATTTGGAAAGGACTTGTATTATTTCGTTGTCAACATGAATTGTTATGGGAAATGAGAATTTCCACTTGTGGTATATAGGATACGCTCCTTCACATTTATATCTACTTTAATTCAGCTTTTATTGTTTAGAGTTGGTCACCATGGTCTTGGTGGCATCCATAGATAAATAGGATTGAATTGCCGGTTAGGAATTTACAACCATATTAGTACATTGTTTGACGAAGGAGTTGTTCCATATACATGTATGATTATTTCAGTGACTTAGTCACTGTTTAATGTTTTCAGAAAAATATGTATTGTTTTCCAAATCTTGCCTATGATTACTTAGAAGGTTAAATGTTAATTATTCCCACTTCAGTTTCTGTGACAGATCGTAGTTGTGCAAATGAAGCTTCACGGGTTGACTTCGCTAGTTGATTAACTTCTGTTATATTTATTATGTTGTATATTTTATTTAAAAACCAATTGACTATTATATATGTATCATTTGAGAGGAGATCTTGTGTATATGTTTCTGAGCAGGGTTAGCTTTGGGTTAAGTTCTGTATCGCATTTCTTAATCGAATGCTTAAGTGCATGTTTTAGATTTTAGTGCCTCTTTATTTAGTTGATTTATTAGATTAGTCAGCTGCTAGCTTAGGGGACGCTACAGAAAGCATAAATACTAGATATAAAATTAGGTGTTTTAGACACCTATCAAATTCCCCCACACTTAGACTTTGCTAGTCCTCGAGCAAATCAAACAAAACTAAAATACAACAACTCCGTGACGTCGAGGCTACGGTTACTCTTAGCATAAATAACAAGCCTTTAAACCCCTAGGTGTACCTTGTGGACGAGTTATAGTCTCGTGAGGGCTTACTAGAGATATACCCACAAAACCTACTCCAACTTCAAAGCGTTCCAGCGTCCCAAGCATCCAAAGAGCTATGAGGACATAGAGTTTCTGCATGCTAGTAATAAGACGTTAGAAATACCAAAGAACATATTCATTCTTAAATCTTGAGTGAGAAATAACCACACCATAATGAGAGAAATGCATGTTTGAGAAATGATCAATAAGCATTTCGCCTCGACTTCTGCCTCACCAAAGGTTTTTATGAAATTGCACTCAAAAAGACGGTTTTTTATGGGTCTCACATGTGCGCATGTAGGAATGAATAGAGAATTCCTGCAACATGTTAAATGGTGGGAAGGAAAACTTCCGGAATATTTTAAAAACCACATCTTTTAACATTTTGAAAAACCATTTTTCTGACGATCTCTAAGAAAGGAAATCAACTACTATTATCGAGGATGAGATTACTTACTCACCTTCACATCCGATTTCCAATTATGATAACACCACTCTCACGGCATCCAATAGAAACGTCTTCCTCTCTCCATCTTCATCTTCTTGGTCTTCGTCTTCGGCTTCATCTATTGATGATCAACTCTTGAACTTTGTAAATCCTTGACAATTTGTAACCTTTTTCCTTAAAATACTTGTCGCTTGAAACTTCCTTATAGATTTTCCTTCCCCTCGGCTTATTAAATAAAAATAAACAAACACAATAATAGATATTTCTCTTGTCCCATTTTTTTTTTTCAATTTGTTTTTCAATTTTTTGTCTTTTTTTTGTGTCTTTTTTTGTGTCTTTTTTTTTCATAGACAAGAGAAACAAAATACAAAACAAAGTGAAAAATAAAACAACCATGGTCGTGGAAAAGTACTTTACCGCTTGATTCTTCACAACTTGTATTATCTCGAAATCATAAACTTCAATAATTCTCACCTTTTGCTTTTCTTCGCTCTTGTAAATAAGTCTTCCACTTGGATATATAATTATGCTCATTGTATTGTAAGTCTTCAACATATATGTAAAAATCTGCTCATTGTATGTTGCTTTACTTGAATATGAAATTTGCTCTTTTCATGTTCCGTTGTTGCTTGTAAACCTTGAACGTCTTCAACTTTCCTTGTAGATTTTGATGTCGCTCCTTGTTGATGATTATGGTGTTTCTATGAACCCGTTGTTGTCGAGAGAGAGAATGGTGCTAACTTCAAATCGAACTACAAGAAGGAGGCTTTCATCCATAGACGTCACCCTCATGATTGACAAAAATTAGCACTCAAGAGATCAAAAATATTGCTAAAATTGGTGTGAAGTTGGGTAGCTCACCATTCTACCCGGAATTAACGTACGGTGACACACACTCAAAAGAAGCTCTTTAGTCATGGAAGAATTTTTGGTCGGTGCCTTGGTTGATATGAAAATAGGTAGTCTCCACAAATGATTGATCAGCAACTCTAATAATGCATTTCTCACTGCTCCTAATTTGCATCACCGGCATGATTAAATCCATTATTTAACACTCCAATTCGTAAGAAATCCGAATGTAGTTCCCTAACACTTCCAAGTTCAGTTATGTCGGTCAGAATTATCTATCTAAACATTCCTAGAAGGATGCTAGTGACTCTAAAATCTCTACAAGTTAGAGGTTTTATGCAATTTTTTTTTTGAAAAATCGACTCAAAAAGGCTAAAAACTCTATATGCAAAACATCCAAACACTCCCCCACACTTAAACCTTACATTGTCCTCAATGTAATTGAATCCTCCTAGTAAAGTCAAGGTGGGAAATCCTAATATGATATGGAACAAGAAAAATAAATAAACGAAACAAAAAGAAAAAAACAACAAAAAAATGATAAGAAATACAAAACCGGTGGGTTGCCTCCAATTTAGCGCTTGTTTTAAAGTCGACGGCCCGACTTAGCTTCTTGTAAGATTCATTCCCCATATACTAACAATCGAAAAATTTGGGGATCCACCCATAGCACCTGTTTTTCAAACAATAGCTCCATACAAATATTAGTAATATAAAACAGAAACGAAGCAATTAACCGATAAAAGCTTCCCCCACACTTATTCTTTTCCACACTTGGAAGTGCATAAAGAATATAGGAGTCGGGTACTTCCACGGTTTTTTGTTCACAAACCTGCATAGTATGAGAATCAAGTATCTCTAATGGAGGATATCAAGAAACAAAATCATTCAACAATGTTCTCTAAGCACATACATTCAAACCAATAAGAGGTAAAGGAGAAGATTCAGTATGCAAAGGGTTAGACAAACCTTGCACAATCTCTTGTATCACAAATTCCTCTTCATCCTTGAAAAACTCAAGTGAATTATTCACCTCTTGTATATCATGGTCCTCTATTAAACCTTGCAACCATTCTTCATCCGTTTCTGCCGTAACCAAAGTCTCGACATTAACATCATCGTTACAATCATTCACAAGTTCAATTGGGTCTTCCACAATATTGGTCATACCAGTTTCATTATCAACATACTCCTCTTCATTAGACTCAAACCTTGTTGCAAAGTTCTGTAAAACACTAATTTCATCATACTCATGTACCTTTTGAATAGGTGCTTGATCATTATAAAGATCAAGAGTTGAGTCAACTACACTAACGTCATCAAATATCTCCAAAGGTTGGTCCTTTTCAACATAATCATCTTCCTCTTCATTTTCAGACTCATCGAATTCAGAATCGTCGTCGGTTTCCCAACCTTTATCACGATGTCGTTTGAGTTCCATATGGATGGTCCTACTAATTTCATAGACAAGCTCTTCCGAGGCTCCATCATCTTCCAACTTGTATAATTTCTGTGCAAGTTTCCTGACGTTCACATGCTTACCACCGCTGGCTATAATAGGTTCTCTTTCCCATGACTCTTCCCTTTGAATGGGTGAATGATCATAACTACGATCTGGAGTCAGGTAAGAAAAAATGTTCCAAAAATTGGTTGTGCGACGTTCTCTCTATCACGGTCAAGTTGGTCTAGCCTTTTTTGCATATCTTGCAATCCATTCATAATCTGCATACAACTCGAATGAAGCCAATCAGAAGTAGAATTATCCCACCTTGGTGCTTGACTTACATACCCACTACAAGGTTGTTGTTGGTATGTATGAAAATCACCATAAGGTTCTCTAGGATATGCATCATAGCCAATAAATTGGTTTTGATTGCATTCCATAGATGGTGGGAAATAGTCATAGTGTTGAGGAGGTTGAAAACCGTATCCATTTTTCCAATATGCTCCGTCCATAGAAATTGGTACCTAAAACAAGAGTTCTCAAAACTATGGTTAAAAATCAGAAAATAAGAAAAACAAAAATAAGAAACAAAACTAAAAACAAAAATAAGAAACCAAAAACAAGTGACAACCGCTGCCTCCCTGGCAACGACGCCAAAATTTTATCGCTGTCGTAGGCGTCAAAAATAAATTACACTTTCTTACTACTCAAAATTTAAATATAGCAAGGGAAAGAAAGGATCGTTCCCACAGAGAGGACTAGGTTGTCAATATATTTTTGGTTTCCTATAAATAACACAGGGGATTTTTCTGATTTTTAATAAAGCAAACAAATATAAAAGAAATAAACAAACAAACAAATCAAATAGAAGAGATATTGGTTGATGATTCATCTTCATTCACAAACATATTCTTGTCATAATAATTAGAATTGATATTTTAATCTCAACTTTTATCAAAAGCCCTAGAATACCTTGATCGCAAGAATATCCCTCTAATTCCCTCTTATCATCAACAAACACATTAAAAGATGCGAGTATGAGTTCTATCTAAGAGAACAACCTAATGTGTAAAATCACTAATCAAGTTTAATTCCCTAGATGCATTAAGTTTTATGAAATCAGGCCAATCAAAGCAATCGAACGTGGAAAGTGCACTAATTCAATTTAACAAAGGTTATGGTTCACATATGATCATAAGGATGCATCACTACAAGCTATAACCATATTCATGCTACTTGTAATCAGGAATCTATCACTTTTACGTATAACAAACCCTAATATAGCAATAGAGATGAAAACAAACTCAATCGATTCTAGACTCGACCAAACAAGCATTCTAATCATATAACAATATAAACGATGAATTATAAACGATAAAGTATGGAGACAAAACTAATTTATCATATCAAAAAGCATATTTTGTGAAATCCAATTATTCCATAACCAATAATAAAATTAAGTACTCATGCTCAAGGAGTTCATAACAAGAAGAAAAATAAATTCTATCATATTTCTAACCCTAGAAACAAAAGTAGAGATAAGATTAATAGATAAGATTTTAGGTAAAAGTCTTCTCTTTTATATGTTTCTCAATTTCCATAAAGGATACTCCTTCCAATATTAGGTCTTCTCAAAAATCCATCTCCAAGTGGTCCACCAAGCCCATGTGTGAGAAAAACTCATGTAAAATTATGTCCAAAAAAACTGTCGCCGGAAAACTGGGGTTTTCGCCGTAATCCGCACCGCCGGTAGCCTGAGATTCCATTCTGTTGACAGAATATTCCGTTACGGCACCGTATAAGTTAACAATCAAGATGGTCTTTCGTTAATCAACTGAGTCAAATAGGATGAGTCGGTCAGCTTCTAGTCAGCTATCTTAGTCAGAGCTTACTCGGTCGTCAGAGGCTGAATCGAGATAAGGTAGCCTAGTCGACTCGTCGGAGTGGAAAACTGGCCGAGTACTTTTTATTTTCTGGTCATTTCTCAGTCCAATTTCAGGCCAATTTTAACTCTATTTCCTGCACCAGATCCTAGCACACATCTATTGAGTTCAACAGCTTCACTTCATACCACATATTCATTCATTTTACAGCACCATAATCATCTTCATACTCGGACCACAAACCCTTGAATCATTACCATCCCATCTGCTTTTGTCGTAGTCATTCCTTGTACACCACCAACTCTGAATCCATAAATCAAACCCATGAGAATCATCAGCAACCATCTTCCTTGAATCTCAGAAGAACCTATGTCTTCTTTGTTGAACGAAGCTTCAATTGGGATCTTCTGTTTCTCGATAGCGACCACCAACAACACCAAACCCTTCTTTTCATCTCATCAACAACATTACCTTCTCCGATTCACCATCTCAATCTCTAATTCCTCAAGCTGCTTCTTTTACATATTATAGATCCATATTACAGCTCCCAGATTCAAACCCATTTCTCTATTCTTCAAATCCCTTATAATCAGCTCAATTTCCTCCATCTTTCTCGAGAACTTGATTTCAGTTTCATCCCTCGATTTTATTTCCTCCTCTCGGTTTTAGTAGCAGCAGCCCTGCTTTTCAATTTCAGGTGAAAGAGAGGAAAGAGGAGAAGATAATATCTTCTCGCCTGAATTAGGGTATAAGTATTGGGGCGTATATTTGCACCCACTTAGCTGGGATGTGACCACCCTGTAGTAGCCCCTTAACCTTGGCTGGGCTCTAGATAATGTTTACCCATGAGATTACAATTTTGTCCTTTTGGCTCAAATTTGGTGATTTCTTCTTCTTTCCCTCCGTGTGACTCCAAAGTACCTAATAACCCAAAAACAAACATAAGATACATAATTTACATGAAAACTCGCAAAGAAAGAATAAATACTAGATATAAAATTAGGTGTTTTAGACACGTATCAAAGACTCCTCTAAACATGTTCATTGGCCTCATTCCTTCATTTCCAGTTTAAAGGATTGCCAATCTATTTGAAAAGGCATAAAAACTATTTCTCAGTGCTTCTTGTGTAAAGAATGGGGCCATCCCGATGATAAATTTGTTATGAGAATTAAACCTTAAAGGGATCCTTGTTCACGTTCTCCTCATCCTTGGAATAGGAAGAAAGCTCGATAATCAAAAGAAACAAAAGAATACAGAAACATAATTATACTTAATCTTTGGAACTCCATGAAGGTACTAAGGAACAAGTTACAGAATGAGAAGAGAAAAACAAATTCTTCAGGTATATCTTTTAACTTTATTTTTGATCTCTTGTTTCATTAGAAATGACATCACACAGGTAAGAGTGTCATAAAGAACTTCTCTATTTATAAAAATCCACCAAACCCCACACCTTGTGGAAGGAATTGATCTATGCAATAATCCTCTAGTTGGTTCTCATCTTTTCCTTGGTTGAGAACTACAACCCGAAGAGGGTAAGATTTCCTGATTTACTCTCTTAAAGATACACTGAAGGAAAAGACAAAACTGTTGGATCATATCTAAAACTATTGAGCCATGCTCCCGGGAGATGTATCCTTGTTTGACAAGTTTTTATGATCAGTCGTTAAAAAGGTTTCTACGACCAAAACATCTTTGGTGACTTGACAGTCTTATTTGCATCTTGTATATGAGTCAGTTTGACTTAGTGCCACCACATCACGAATAGTGAGTCCAAAATGTAATGACTCAATATGGGTATCAACAATTCTTATACTCTTTGTAATGAATTCCCAACCTATCTGAATCCTAAGCAAGAGAAGAAAACACGATCCATGGGAATTCTTACATAATAAGCTAAGAAAAATATGCATCGAGCTTACTTATCTCATCATAACATTGATATCTCTATATAAACCTTCGGAGAATATTGTTTACCCAAGGTACATCCCTAAAAGAGTTTAAATTAAGATAGTTTTCAGTAAGTTTGAAATTATCTTTAAAGTTCAAACTGTGGTTAAGGTGAATATTATAAGGGAAATGATGTCATTTATTCCTTATCAAATATTGTTCTAAGTCCGTAATTTACTACCTATGGGGCACCACGGTTTCGTTCTTCTTATTCCTTCTCGGAAATACTTGCTCTGTAGGTACTTCCAATCATGTCTTCTTCTTCAAGTCTCTCAAGCAAAGAAGATAATGTCTAGATTATACTACTTCCCTCTAAGAAAATTCTCCTCGATTATCCTGATAGTGAATCAAGTCAAGAAAAATGTGTTTCTACCTCTTATAATGATTTATCAAACTCCCGACTTAATGGGTTTTCTATTAAGATAAATTTAGTGCTTAACAATGATTTTTCAAACTCTCAACTTAATGGGTTTTCTCTTAAGATGAATTTAGTGCTTAAGCAAGTTCAAGCACCAAGCAATGATCTGCAATATTTCTCTGAATACAAGGTCGTGACTATTGAATCCAAACTGGCTCTGATTGAGGAAGAACTGGAGACATACATATGCACTAGAAATAGGCAGAAACAAGATATTGTCATGATTGAGGATCTCACCAGAAATCTTAGATTATGGTATCGTATTTAAGAGGATTACTAGAAACAAAGATGTAAAAAAGAGGCTAAGAAGTTTGACGATAGAAATACTAGCTATATTCATCATAAGAAAAGTTTTAGGAGAAGGAAAAATCAAATATATTCTTTGAAAAATAATATAGGCATATGACTTACCAAGAGAGAAGAGATCTCAAAAGAACTAAAAAGACAATTTTATAAAATGAGTAGAACCACACACCTACCTGATCCTGCATCATATTTGAATAGTGTTAGTTCTTGTATTACTTATGCTGATAATGACATGATAATTGTCGTTCCTACTACTAAAGAGGTAAGAAATATTGTTTTTATACGAAACCATGAATTATTTTTATGTGAAACCATGGACGACACCAGGACCATATGGTTTCCCCACCTGGATTCTGCCAGGTGATGCGGGATATTGTTGGTCTTAATGTGGTTAATATTATAAAATCCTTTTTTCATTCTCATAATATGCTTAAAAAGGTGAATTAGAACTTTAATTCCCTAATACCAAAAATTAATTAATATAGGTTACAAAATCGTATAAGATCCCTTCTTCTAGACTTAAATTAGCACCGATAAGGTTATCTCTGTATCTCAAGCAACATTCATAGCATATAGCCAAATACAAGATAATATAGTTATTGCTCATGAGATCATTCACTCTTTGAAGAAAACAAAACAACATGGTGGAATTGCATAAAACTAAATATGTCTAAGGCTTTGATATGATAGAGTGAAATTTTCGCTTGATAATAAAACTTGGCTTTTCTGATACTTGGTGTAAAATGATTGAAGAATGTATTTGAACTGTCTCCACCTCCATTCTTCTCAATGGTACTCCAGGTAATGTTTATCTTCCTATGAGGGGATTGTGACAAGAAGTTTTAATTAATAGTTTTAAATTTACTAAAAAATATCCACTTATAACTCGTCTTTTATTTGAAGATGATTTTTCGATTTTCATTAAAGCAAGAAATAAAGAAACCAGGTACCTTGCTACCATAATAAAATAATTTAGTAAATATTCATGGCAAGCAATAATTTTTGACAAATCAACTATGACTTTTAGTTTTAAAGTCAACTATGACTTTTAGTTTTAAAGTGTCATATAATGAAAAATTAGATTGTCTAATATTTTGCAAATTAAAAGAATGTCTTTGTAGGAAAAATATCTCGACGTTCCTCTGCGGAAACATAAAGTTATCCTTTACTCACTTGCTTGGTAATTATAGGGGTGATAGGCTTCCGGAGATGCCTATATATGATAACCGCAATCGCACGGTGTCTAGATAGTAGACATAGGCAAGTACGGGGGTCGTTCCCACGAAGAGCGGTGGAAATACTGTAATCAAAAATCTCAATCAACTAATAAATTAACCAGGAACAATATTTTTGGATTTTTAGAAAAATAAAAAGAAATAAAATAAACTAAACTAATAGAAAGAATCCAATGGAAAAGTCGGTTTTATTATATCCACCACTATTTATATTCAATTACTGAAATGAAACATAACTCATGAATAATTATTTATCGTCTGTTCTATCGACATCACCTATTATATGTATTAGAGTCGCAAATATCACTGGGACACCCTAAGCATGGCACATCAAGAGACTAAACCAAAGCATGCACCATCAAATTGTGTTAGCGAGAAAATTATATACGAAACTAAATATAGTTCACAAATTTTATTTGGCTTTTCTAAGCATAACCCATCAAAGAAATTAACCAAGCATGGATCATCAAATAATAGGACAAACCAATTTGCAAAACTAATTTATTAAGCACATAGGTTTTTAAAACTGGTGAAGCAACAACTAATTTTCAATCAATCAATAAACTAAATTTCAAGAATTAATCTATTCAATTCATAATGGTCTTTACTTAATCAATCAATAAAAATAGCCTAATACCCCAAAGTGGTTTCAACATAAATCCTAGTTACAAAAATCTAGCAAGACATGGCTACAGGTTTCTCAAAACCCATACAAAATAAATGACAAAGAGATAAGAAAGATAAACCAATAACAATCGTGCCATCACCATGATTAAATCAGTTGCTCTCCCCTTCCTTCACAACACTTCCCAGCCGCGCCTCCTTTGTTCTATGGTTTTGGCTTGTAGCCTTCAGTCAGCCTCCTCGCTGAATCCCAATTATCCGCCTCCCTTTCCTGTACTTCTGTCCTCACCTTGTATACATCTTGCAACAAGTTTTATTAAACCTAACAGACCATTTTCCAAGAGCCCAAATTGGACCGCCCAAGCCTTGCACAAAATCCCAGTCCACTACTCCGATTAACCTGACCCTCCAAGCATCTTCAGTTCAACCAATTTCCATTCCTTTGCGAACAACTGATAGGTGTTATAAAACACCTAATTTTATATCTAGTATTTATGCTTTCTTTGCTATTATACTTGGGAATTGCATCTCTTATGTTTAGTTTTGAGTTATTAGGTACAATGGAGTCCTTGGGAGAAAAAGAAGGAGAAAACGTCTATTTGGAGTGTAAAGGGAAAACAGATCAATTCACTGGTGAGTTATGCAACAAAGGAGGTGAAGAATAAAATGTCAAGAAAGAAATTAGGCAGTCAGTTCTCTGAAACTGACAGGCCACATAATAGATGGGCAGCCCCTATCCATTCTAATGGTGCCACTATCCAATCCGTATGGACATACCTCATATTCTCGAGTTGTTTCTCAGACAACTCGAGATTTTCTTTCATCCTTCATTAATACATCTCACCTGAAATTGAGAGAATGGGAAAAGTGGTGCTGAGCAGCCGTGATACTGAAATTGAGGAGAGCGAGAGAATTGCAACGTTGCAGTTGTTGCTATAGGTGAATTGGTTATGAGATTCAAGGGTTAGTAGATCTGGAAATGAAAAAGGAAAGTTGGATTTTGTTGAACTCGATTCTGGAATGGGTTTGATCACAGAGGGTGATGATTTGATAATTAGGGTTCTCAGATATGAGATGGAGATGAAGAGTTGTCTCAATTTGAGAAATCATAGAAATAAGAAAAAAAATGCCACCGATTCATCATCAGGTTAGGGTTTCACTATGAGTTGAGTAGAGAAATTATGAGTTTGGGTTTATGTTAATCTGTTAAAGCAGTGAATAAATGAAGTTGGTGGTGCTGGTTTGTGTCAATTGCTACATGAAGGTGCAGATGGAATTAGATCTGTTGAATTGAAGTTTCAGATCAATAATCTGTATAAAGGCTGAGATGGGTCTGTTTGAGTTGTTGTCCATTGATGCAGTGATGTAGTGGTGGTACCGGTGATGGTCTGTATATAGATATGAAGGTGGATGGAGGGTTATGTGCAGTTGAGGAAAGCTGGAGAGAATCTGACTAAGCAAGTAGTGACATAGATGGTGGATGTTGCAAGGAGTTGTGTGCTGGTGGTGGCATGTGATTGAGCAAATATGGAAGTCAAAGAAGCATATTTTAGTTGTGCCTGTGCTCAGAAGGTGTATATATGGATATGCTGCTGGTGTTGTCTTAAAGGTGGTGATTTATTTTTACAGGGAATCAGTGCTGTAGAAGATGGGTTCGCAGTGGTTGGTGCTCAAAGCTCAAGTCATGGTGTTGGTTTATGAGAAGGAGATGGCACGAAAGTGCATGCATGAATTGCACTAATATGAATCAGCTGTAGTGCAGGAAAGCTCAAATATAGGTCTGTGAAATTGGCAGTGGTTATATTGAAATAGGTTTGAGTTTGTGTGAGCTTGAATGATGAACTGATGCAGTGTGCTAGTTGTGTTGGAGCTTTGTATGAGAGGGTGCTCTATTGATGAATGAATCTGAGAAGATGAAATTGCAGGTATTAGCTATGGAGCACTGGCTGGTGGTAATGAAGCTGCTTAGATGAATGTTAGGTTTATGTGTTGGTGGTTATTTGATGTGAATGATGGGAATTGGGTCATGTGTGCTTGTGTTGAATTGCAGGAAAGCTACACTGAAAGATGAATTAGATGTATGTGTTAGAAGAATGGCAGTAACAGGTGAGAATCTGGTGAAGCAATTGCACACTCAGGTGAAGAAATGAGTAATTGAATGTGTACACATGGAAGGAAATGTTGAATGGAATTGGTAGGAGGTCTTGGAACAGGTTATTGAAGCTGCAACGAAGTGAAGGGAATGATGAAGTTGGTGGCATGGCTCTGAATGTGAGAGTGGATTGCTGCAATGAGATTGATTCAGTGCTGCTTTGGGCTAAGCTGCATTGAGTATGAATGTGTTGTTGGTTATTTGCTGTGAATGATGGGAATTGGGTCATGTGTGCTTGTGTTGAATTACAGGAAAGCTACACTGAAAGATGAATTAGATGTATGTGTTAGAAGAATGGCAGTGACAGGTGAGAAGATGGTGAATCAATTGCACACTCAGGTGAAGAAATGAGTGATTTAATGTGTAAACATGGAAGGCAATGTTGAATGGAATTGGTAGGAGGTCTTGGAACAGGTTATTGAAGCTGCAACGAAGTGAAGGGAATGATGAAGTTGGTGGTATGGCTCTGAATGTGAGAGTGGGGTGCTGCAATGAGATTGATTCAGTGATGCTTTGGGCTAAGCTGCATTGAGTATGAATGTGTTGGAGGTTTACAGAGCCATGGCGTGTGCTGGTGATCATGGACATAACGAGATGGTAGGAAATGCTGGCAGTGAACTGGTGACTGCTGCTGCTGATGCTTCCATGACAGAGATGAACTAAAATATGAAGAGTATGGCAGTGAAAGCAAATGGTGACTGGAATGAACTTGAGATGCAGGTTATGAAATTGCAGGTAAAGGATGCTAGGGTTACAGTTGAGAATGGTTTGAGCTGATGCAGGTACTGGTAATGAATCTGTGTTGGAACTGGGAGCTACAAAAGAGTTGGAGCTAAGCTACAGATGGTGCAAGACAGGGCCATCATGGCTGTGAAGCACAATCATTGTGTAACAGCTCAGGCATGTGCAATGGCTTATGCCAAGAAAACTTAGTTCAATTAGCTAATTTAGTTGGCTGATTACCATCTGATTCAGTGGATTTGACCTAGTTGACTCAGGTGACCGGGTGGACTTTGCCGGTCACCTGAGAATTTTTACGGTGCCAGATTCCGGCCAATTTCCGGCCATAAACACAGTTTTCCGGCGAGCATTTTTGGGACAATATTTTCACATGGGTTATTCCTCACATGTGGGCTTATCGGATCATTTGGACTTTGGGCTTTGAAGACCTAATTTTGGAAAGATGAAAAGCTATAAAAGGAAAAGTTTCTATTCTTTTTGGGATATAATTATTCTACTGGAGTTTTGGAGGAGAGCAACGACTAGGGTTTGCTTTCGTTTATTTTTCATCTTCTTCATTTCATTTTTATTATTGATTATGAATTTGAATATGATGAACCCAAAAATTATGAGTAGCTAAATTTCATTTATTGGTTATGGGATATAAAGTGGATTTCACAAATAAGATTTGATTCAATGTATTAGTTTTGTCTCAACTTTATTGTTTATGATTCATGGTTTTTATTGTTATGATTTGATTGTTTGTTTGGTTGAGTCCGGAATCAATCCGATTTACTTTCATATCTAGAGCTATATTAGGGTTTTCAATACGAAAACGTTGTTTATCCCTGATTCTTAGTAGCATAATTGTGGGTAGTGCTTGTAGTGATATATCCTACTAGTCACATATGAATCATAACTTGGTTAAATCGAATTAGTGCTTTTACACATTTTGATTGCCTTGATTAGTCTTATTCCTTAGAACGTATTGCTTTTAGGGAGTTAAACTTAATTGTGCTTTTACACTTTAGGTTGCTTTCTAAGAAGAATTCACATATGCATCTTTTAATGTGGTTGTGATGAAATCAGGGAATTAGTGGGATATTCTTGCGATCAAGGTATCCTAGGACTTTTAGTAAATGAGAGATTAAAATTTCAATTCTATTCATTGATGGAAATATATGTTTGTGAATGAAACTATCTCGTGACCAATATCTTCTCCTTATTGATTATTTTAATACTTTATTGCTTTCAATTTATTTTTATTGCTTTGATAAATCAAAACCCCCCTTTGGTTACTAAGAATCTTAAAATTTGCATAACAACAATAGCCTCTCTGTGGATACGAACTCTTTCTTATCGCATACTATTTTCATTTTAGTTAAGTAAGAAAGTGAAATTATTTTTGCTCGGCTGACAACCGACCAACAGCTGCATCTGAGAACCCACTGAGCCACATAAAATCTCAATTCGCAACTGAATGCTGTCATTCTGTCCATACATCCAGCCAAAGAACCAAACTGCTACGAATGCAACCATCTCGACCAAAGCTTGGTCCGTCTCCATTGATGTGTTGCTGTAGAACATCTTCCATGTTCTTCTTTCATCTGTACTTTTCCATCTCGATCTCAAATTGCTTACTGCCAAGCTCGAAACAGATAAACCAAATCCAACTCAAGCTGCACTTTCAGAATAACAGCACCACCACCGTCTCATATACAGACCCACAATAGAATAGAGGAAAAGAGAATACCAGCACTGCCTGCTCTTCCATCTTCTTGTCATCGAAAATAATCAATAACCCATTTCAGTTCGCCATCAGCCAAAACATCAACAAACATCGACCCACAACAACCCTTCATACTTTCGCTGCCATCATCGACTTTTTCTCCCATTTGCATGTTCAATGAGTTTATGAATACAATTATCATCACTGCCAGAGTAAGCTGCTCCACCAATATCTCAAAAACTGCCATTAATCAATTTCAGGCCATATGAACACGTGCGTTTCCCTTCTTGTTGTGATATCACCACTGCCACTAGATATATCTCAGTCACAACATCTCTTCTCTTCACTGATCGTCGATTCAACAACGAACCCTTATCTAATTTCGCTTTCATCACCTTTTTCCAAATGCAAACGTCAGTACCGGCATCACTATCAACTGAGTCCCAGCTGCACGTTTATTGCTCGCCACCACCAGGCATACAAGTCTCTAGACATAACCTTTGTAGATTATCGAACAAAACATTACTGCTGTAATACAGCTACCACTGACTGCAACTCTTAATCCTCGGTGGCTGCCATCACACCCAACACCAGTTTCCAAACGTAGCCACGGTACCACCTTCTGCACACATAGCACCTCCTTATTTCCCAGCATAGCACAGTATCTTCACTCCTTCGCCACCGACTGCAACCATTAGCAAAACATCCATTTTTATATTCTCTATATCCACTGCCATATCAATCCAAGAAACCTCATACAAAACCCATAAATGAACGCCATGAATTATCTTGATGTAGCCATATACATCTCCATTCTTTTTATCGTCAGTTTGCCTCTGCGGATTCTCCACACCGTTCACTGTTCGGAAGCTCTTTTTATTTGATAACACCTGAAGATGTTGTTGATGCTTTCGATACACCACCAAGGACAGTGGTAGAGGATGAGACACGTCCGCAATGTTGCTTCAACCTTTAAGGTGGCTGACAAAGGAAACCAATTCTTTATTTCACCATGCAGTCGTTGATTCGTGGTATAAAAGGTTAACATTACTAGGCGTAGTTGTTGTTGTAGGCGCCGTGATCTGGCATTGGTTGTCTCCAACATCATTTTAGCTCATATTTAAGCCGTTTATTCTCCAATGATCGAATTTATTTGTACTTTCTACAAAAGCACTAAAATAGTGTCATTAGCCAAATATCGAGTCCTAGCTAATATAAATATGGGTATAAAATGTATCAGTTTCGTGCTTATCAAGGGGTAAACAAGATTTTTGTAGATCTTAGTTCTTAGCTACTCCAGGTAAGATAATCCTCAATCAAATTATTTTACGCAATATGGCCAACCACTATTTATCTATTTTTCCATGCCTACTAGCATCACTCTAAGATGGATTCAATTCAAATGGAGTTTTTGGTGGGAAAACAGGAAAGCATGAGAGGTATTTATCCTAAGGGTTGGAATAACATAGCTATTCCAAGAGTTTTAGGTGGTTTGAATATAAGAAAGATTGATGTTATGATCGGGATCTCCTAGTGAAAATTGCATGGAGAATGATAGAGCAATCTGAAGCCTTATGAGCTAGGATTCTTAAATGTAAGTACTTTGAGAACACCAACCCTCTTCTTGATGCCATGCCTAAACAAAGTTTTGGATTTTGATAAGAATTTGTAGAGGACTAGGAGCTATTAAGAAACAATTTGTTTGGGAAATAAAAAAATGGAAATTTTGTTCACATTTGGAAGGCTAACTGTATACCTAATTGTAATGGCCCTCCCACATCTCAGTTTTCTTCATCTATCATGTCACATGTTAATCAGCTGATATATGAAAATATAAAAACCTGGAAAATAAACACTTTAAATACTTTGTTTGATCAAAATACATTTAGAGCCATAACTGATGTTAGAGCCTCTGTGTTTAGTGAAAACAAACTCTAATAGAAACCAGCTGCCGATGATACGTTTTCTGTTAGGACAACATATAAAGTTATTCTAAATGATTATCTTATCAGAAAACCAAATAAGAATGACCTTACAATAGCTTGGACCTCTTTCTAGAAATGCAAACTTCCACCTAGAATTCAACATTTCATGTGGAAGTGTCTTCATAATTGTCTTCCCATTAAAGAAATTAAGATAGGCCAGATATACTCATTGTGATGTTACTTTTTGTTTGTGTGGTAAAAGTGCTGAAAATATGCATTATTTATTTATTTGTGGATTGTGAAGTCATGAGTATGATTTATGCTGCTATTGATTCTAAAATTCAATCATTGCTAAAGAATAAATCAATTTCATACCTGGTTGTGTAGTATGTTCAGTTCTATTAACAATTAATTATAGGTTGACAAAAAAGCATATGCAGTAGTAAGTTTGGCGTCTTGATACATCTTAAAGTTCAGGTGAGCTAAACTCTTTGACAATATGAAGGTGAATGAGTCTGGAATCATTGCGAGTATATTATCTAAAATGAGAGATTGGATAGTTAGTACCTTAATTGTGATAAACAATCGCAATTATAATGTTTTTATAATTCTAAATGGTCTACATCTGAGCATTTGGTTAATAAGTTGAACTTTGATGTCTGATACATAAAAAATTCTAGAGTATACAAATATGAACTAACATGTAGAACTATTAAAGGAGACTGTAATGGACTACAAGTAGGAGATGGAAGAGCACTCAACCATGATAAAGTTGAGGCCATAACTCTTCTAGAAGCAGCCCCGTGGGCTAAATAAAAAGGGAAAAAAAATTCATCTAGAAAGAGATTGCAACAATGTAATTAATGCTCAGCAGAAGTGCATTTGACCACTTATAATTTAATTTTTGATGCTTTAATAACTTTGTAAGATTTTGAATTTTGGAAATGCTCTCATGTTAAAAAAGAGGCAAATCATATAGCAGATAAAATTGCAAAATATGCAAGGATTGAAAGTATTTATGTTGAGTATTATGATAGTATGCCAGATTGGATTAATGATTTGACCAATTATACAAGAAAAACATATAGTTATTTATCTAAGATATAAAACTCCTCTCCTTTGAACAAAAAAATAATTCCCGTTTTTATAGATTTGCATAACAATAAGTACTAAAATTAGTTAGGTCCAAACATTCAACTCGACTGTAGTTTCATGCCAAAAAATCTCTACCATTGGCGGGGTTGAATGTTAGACCTAGCCACTGTAACTCTTATGTCAAAATCGATAACAAAATTGCCTTACCTATTTTTTATCAATGTTTGAATCTTTTTCCAAAATCAACCTAGTGCTCTTCAATTTCTTACCAATTGTGGAAAATCGAGTGGGTAGTCGTCGGTTTATCATTTATATTCTTCAAATAGATGCATATCAATTTGTCTCGGGTTGTTCTCAATAAACTGCATTGTCTTACCTTTCAAGTCGGTTACAATCATCCTTTGAACCATTTTTTATATTGGCAAAACAGAATGCGTAAAAAAAAAGATAATTTAGTGAAAACTCAAACTTTGTATTCCGAATATTGTAGTAAGACAACCTGTTCAACTAATGTAGTACGTTGTTGGAGCTCAGCTTGTTGTTGTGCTTCCAACTAGCTTCTTGTAAAATTACTCTTATCTAATAATTAAAAAAATATATTATAAGAATAATCAGCCCCTTATCCACTTCGGCTTCCTTGCCTGGTTCCTTATGAGACTCGCTGGTAGGCTAGCACAACAACCCATTCAACTAATGTGGTAGTACGCTATTGGAGCTTAACTTGTTAGTCTTCCAACTAGTTTCTTGTAATAATACTCTTTATCCAATAATATATAATCATTTGATTAAGAATAATAAATTAATTTTTAAAAAATCCAGAAGCAATTTGACATTTTCTCAAATTGCGAAAGAAAATATGGAGGATTCTCCCTTTTGCGATCTGGTGGAACATTTGGAAATAGGAAACTACATGCTTTATAATAACAAGAAAAGAAGACTAGAATATCTAATTGTCTCTGTTAAGTGTAGAATGTATACTTGGTCAGTGCACACTAAGCTGTTTGAGGGTTACTCTCTTAGTTCTTTAATCTGTATTTGGAATGTTATTGTAGGAAGAAGCTAACTATTCTTCTTTCTCTTGATTCATTCTTTTGACGAGTGAAGATTTTTAGTTCAATTTTCCCTTTCTCTGTTAACAAATGATTTTTTTTACATTTTGTCAACCTCCAGGTTACACCTGGTCCCACAGTACCCAAAATACATTCCAAATTCGGAGATGGAGTTGGGGTATATAATTGGGCCAAACTCTACAATCTTCTTTTTTTATATAAGAAAATAGGCCAGAAGGCAATTGCAAAGTAGTGGAGATACTATGGGTCTCAGAGGACAGGTCCTGAGTTTCATAGTATTGATCAGTGTTGTCTCCTTCCTCAACAGCAGCATACAAATCACTCCTAATTTGTTGCATTAAGTTTTGGATCTCTGATCCTTCCTAGTTCTTAATATTACAGGTTGAACATAAAGTTGCTAAATTTAAAGCTAATTAGTTTTGGGTGGAGTTGGTGGTACACCACTCATCTATTTCAAAATATTTAGAATTGCTAGAGTTTAATTTAAATCTCATGTGCATTTGCTCGAATGAAGTCTTCTCGTCAGCTTTACCAGGTTGTAGGAATTTGATTCAATCTCTATTCGGCTTCCCAATTCTGTCGCCCAATCAAACGTCATCTGAGCTGCTATCTGTTGAATATCTAGATTGCTCCCTTGGAGGTGCCCGATCACTCTTGCACCTGTGCACTCCCAAGTGAAATCAAAAAGAATTAACCCAAGTCCATAACAGTTCAGAGAGGTATTGAAATACACTGCTACATTCAGTTTCAGAGTGAATATTGGAGGTGAAAGCCATTGTATTCTAAACTTGATAGTCTTTGTTTCAGCTGCCTCCTTGTTATAACCTGTGCGCATGAAGTTGTTTTTATCTTTTGATGTAGCATCAAGTCTAGTGTTTATATAAAGTTTAATGGCCTTTGCTATAGGTTTTGTGTTTTTAAAGTTAACACTACATCTCTCCTTCCAAACATGCCATAGAACAGTTATGTACAACTTAACTCTTTCATTAGTGTCAGTGTAGTTTCTATGTTCCTATAGAATTTGTGTCAGCCATAAGTGGAAATCATAATGACCTCCGTAGACTTCTCTAGGGTTAATCCTCAGTTCTATCCAGACATCAGTTATTAAAGGACAATGCATGAAAAGATGGGTTAGAGTCTCCCTTTGGAAGTTGAAGATTTTCCATAGATCTTCAATGTAGTGGAGGTGTTTTCCTACTGCAGCTCCAGTTGGTAGAATATTGTGTGCTGCTTTCCACAGAAATATCTTAATAGAAGGGTTTGTTTTCAGAGTCCAAACTGCTTGCCAATTCTTTCTCCTTTCCATAACATTACTTCTACTTTTGGTTAGTTCCTTGTATAATGTTTTGACAGTGAACTTCCCATCTCTTGTAAGAGGCCATGTTACTTTATCTCCTGATTGATATTTATCTCAGTGTGGCAAATGTTATAAGTTGTTTCCTCATTGAAGAGCTCATGTATGATTTTCTCATTCCATTGAGAGTTGATAATTAGATCATTTACTCTATGTATGTTTTCATTACAGTTTGGAGATTTTATCAGAAGCTCCTTTTGGTTGAGGGCCCATTTATCAGACCAGATATGTATTTTGACTCCTCTACCTACTTTTCGTGGTGCTGAAATTTTGAATATTTTCAACACCAGATAGAATGCCTTTCCAAACCCATGAGTCAGTGGGTGTTGGTTTTGTGGGCATTACTATACCTCTGGGTAGTATTAAGCCTGCATTACTTGAGCACCTAAGGTATCAGAATTTTGCATCATCCTCCATCCTATATTAGATATCATTACATTATTGATTTTTTCAAGGTTCATAAAGCCTAATCCCCCATCCTCTTTGTCTTTACAGACAACTATCCAAGATTTTGGATAAATTCCATTACTCTTTCCTTCTTCCTTTCCCCAGAAGAAGTCTCTCTGTATGTTGTTCATTTCCTTAATGGTAGTTTTTGGTATTTTAAAGGTACTCATTTGGTAGTTAGCCAAAGTAGAAGTTACATGCTTTATCAAGACCATTTTCCCAGCTGGATTAATGGTGTTGCCTTTCCATCCAGTTAACCTTCCTTTTAGGGTCACAGTGATAGGATAAAAGGGCTTCACTTTAAATTTGTTTGTGAAGAGAGGGGATCCTAAGTAGTTGTCATTGAGAGGTATTGGTTCAATTTTCATGAATCTTGTGATATCATAAACCATTTCCCTGGTTGTGTTTTTACTAAAGAATATCTCAGACTTTGTTAAGTTTATCATTTGATCAGAGCAAGAGCTGAACTTTTCAAAGATTTGAAGAATGTTATGAGCTTCTTCCCTATTTGCTTTGCAGAATATTATACAATCATCAGCAAATAGGAGGTGGCTTATTGGAGGAGCTTTTTTGACAATTTTTATTCCATGAATTTTTCCTTTGTTCTTAGCATCTAGAAGTGTTCTAGACATCACTTCCATGCACATGATGAAGAGGTAGGGAGATAGAGGATCTCCATGTCTCAATCCTCTTGTGGGTTTAAAGAAATCACAAGGAACTCCATTTAGCATTATTGCTAGGTTGGTAGTTGATATACATTGCTGAATTAGGTTACACCAATTTTTGGAGAAGCCCATTTTAGTGAGAACAACAATGAGGAAATCCCATTCTACTCTGTCAAAAGCCTTTGACATGTCAATTTTTAACCCCATCTAGCCCTGAGTGTCTCTTCTAACCCTCATATTGTGGATTATTTCATGGGCTACCATAGTGTTATCATGTATCTATCTTCCAGGAATGAAAACAGATTGATATGGGGAGATAATGTTATGGATAAGAGGTTTCATTCTCTTTGCCATGAGCTTAGAGATAACTTTATAAGTGGTATTACATAATGCTATTGGTCTAAAGTCCACAGGAGAGCTAGGGAATTGAACTTTAGGGATGAGAGAAATGAAGGTAGAGTTCATTTCCTTGAGCATGAAGCCAGTGTTAAAAAGGTGTTGTACCATCTTGATAAGGTTAGGTCCAATGGTTTCCCAATTATCTTGATTTTTTTTTTTTTAGGAAACCATCTGGGCATGGAGCCTTGTTTCCATCCATGTCAAAAAGTGCATATTTTATTTCCTCGGGCAAAGGAATTTCAGTGAGCTTTTTGTTATCCTCTTCACTCATAACTGTTGGAATTAGATTAATCATTTCCATATTGAGAGTGGGATTGGAGGTGGTAGAAATGTCTCTGAAATCAATTTGCTATGGTAGTTCTATCATTCAGCGATATTCCATATTTTCCTTTAATGGTGTCCACCATGTTTCTCCTATATCTTGTTCTGGCAGAATTATGAAAGAAGGTAGTGTTCCTATCTCCCAAATTTATAGTGTTGTTTCTACTTTTTGTCTTCCAAAAATCCTCTTCAATGTCTTTCCATTGACTTAGAGTTTTCTCTAGTCTTTTGATAGTAATTGGGCATCTATTGGTACCATTTGATAGAGTTTCAGTCTTCTTTTTTATAATATCAATTCTGTTTTTGATGTTGCCAAAAACATTTTTGTTCCATTTTTTTAAAACATTTTTGATATTGTATTAGATTTTTTGCAATGGAGTAACTAGCAGAACCATTTTGAGTGGAGTCCCATGCTTCCATAATTAATCTTTTGCAGTCTGGATGTTCCATCCATCCCCAAAATATTTGAATGGGTAAGCTCCATCTTTCCATCCAGGGTTTGTTTTTAGAATGATAGGGCAATGATCTGAGCCCCTTGCAACTAAGTGGAATAAGTTGGATTGTGGGAAGAGCTCAATCCATTTATCATTGCATAGGGCTCTATCAAGCCTTTCCTCCACTCTAGTATTATCAATTCTTTGATTGCACCAAGTGAAAGGGTAACCTGTAAATCCAATGTCTTGTAATCTCATACAAGAGATGATATCATTGAAAGTATCAGCCTCATTTCTATCAAAAGGCCTAAGCCCTTTTTTCCCCTCATTTGTTAGGACCACAGTAAGGTCTCCAATAATCATCCAAGGGATGCTTATTTTATCTGCTATTTTTATTATTATATGTTTCCAAGACTCTATTTTATTTGAGTAGGGGCTACCATAGGCAGTTACCAAGTAATTCTTTTGAGCAGTATTATCTGTGATCATGGCATCAATAATGTTGTGTTTATGGTTTTGTATGTTCACTTGCATTTTATTTTTCCAAATTAAAGCCATCCCACCTGCTTGTCCTCTAGACCAGTTTCTTCGACTGAGCCTAAAACTCTGCAATCTTCGACTGAGCCTAGAACAAGAAGAGACCAGTTTCTTCTTCTGTAAAAATTGAAAACTGTCATGACCTGGACAGAAAACTCTCCCCAATGAAAACGTCGTTATTTGTACTCAGTAGTCAGAACTCTTGCTAGCTCGGTTGCTGGTCGATAGTTTAGATCTAGATGTGATGTCATTTAAGTTCCGGACTGGAAAAAGAAAACGGGGACAGAAGATTTTTAGTGATTGAAGTCACTTAGTTATTTTGGTTTTGCCGGTTTTTATAGCAGTGCATCGATTTTGTGTTAGTGAATAATGAAACTCCATTCGTTTCTACACCAGATCGAAATTCACATTCCACGTCTTACTATTGCACTTGCCTTGGCCATGGTATCACCAGACGGTGTTCTGTCCGCAAACCAGTGTAACTGGACTTGGGATTGGTGACAAGAGATCCCCGGCCAATTTTCAATCGGCAAGAAAATTGTAGTAAAAACAAGAACTACCATATAGATTTTTGGGATATAAAAACATCTACAATGACACAGGCATGGTCTTGCATGATTGTTACATGCACAAGGAAGACCACCTATTTGGGTCGTACTTACAACGTCCACTAGGACGTACAGACGGCCTTACACTAACCAATATTCATCAAATGCTCTACTTACATCAACAGCATCCACAAGAGCAAGCCTTCCCCTATGTTAAAACTGGCGCCCAATGTTGAAGCAAACTACCATAATAATAGCAAGCACCATAAAGATCGACGAAACTACAGAACTGATCTTAAGGATCTCCTTGCATTGTGAGTAGTTTAGCCAGCAATTACGAGGACGAGGAGGAGGTATAAGATTGGGAATCCTAGGAAGAGGACGGAGGTACAGGATGACCACTGCTATTAAACCAACAAAGGCACTCAAAAAACATCCACCAAATGAAATGTTGATGCCCAAAAGTAAGATCTTGAGAGAAATTCTTTCTTGGGTGTCAGCAACTTGCATTGCACCTATTCCCCCGGCACCTCCCATCCCCAATAGGAACAACACCCCTTGAAGTAACTCCTGAAAGTACCTAACGGGCTTAGGATGAAAACCACCAACAGAAATACTAGTATGAGGTCCACCGTCAATACCATTGCCACTCGCAACAGCGGCAGCACCTCCACCGCTGGTACCAGCATGACTAGAAACAACACGACCAGTAGCACCACCACCAGCGATAGTACCAGTAATACCAGAACCGATACCTCCACCACCAGCTTTAGAAGCACATCCAGCAGTACCACCAGTACCGGTACCGATAGTAGAACCACCAGCAGCAGTACTGCAAATACTATAACCACAACCAAAATCATTACTACCACCATTCACACCACCACTAGAATCAGTACCGGCACTACCACCAACTCCATTTCTACCATTGTTGGCACCAGCATCCCCAATTCCATGATGATCACTGGTTGCACCACCACCTGCACTAGTAGCACAACCAACACTACTACCATTCACACCACTGGTAGTACTACCAGCACCAGCACCGGTACCTCCACCAAAACCACCACCAGTTATACTGCAACTTCTAGAACCACAACCAGTATCATCACTACCACCATTGGCACGACTACTAAAACTACTACCAGCACTACCACCACCTCCACTACTACCACCATCAGCACCAGCACCAGCACCACCAACTCTATCACTACCACCAGCATTACTACCACTGCCACTAGCAGCAGCAACACCACCCCCACCACCGGCAACACAATCACCACTGCTACTAGTGCCACCAACAAAACCACCAGTAGCACCATTACCACCAATGGTAGCACCAAGGCCACGAGAAGAAGCATCACAACCACCACCATTAGTAGAACCACCATCATTATCAGGGGCGGCAGCAGGACGAGTATCAGGAGTACCACCAGCAGCATAACCATCAGGAGGAGCAATAATAAGCGTACGGCGAGTTCTTTGTTGTAACCGCTTCTGTAAGTTGATACATAAATATGAGTTAACTGGATGTCTCAAAAGAATTAGTTGACAATTTATTTGTAACAATTGGAAATGAAAGATATTAAGAGACTTTGTTGATGCTAATATGTTGTGCGCATACCCAACCAAACACAAAAATATGCCTACAGGATGGTTCAATAATTCCTACTTAGGCATGGCTTTTCTAGGTCGTATAGCTGTTAATGTACCAAGATATCCGACAGTAATTAAGATGACGGATCACTTACGGCCGGATGAGAATAATTAGCACCTAATCCTGTCGATCCTTTATCAATTCTAGCTTCATCTGATACAAAACATAAAGCTTTATCAGAACCTCATGAACTTTAGTAGCATCTCTGACAAATGTTAGCCAATTCTAACTGTGCCTAAACACAACCTGGTTCAAGGAAAGAAAAAAATCGTGCTTACCCAATTCTGATACCCCATTAGCATCACCATGTTCTACAAAGGTAGAGAAGTTATTAGGGCAGCCAGTCATTGAAGTACGCTGATCTTGACCAATTCCAAAATCGCCGTAGGGAGGTTGAGTCTTAAGCTGAGCCTCCTTGAAAAGAAGTGCTGCCCGTATCAGTTGGGCATGTTCGCTTAACTTAGTTCGGATTTTTTCCTTTTCTTCCTCCTTCTTTAAGTCCAATGTGTATCGAAACCTACGGCTAGCATTTAACACAAGTGCAGCTTCTCTCCATCTTCTGAGTCGATCAACAGAGGAATCCACAAGATGAGCCATACTTTCCGTTTCACAGTCAGCCATCAGCAGGTAGCTATCTTGATTTCCTTTGTTTCTTAACTAAAAACCGGTTACCCGAACGTTAATTCCTCTCTCAATCTAAACACAGAAACTCTCTGCTGCTGTGACAAAGGAACAACTTATGTTACCAAAACAAAGAATCTCAATTTGATTTTGAGCTCAACTCGCAGCGAGGTGATAGTCTGATATAAGAAATTATCAATGAACACTGATGTAATAAATAAAGAGGAAGCATATATCCGAATTACGAACTACAAATGAGTTGAAATTACTCAATTAAATTAGGAAGCATATGAGATATACGGAGTATAAAATTAAGGAATCAGAAGTTGAAAGGAGACGTTAATGTTACCTTCGATAGAATGAAAAATGCTCGCCGGGAATAACACAGTTACTTGTGGAGTGGGAGTGAATAGTGACGATCAAAAATGGAGGAGAGAATGAAAATCAAAATCAAACGCGTTTTACCAGAGACTTGTACCCATCCATTGCCGATTTAATACAAAAACAAAAAAAAAACGAAAGAAAGAAAGAAAAGAAGGGATCGTGTGGTCCTGGGAATGCTTCTCTACATAGGGATTATAAATGTTACGGTGGTGATTATCATTTTAACAAAAAGGGTACACTTATTTTCTTCCGTTATCGTTAGTACCGTTAGTGTTGTCGGCCATTTTTTCTTAATTTTGTTTTGACTTATGCTACGCCGACTCCAACTTTCATCTATCACAAATAACAAGAGAAACAATGCCCCTTCGCGGTTTCGCCTCTAAAAAATCGAAACAAGAAGAAGCTCCATTACTACATCTCTCGCCTTGTAGATAGATTTTCCTAGTGAGTATTTGATAAATCAGTTTCAGTTTTTTCTTTGAATTTTTGTGTTGCCAATAAACTGGCAATTAGTTTATTGCAGAGGAGGACAGAAATTAGTTTTTGGAAAGTAATTAAAGGTTTACAAGAATGAGATCAAGCTCAAAAGTGGGTGCTGATGTACCAGTCAGATTATCAAGTCCAGGTAACAATTCCTTGTCCTCAATTTCCTTATCAGTTTTTCATTTCTTCTTCTTCTTCATCTTGCTGATTAATTTGTATTTATTTCAAAGTACTGCCTAGGGATGAATGCCCTTGCGTCCGTATGTTCTTGAATCGCTCCGACTTGCTAGGAACAGCGGTAAGTCCAATTACTCCCTCTATTTAGATTTCAGTCATGTTGCTTTTCATGATTGGTCGAAAAGGCTACTTGCACCATTTCGTATCTGGTCAGTATGCTGGAGTATAAGTTTTCTTAATTGCTTAAAATTTATCCTATTATCCATCATACAGATGAACTTTTGTTGATCCTATGTAGAAATTTGGTAGTTTCAAATTGTATGAGTACGTGTTGAATCAATTTAAAATAAAATTGATATAGGAAGTGGGAGCAAAGGAGGTTAGTCTCAATATTGAAGGGGGAAAAGATCAGGACTGGGAAGCTGCTGAAGAAGCTTGTGGATATCATTCTAGTGGTGCCCAGTGTTATGTTGGTGATCAGTGTCATCATCCTGGTTTCTGGACAAATAGAAATAAAGACCATATTCTTGAGATGGTACTTAAAATCATTTCTTTCCTGTTAACATTCAGTGCAGTTGGTGCCTTCTCATTCACGCAAGCGATCACTCCTCTTGGAAGCCAGGATCCAGTTCTCAAGCTCAGTTTGGTAGCCTTCAATGTGTTATTTGCTGCATCCTTTTTCTGCAACTTTTTGGCCGCGTTAATACTTCTCATTCTCCAGTCTCACCCTGAATACTTCCGGTACAAGAAGTTTAGCCTTATCATCAGTAATACAGTTTCATTTGCGCTCCTGATTCTTGGTTATGGCTTCGTGATAGCATTCAATATCCAACATCGTTGAGCCATACTTTGTTACCATGGGTTTGGCTGGTGCCTATGGTTACCTGTATTGACTGCTGCATCATAGGTCAGTCTATTGCGTTTGGTTGTCTTATGATCAAGAATTGAAGTTCATCTCCCAAACCCCTTCACAAAAAGAAGAAAATTAGATTAAGGTGGGTAGATAGATAGATATCATATGTATGCCCATAAGTATATGTACCAACCCAAACATAATCTATCTTGTGTTGTGAATTTTGTTGTCTGTTTAGCTCTCTTCTCATTACTTTGTGGTATGTTTGTTTTCTGGATGGCATGGATTGACGCTAGTGTTGTACTTTATTTAGGAAACCTGAACTAGAACAGAAAAACCAGAGAAGCATTCATGGGGAGTCGGAATCCTAAATAGCTCTCTTTCCAACCCCCATCCATTTGAACATTTCTGCATTTTAAACCGAAGCTGTTACACTTCCCCCACTCCCTTCCGTCATTAGGTGACACTATTCTTAACCCTTGATCCCTTTGGATTGAAATTAGTAGGGGGTCCCGTTATTATTGGATATAACCAATGACTGCATGACACATAGTGGGGGAAAGGAGTGGGGGTAAAAAATGGGGATAATTGCACGGACGCTCCGTTTTTGGAGTCGTGTCCGCGTCCGACTCACGTCGGATGCAGGACGCGCGTTTGACGCTGACACGACGCGTGTCCGACACACCAATATGCGCGTCCCGCGCGCGTCTTGTTTGGACGCACCGATGACTCGGGTTTTAAGCATTTTTTTTTTCCATTTTCATTTAAACTTCTTCCTTTATTTTTACTATTATTAACTAAATGAAGAAAGACAAACATTTAGATCAATCATTTAAGTCTTTATTAGGGTTTTGTAATTGGAAATACATCACATATACCCTTGGTTGGGCATGTGTTATTCTAAGAATGCAATTTGATTGTGCCTTGTGTTTAATAGTGATTGATTGCTTGCCCTTCGGCGTGTATAACCAAACGATCTTTTCTTTTCTTTTGAAATTTATACACATGTAGCATTATTTTCTAATTTTTAGGATCAAAACACTTGACTTTGCTGTATAAATACATAATTATATATATAAATAATATATAAATAAAATATGTAGTGTCCGCGTCCTAATTTTTTGAGAATTTTATAGTGTCCGCGCCCGCGTCTATGCAACCCATGGGGATATATATCATTTTCGATTTTAAACATTGCATAGATCAGGCCGTGCAATTTTCTTGCTTTTTGAAGAGATATGGCGGCCTATGGTAATATGCAGCTATTGTGAAAAAAGATTTGGAAGCTCTTTACTTCGTCACTTCATGTGAAGTAGTATCATATCAAGCAGCGCTAATAGGGTGCATTTTTCAAGACCGGGCCTCATTTCACATTAACATATCGAGGCTTTGGCACTTGCCAGTTGCCACTTACAGCGTGTTTGGTACGGGTGAATCAGAGGCCCGTAGTTGAATTATAAGGGAATTAACTCAATTTCCGATCCAAATGCTATTTTGAAGATTAAAATTGCACGATTTATAAGCGTTGATATCACCATTATTAGGGGCAGACACCATCTCAAGATCTTAAACGATCCTGGCCGTTGGATTGGCTAAATGGTATCAGCCCCTAGTAATGTTGGTATCAGCTCTTATTAATCATGTAAAATTGAGTTCCCATTCCCCAACCTGATAGTCACATTTCGGTTCCATTGTCCAAACAATGGTATGGAATTTGATAGCCCGGTTGAGTTAGAAAGTTTGGTTGGATTTTGGAAAAAATTTAATCGAGGGAATACGATTATATATAAAAAAGAATTACATTTATTTCAAAAAATAAATAAATTATATAAATATGAACTAATTAAACCAATATAATTTTTCTTGTTCTTTCAATCGTTTGTATCGTGTTGTTGGCGGCGTAGGAAAGTTATTAAAATTGATTTTAAAAGATATGTTTTCAACACCACAACTTCCTGGATAGACCAAGCACCTAGATTTTAAATTTCAACAATAGCTTATGACACTGTCAAAGCTTATGAAATATGTAACTTAAACAACATTCCTATATCAGTTTCAGTGGAGGTTCATCTAACAAATTCAGTCATCAGAACAACTTCTCATTCAGAGATAGTAACAGATTAGACTGAATCAATATGATTAACATTCTCTGCTCTCTATCAATACAAATCTATTTTCAAAAAAAGAAAGAAAGAAATGTTTTTAAAACACCTTCCTAGAGGATTAGAAATCTAGAGTCGATTCACATTCTTTCTCTCCTCTGTCTCTCCTAAAAGAAGAAAAAAACTGTAGAATTTTTTTCTTCTTCTTGAGCAAGGATTTTTAGTTTTTTTTTTTTTTTTTTATGAATAAAAGTAGTTTTAGGCTTTGTTTTTGTGTTTCATGTGTCGATGGACACATATCTTCGCCATGTGGGCGATATTTTCTTCGTCTTTAGGAAGATTTTCTCTTCGCTCTAATAGCGATTCTTTCAAATCCATGATGTTTCTTGGCTTGCTATTCTCAATTCATCAACAACATCAATGATTCTACTCGGATACGCTTTGGATTCATCTTCAACAAGAGGGATTTAGGGCATCCGGATTCGTTTGGATCTACAAGATTTTAGGCTAAATACTCCATTTTATTTGGAGCTTCTCACTCCATCATTCGTCAATACTACTGATACAAAATTGGATATATTTGCGATTCATGGCTCTTTCTCTTTGCGATGTATTTACAATTGGTGTCGTCATTTGTACTTGGGTTTTGATTATCTTCTATTTTGGTGTTTTTGATAATCTTGTAAGCAAACATGTAATCACTATTTTGGTTTGAATAAATTGAAATGTGATTTCCATCAAAAAGAAAAAAAAAACCTTCCTAGCTTGGGACCTAGTGTGTTTATTTAGGTCTGGTATTAAAAGACAAAAAGGGTCATTAAGAAGTATTCTCTAGAAACCCATTATCTACCTACTTATGTTAATGGCTAATATGCCCTTATTCATTAGTGATGATTAATTAAGTTAGTATTAGTTAAATTAATTAGTATTTGAGTTTGATTATAGTGTTAGGATTAGAGTAGAAATTCATTTTCTCTACTAAGATTTGGAGAAGAAGGGGAAGTAAAGGGAAAAAAATAAAAAATAAAATAGGGTTTGTGATTTTCTTGGAAAAATTGAAACTTTACAGTGAAGATGAAGACTATAGTAGTGATGAAGAAGTGTGTGCATCAGATTATCTTGATTTCGATCCTACCGATTTGGATTATTTGTTGAATGAAGAAGAGCATGTCAACCAAAGCATGCTTGAGGATATCATTGTAGCACAAGAACAATATCGCCGGGAATAAGAAGGTGATAATGCTTCCAATGGGCAGGTATGCGTACGTTCTAACGATCTACAAACATGTATTTGTATGTTACAATCGCAAAAAAAGGGGAAATTTTGAAAATTTTAACCCAGAATCGGTTTATTCGATAGAACCGCCGATTCTGGGTAAAATCCCCAAATTGGGAACAACAAACGGTCGTTGTTCATTTCCATACAAACCGATTGTAGAAAACATTTTGCATGGGTGACAAAACTCAATTTTTGTTGGTGATGTACATATTCTGATTCTTTCACTATATGTAATCCGATTGTGAAGACAAAATGTTTCAAAAAATGAGGATATAAATCAGATTACAAGTTACGCAACATCAATCGATTGTGAACTTTGGGAATTTTTCTCTGAAATTATCAAGTAGTTAATCGGTTTATATAAATGCACATAGAAACCAATTCTTGATAATCGGTTTACTCGACTGTGACACATAAACTGATTATGAATCCTTAACTTGTTGATATATGTTTTAGATTGTTGTAATGTTCGATGAAAATCATCCCGAACACGTATCTCTGCTGGGTCCTGACACATCTTCCCACTATTACACCAATTTGGGATGGAAAGATAACGATACTAATCAATGGTTTGTAGACAAGGGCATCGAGATCAAATGCACATTAGTTTTAGGCCGTCATTTAAGTCGTGATCGTTTGGAACTAGTTTGCGAGAGAGTCGAAAAGATGGAAAGTCACTGGGCAAAGGAAAGACCGTACGTCAAGAACGCGACTAGGGAATACATGACTAAATAAAAAAAAATTGGATGCCCATTCAAGATTATAGTCAATAGACCCAACAATGTTACGAGCTCTATAAAGTGGTGAATGGTTGTCATAATCATGATGATCTGGAATCTCTTATTGGACATGTTGTCGTTTGTGGGTTGGAGCCACATCAATTGGAAACGGTAAGGTCGATGAAAACGTGTTAACCAAGTGACATCCTTAGGAAGATTAAGGAGGATGATAAGAATAACTTGTCCATCTTGAGGCAAATTTACGCGGCAAGATCAACCTTTAGGAAGAGGGAATGGGATGGTAGAGTGGTTATGGAACAATCTCAGTGGTTAGCTGATCAACACGGATACACAATTAGAAAGCAGGTATTGGAAGACAAAGTGACTCCTATTTTCTTGGCGCATCCGGAGATGATCAAGTTGGCCCAATGCTTCTATCAAGTTTTGTTAATAGATTGTACGTACAAGACCAATAAGTACAACATGTCGTTGTTAAACATTTCTTGCCACACTTTAGATAAGCAAACTTTCCCGGTGGCATGGAGATTTATGGACCGGGAGAATTATGTGAGTTTTACTTGGATGCTAGAGACCTTGAAGGTAATATTCCATGGTGATCAAACTCCCCGGATCATAGTAATGGATAAGGACCAAGCACTAATGAATGTCATAGGGGTAGTTTTCCCGGACACTGAGCATTTTCTTTACACATGGCCCATACAATGCAATATGAGAAGTAATTGTAGGGTCATATATAAAAGCTAAAGCCATAAAAAGGTACCGCTCGTGAGAAGGCCGAAGATGAGCGTCTTCAAAAAATAACTCCGGAACAATGAGATGAGGAGAAGAAGAAAAGCAAAAAACAATATAAAGATAATGGGTTACTATGGAAGGGTTTTCAACATCATTGGGATTTAATGGTGCAATCAATGTCAGTGGCCAAGTTGGATTCTTATTTGGAGAGCTTTATTGGGTTATGGAAGAAGGATTACGAGAAATGTGTGGTTATTTCTTGAAGGAATTGTTGGATCCATAAAAGGACAAATTTGTATATGCTTATACCTACCAACATATGTTATGCCAAAATGAGGCGACAAGTATCGTAGGAGGATCTCATGGACTTTTGAAGAACTTGCTCTTATGGAGCCAAGACAATGTGGTTACGGTAGAAAAAGCCATCCATGAATACACCAAGGATGATATCATTAAGATAACATCACAAATGAAAGACAATAGGATGAAAATCATCACTAGCTACAAGGATTACAATTGATTGATTAGAGGTTTAAATTAAAGGGTGTCTCACTGCGCAATCATTTTTGTGATGAAGGATTAAAAATATTATGTGGATAAAGAGGATTGTATGTTCATGTATGACGATGACGACCTTTGGATTTCCTTGCCGTCACATGATTGCAAGGCATGAACAAGGAATTTTGTTTGATATCATTGATCTATTTTCGAAGCAACTAAGTTTCAAACCAACCCTAACCGAAGCTCCACTAGAATCTTTTGTGGACACAGATATTGGAAGAGAAATAATCGAGAAATTCGCAAATAAGGATGGTTTGGCACGTCAAGTTTTGATGCACGACTTGAAACTCGCCACTAACCCCCATATGGTACCGTTTGGAGAACCAACGGTGCTGTCGCCGATGGGTAGACCACCTACCAATATTGTTAGAGCATTGCTCGGTCGAACTCACAAGTGTTGCTATCTCAAGCTTGTTATCAAAAGTATATCTTGATTTCTAGTTTACAATTAGTTAAGTCTCGGATTAGGATAGAAGATGTAGTTGAGAAACGGACATCACGACAGTCATCATTGCGTTCTACCATTTGAAGGAGAAAATCAACCGAAGCTTTTGGAGAACTTCTTCAACAGAAGGTAAGTAAAAACTAAACCACCTAGTTCTCAAGTTATATTCACCTTTCTATCTTTGAGACGTTGTCGCCTAACTAATTAGACTATCGTAAGCATATCAAGATTTCGAGTCAAGATTCTTCATGTAATTAGTCATCGAAATATGACTAAGCTTAATGAACATTTCACACTTGATAAATTTCGGTTAAGAACAATTTAATCATGATTCAAGATTATCATTCGAAAATATCCTGAAACAATGATATGTGTCATTGATGTTATTCGTGAATGTTTTGAATCGGTTTAAAGAGAAATATAGAGTTATTATAAATTCGGATATAAGACAATATACATATCAGTCTTACAAACTGGGAAAACTGTTATAAGTTAGAAGCCATAATACATGTACTCAATACACGTAACGGAGTAGCTATATGCCGATAAACATATTTTTGGTACCCATATTGGTATGCAGACCTTTAAAAGTCATTGAACTCGTGAATCTGGTTCGGTACACAAACTAGTACGCGTACTAGGAAAGAACTGTTGGTTACGGAACTGATTTGGTATCCATACTGGTACACGTACCAGCAAAGTTATGTGAACCCCGGAACTTGGTTATGTTTAAATGGTATCCATACCAGTACGTATACCCAAAAAATTATGTGAACTCCGGAACTCGGTTATGTTATAAAATATACATACTGGTACACGTACCATGACATAAATGTTCAAGAACAAGTTAAGTATTTGTACCATGTACTTACCATGTCGATTAAATTCATATGAACATGAAATTATTTCTCTGAGATGATTAGCATTTGAATAATCTCTAAAAACACCATAGACATATTTGATCACATGATTGTGTTTCGAGTTGCGTCTTAAGTATTTATGAAAAGGCTCAAGCTTATAGTTCAGTTGGCTAGCTTCGGCTAACCATTCATGAGAATGATCTTGAACATGGTTCAGTTATGGTTCATCCTAACCAGAGTGTGTATCTTGATTATGTAAATCAGATTTAAAGATTCATCTAATGGTGGATATTGTTTGCTTGGTTCCAAAACTATCTTAGCTTAAACCTAAAGAAACCTATGATTTGAATGTCTATATAAGGGGAACCTCAAACAACTGTGCACAAACTGGGACCTTTAAATCACAAAACCCTCACATATCATATATTTAGATAATCTACAAAGTGTGCACAAACTTATAAGTTATGGATTCATCAAGAACTTAGGGAACAAACACCCATGTATATAATTATGTGGTGTATCTTTTTGTTGCACAATTTAACGGTGTTTACTCTTTAGATTTCTACCAGCCAAACTATGTTTTTAAGTTTGATTTTTTTCATTGTTATTGTGAAATCGTCTTGTCTTAAGATTTATTCATAACAATTCTTGATATCTTCAAGCATGTGATGCACAGTGTGTCATAAAAATTGAGCATCTCCTAGCTCCGTGTTAAACTATTATATCAAACAAGTTAATGATAAATTAAGATCTAAGAATGTCATGTATATATGTTGTTTGATAGCTTGACAATGAGAAAGTGTTCTCATACTGATGTGATATCATTTAGTTGAATTTTGTATATGTTGGGTTGGGACTACTAGTTGAATGTTATTATTTTGTGTCTCTGGCATCAAAATTAATTTCTCATGTTGTCCTGTAAAGCTCATGAGTCAAAGTTATGATTAGTCTTTTGAACGCACTATGTGGATTAATAAATAAATTAGTTAATCTAAGATATGTTTCTTTCATTTGACATTTGATTTATCAATGTTTGATTCTTTTGACAGTCAGAAGTGTGTCAATATTACAACTTGATACTTGGGAGAAAGAGATGACAGCTTCAAGCTATCATCTGGTCTAGTACCCACATGAGGGTATTGTTGTTCCGACTTGACATATAAGCATGCTAAAGAGTTGACAAGTGAACACCGGAATCAATTGGCATTTGTGCAAGGGGTAGGTCCTTGTGTTTCATTCATTGGTATGACTCCACTGAGGTACAATCCTATGGTCATTCAATTGCCATAATCAAATGATGGAATAGGTAGAGTAATCTGTACTCTACTTAGGTACGTGCACTATTTTTAATATCTATAATTTATGTTCAGTTCAATTCTTTGGAGAATGGTTTAAGTGAGGTTACTGAATCATTTAATACCAAAGGTGATTATTTCTCTGAAATTTGTTTGAATTGAGAGTATTTACATGCCATTATAATGTCTAGCCAGACATCACTATGTAAGAATTCATAAATGCTAATGGGACTAATTAAATGTGTAGCGACTAATTAAATATGTTGCGATTTTAGTTCAAAGAAAAGGTAATTCAGTGCAGGTACTAGTCTAATCCTAAAGGACGACGCTGGATGAAAGGTTCATGTTATTCTCTGAAATTGTTCCATTCAGTTTGGCAGGGTTTGTTAAGATGGGAGACTGTATCTCTTAGTATCCAAATCAAGAGATCTGCATAGAAGTCCCATAATTATCCTTACTAATTTGCTGACAGATTCCATCTTAATTGATAGTTCATTTCCAAGTTAAGTTTCGGTCTTGAGCTTAAAGAACGGTGTAAGATCTAAGCTGAGATGTATAATTATGAACTTCTATTGTATTACTGGGACTTTGGGAGCATCTACTAATGATGTGGACAGTACTGCTAAGTTTGAAATATGTACACTAATCACGTAAGTGGATGGAGCTTACATGTTGCTCCTACCTATATAGCTAGTTAAAGGTAGTTGATGAAGAAATTATTATATTCAAGATGTACCTTAAAATGTGTTTTGTGAAATTGTAGCATATTCTTGATTGACATATTTTTTAATCACTAACCTTGGTTGTGAGTGTAAGTTAGTCAGGTAAAAAAATTACGTGCAAAGATGAGGCAATGCATGCCGGAACTGGAATACCAGATTATGCAAATCAAAGTGCGGTGTCCATCAACAAAAGCATGCTCGACAGTACTTGTAAGTACTATGAAATTTATATCCTTATGTAATCACGCAAAGGTATTGGGGAATTCACGTCAGGTACCCACTCTCATCTAGAAAAGATGCCTTTAGTTACATGTTTTATTTTGAGTTGTCTAAATCTCATCTTGGGGTAAGAATTGCAAATTTTTGTAAACATTCCCAAAACAATTATAGTATGTGATTTTCATTAGAAGTTATTTAAGCAGTAACTTTTGTAATGATACTTTAGAATAAGAATGTTCTAGAATATGATGAGAATTCAACTACAGGAGGTGATGGTCAACACAGTTTGTACTGGTTCCACTTTGAACTTAAAGAAAAAATAAATCTTAATAAAAAAATGGCATGTAGTTTAAATGTGAGAGGACCTTTGGAATGTTTGGACCAGTTTGGTGGCATATGCACCTGTAGCTTTGTTGAACTTTGGTGGATGTTTAACTTCGTGTATAAATTTCGAATATTACTCGCGTGAGTCAAAGGGATGTTGAGTTTGTTGAAAACATTTTTGTCGGATCTTGTTTTCATAAGAGAAATCAAGACAAACCCCTTGACATGTTTTATTTGATGCACCGTAGTGCTTATAACATACATTTTGGTGATTAATTTGATTGTGACCAAGCTTGTTTAGAATTCACTAAAGTTGGAAGGTTCCTCAATTGTGAGAGTTTGCAGAGATATGTGCTTATGGACCATTTCAGGCAGCGGTGATCTAGAGAAAAGAAGTAATACATAGATTACTTTGGCTTGTTTTCATAATTCAGTAAGGTAATTGGGTGTAACTGTGTAACGATACATAAGTAGTCGTTGTGGTGGTATCCTTAAAAGGTTGATTAGATGTGGGACAAACTACTAGGTATGAAAATATGAAGTGTACCTGATACAACCGGCTTATATATATATATATGTTAGTGACTAATGCATATATTTCAGTATTCCATTTTTATATATTTTACAGCCACTAACAAATCTAAGATGTTGAAGATTTGGCAGGAAACTAATATGTGTTTGAAGGAATACAAATTTATTATAAAACGGTTTTTTTAAATAATTAAAATACCTTCCAAAATTATCTCTTAGTTTTATGGGGTAAGTTTAGCATATATATTTTGGATTTGCACTAGGGTTTTTACACACAGAAAAATCTCTCTCGTATCCACCGGTGAAAAGTACTTCTTCTTCGGTTTTTTTTTATGTTTTGGTACGGGGTTTAAGTGCTACGGTTTTATGAGTTTTGGATGCCAAGTTCTAGAAGAACACGGTTTGAATGTGGTATTAAAACTTTGTTAAAATTGTTGTATTTTGGAGGCAGTTGTCCAGTAGGGCATTCTTGTCTTAAGGACAACATGTTGAACATGTGCCTCAATCTACCATTATCGATTTTTTTTCTATGATGTTTAACAGGGATGTTCAAGACATCAACAGTTGAATCGGAGACGAGACAAAAATCAGATAAGTTCCTTTTATATTAATTAGTTGTTTGATTTTTTAAATTTTAATTGTTATTCCCCAAAAATCCCGGCATTACTTTCTTGGTGTGTCCTAGTTGTAAAACTAGAGTCGTCCTCCTCTTAAAACCCTTTTAGGGTTTAGCGACTAGAAAGACTTCACGGGGATTCACGAAGCCAGGTCTAGATATTGTTTATCAGATAGCTCTAGTATCCTGAATTTGTTCGATTATTGAGTTGCTCACTTGAAAAATATAGATAGTAATCTTTAAAGTTATCTTCGTCTCAGACTTTGTTTATTTCACAAGTTAATACTTGTGAAGTGAATAATAATCTAGGATGCACTTCGGGTTGCATAAGTCCGGAATTTTAGGTTACCTAGACTTTGTCTATTTCTATCGATTTCCATCACCTTGATCTTGGATCAAAAAGTAAATCACATATATAGGCTTATCTGTGAGAGGAAAATTATTTAAAGTTTTCAACTGAGTTGAAACAACTCTTAGATGGTGTGACGTCAGCTAAGGGAATCAATTGCGCGAAACCCTGTTGGGATTCAAGAGGTGTAAGGAACGCGAATGTAACTGAATTGTTGTGAGGGTTTAATTTTGTCTCAACTATATTCCAGTACGAAGTTAGTTTGTAGTATGCTAGTGTCTGTAGCGGCTTAATACAGTTTGGTGTTCAATCTTGACTAGGTCCCTGAATTTTTATGCATTTTTGGTTTCTTCATTAATAAAATTTCTTTTGTATGTGTTATTTGTTTTCCGCATCATATTTTTTATCTTTATAGTTGAAATATCATAGGTTATACGTAATTCAATCATAATAGATATGTCCGACCTTGTTTGTTGGATACGACTTGATTGATTACTTGGTAAATTGATCTTTGGAATCACCCAAGTACTTTCACCCGCAAATCAGGTTCACGGACTAGTATCTGTAAACTTTCTGATTCTGAGAGAAAGATATATAACTCTGAATACTATTCCTCGATTGAGATTCGTTAAGTTGAACTCTTGGAATTTTGTTTAAGTTATTCCATACAGATTTCCTACAAAAAGTTAGTGGTGTATTTTAGTACCCCCGCGTTTTCAATTGGTAACGGAGCATGCAAAAAAATTTAAGACCTAATAAGTCTGAAAAGACGAGGGTACCCAAATACACCACAATATTTTATTTATCCACTTATAAGTCCTCTACCGAATGTGATCATCTATGGACTTAGTCGAGACGATACAACAATTCGGCTCACACTTCGTGCGATCGTCTATGGATATGAGATCGAGACAATACAATAACAAGATCACTTGTGTGATTGAATATGAATACAAGATCGAGACAATACGACAACAATGTGTGTACTTGATAATAGGTTCAAAAATAAATGAAACTCTGTTAACGAGGAAACCGCAAATGCAGAAAACCCCCGGAACTTAGTCCATTTTTAAATACTCTCATAATTAAGCCGATATACAAAATCTAATACCAACTTCGTATAGTTGAGACCAAGAAGACTACCCCTAGATACTTAGATACCTCACTATCTCCGCGCCTCCGACTTCTAGAGTCACGCACGTGAATAGCAAGTCCTTTGGATCGTATTCCAAACAGCAAATAAAGAATCTGTTTGGTAACCACTCTAATCAATCTTGATAAATATATTTGATGTGTTTTTGACAAAGGTTCTTATGTTAAATCTAATAAACTCCTTTGTCTAGTAAGATCAATCTAAATGTTGATTACCGAAATAATCAAGTTCTAGATTCACACTCAATCGTTATAGATATTTAAGATAAACTATAGAGAGTTGTCGATCTCATGAAATAACCAATCATGTCTATCAAAGATAAACCGATTCTAGTTGGATCCCATCCGATCAAGGTTTGTGCACTAAATCCACAAGATACGAAAACTAATAAGAATTCTTCTTCATCTTCAAATCTCTATTGCCTCCAAATACCTGCACAATAACACTTGAATCCTCTTGTGATCAATCACGCACAGAATAGAGTATGTTAACAATGGATAAGTTATGGCTGGTTATACCACAAATCTCAACAAGTTAAGATAGGTTCTACCAAAGTCATCTTCCATTGGTCATCCAAAAAATATTCAATGAATAGCAAGACCAATCATGATTTATTTTCGATTATGAAACAAGTTCATAAATGTACTTCCTTTAAACAAATGTTATAAAACATTATTTCCTAGGGTGAAATCATTCTTATATATAATGCACACAAAATTAAATAACTATATACAATAGATTATGTTGATGTCGTACTTACGAAGTTCCAAAAGATAAGCGATCATACTTCGTAATATGTTTTCCTTGACACTTTGATAATACTATTATGACCAACTCACATCACTAGAGTTATATACAATATGTACAGTATATATAGCTTCGCATGTTATGTTTTCAATATAACGCGACTTGAAAGATATATTAGGAATGGAAACAAGATAAAGTCAATATTACTAACCTCAAGTGGAAGGATAGTGTCGTCGTTGTAATCGTTACTTCTTCACATCTTCAGGTCTTCGGAGTAATACTTGTATGTCTCAATATTCTTAGACTTTCTAGTCTAACCTAAACGAAGTTGACTCTAGTATTTAATCAAGTGACTCTAGATGAGTTTTGATACTAAAATATGACAACCAAACTTGACATACCAACGCTTGGTGGATTCAACCAAGCTATGCTCTAACAAAGTCTATGTTTGAAAATCTCATGGAATCTATATTCACGTACAAACATGTCTTTTGATGATTTTGATTACGCCAAGTGTATGGGACTTACTTCATTCAAAGGATAACTCCTTAATTGATTCTTCCGAATCCGGAGAAAAAAAACTCATGTTGTTAGTTTCCGATAATATGCTTTCCATAATTACTAATGGTTCAATATCAGAATCAGAGTTGGAACTTACCAGAAGTTTGAAAAAATCCACTGAGATCATCGATTTTCAAGCCTTTAAAATTAGGTTTCTTGAGTAAAAGTGTGCTTTGTATCTTGATGAGCTTGATAAGTCCATTGATAGGTTACGTGAACTCTCTTATTATATTAAAACTTTTTCCAACAATATCCAAAATCTTGTTCAAGAAACTACTATTCCGCATGAAAACATTAGTATGCTTGAAGTTACTGTTAGAGAAAGTACAATAAGAGAAGAATATTTACTCAAGTCTAACTCATCTTAATTGGACTGCCTTCGTGTTGAAAAACATAAATTGGTTACATATCTACTACCTCAGAAACAATGTATCTCCTTGAAAGAAGAAAACTTTGTATTAAAAAGTAAATTTTCCTCATTTCCTGATGTTACCGTCCCTGTGGCATTACCTAGCATTGAGAACATTACTTCCGAAAAGATATCCGGTAAGAAACTTTTACATTTTCTGCCATCATCTAAATAAGCTATTAGTAGAGACAACGTACCAACAAGGGTTTCTATTCCACGAATATGTTCACACTGCGGAAAGAAGATTCACATTGCTCTGAATTGCTATTCTAGAAATAAAAATATTTCTGATCTTAAAAAAATTCTTAACTTTGCAATTAAAGAAGTAAAAAATATAACTGCAATGGTTTTTAACTCTGCAAGAAACCAGAAAACTTATGGAAGAAATAATCTGGGAGATTCCTCACGAAAATTCCATAAGTACAATAACTTTCATAATACAGTGCCTAACAACACTACGAATATCAGCTTTTCTACTGATAGTGAAAGTAATTATGGGAGATCTAAGTTCAGAAAATGGAATCCAGGTGATTCCGACTCTCTGAAATAAATCTCAAGAGGTCCTTGTCTTGCTCCTCGAGTAAACCCTTCTTCAGAAAAACGTTCAAGTAAAGAGTAATTTTCGAACTTCCTTGTAACAAAGGAAATTAGATCAAAACCTCATAAAAAAACGTAATAGACGAAAGGAGAAAACACATAGACAAAGTCACAAGAAACGTAAGTGAAGACTGAACCACCTATTTCTCAAGTTATATTCACCATTATATCTTTGAGACATTGTCGCGTAACTAATTAGACTATCGTAAGAATATTTATAATTTATAGTCAATATTCTTCTTGTAATTAGTACTCGAAGTATGACTAAACTTAATGAATATTTCATACTTGATGAATTTCGGTTAAGAACAATTTATTGTTTGTAATCAAAATCATGATTCAATATTATCATTCGAAAATAGCCTGAAACAGTGATATGTGTCATTGATGTTATTCAGGAATGTTTCAAATCGATTTAAAGATAAATATAAAAACTACTATAAATTCAGATACAAGACAGTGTACATATCAGTCTTACAAATTGGGAAAACTATTATAAGTATGAAGTCGTAATACATGTACTCAGTACTGAAAAAGAGGGAGTCTAACAACTACACACAATGTTTTGCTTAGCAATCTATATGGACTAACTCCAATATACTTTCAATATAATCAACTATATAGTCAGACTCAATCTTAAGAAAAGTATATCTAAGAGTTATATCTCAATTTCTCAATTCAATCTGCAATCAAACAAATAGGAATTTGCGATCCCAATTGAATATAAGAAATAACTTGGACGGTATCAAAAACCAATATCCAAGTGTCAATCAATTTAATCAACAACCCAAAAGTCGGATTCATAAACTGAATGAACTTACACACAACCTGTGATATTTTAATTAATATAGAAAATATAATGCGGAAAAGAAATAACACAGACACCAGAAATTTTGTTAACGAGGAAACCGCAAATGCAGAAAAACCCCTGTACCTAGTCCATATTTTAACACCACACTGTATTAAGCCGCTACAGACACTAGTCTACTACAAGTTAACTTCAGAATTGAATGTAGTTGAGCCCTAACCAATCTCACACTGATCAAGGTACAGTCGCTTTCCTTACGCCTTTGAATCCTAGCAGGACTCTACACACTTGATTCCCTTAGCTGATCTCACCCACAACTAAGAGTTACTATGACCCAAAGTCAAAGACTTGATAAACCAATCTGTCTCACACAGAAATACCTACGAGTTTTTGTTCCGTCTTTTGATAAATCAAGGTGAACAGGAACCGATTGATACACCGTAATTATATTCCCGAAGAACAGCCTAGTAATATCAATCACCTCACAATAATCTTAATTGTATGGTAGCGAAACAAGATATTGTGGAATCATAAACGATGAGACGAAGATGTTTGTGACTACTTTTTATCTTGCCCATCAGAGATTAAATCTCGAGCGAATCTTAGAGAAGATAATACTCAATCAGGATAGAAAATAGCAAGATCAGAACACGCAACTACATAGAAATAGTTGGGTCTGGCTTCACAATCCCAATGAAGTCTTTAAGTCGTTAACCTACAAGGTTTTGGAAAAACCTAAGGTTAAAGGAGGATCGACTCTAGTCGCAACTAATATCATACAAGAGGTGTGGGGATTAGGTTTCCCAGTTTCTAGAGTTATCCCTTATATAGTCTTCAAATCAAGATTTTCAATCAATGTTACCTTGGTAACAAAGTATTCAATATTCACCGTTAGATGAAAACATGATTAGATTCAAGCAAATATCTTTCAACGGTTAAATCGAACTTATCTTGTTACACACAAATAAAAAGTGACTTCATTTAGATATGAGTAACCGTACCTAAACATGTGCACCTTGTTGGCTCAACAATACTTAACCGAAGTTAACCATATGATCACTTTCATATCAACCTTATTCATCTTAACCATAACTAGTTCAAATGACTAAAATGAAACCAGGTCTAGAGTTGTTCAATTGTTTACATTCTTATAGAAGTATACAAGACACAATTGAAGAAAAATCGATTTTGATTCACTCTAATCAATTCATGAACATTATAGCCACGGTTTGCAAAAGATTGCATTCCTTATTATATATAAATGTATTAGTTCATGAACAAACCGGTTTTAGAACATAACCTACTCAACTATGCAACATGTACGCATGCCTAAGTGGCCGGACCAAGTTTGGGTTCGCCAGTATGCGAATAGGTACGCATACCATCCAAACTCAGTTTAATCCCGGAACTTGAAACTCACACCAGTACGCATACCGGTATGCACACTGAGTTCCCGGACTTTCATAAACCAACCTGTACGCATACTATGGTTCCCGGACTTGGAATATCTTGCTACAGTTAGCATATATGTACGCATACTGTGCTATATCCAGTCATGGTTATTTGTTCCAAACTCCCATTTCAATCATTGAAATATTTTTAGAAGACGACAATAGTTGTCTCACACAAACTATTAGCTTTAAAGAAATTTTCATGTGATCGAATGATCTATACGAAACATTCCGAGTCTACATCAAATGACTATCTCACACAAATCATGAAAGGTGTTACAAGGTGATTTTCACATGATCATCTTTTGAATTTCTTCAAGAATATAATATGAACTTGGTTAAAGCAAAATCTTACCAACACATATTTCTTAAAGTCAGCTCGAAATATCAAATGTGTATAATCGAAGTCTGTATAGCTATATGACTTTTGTTTCAAATAGGATATATAGTAGATAGACTTTTGAGTGATAGATGAGTTCAAGTCTCCATATACCTTTTGTCGATGAAGTTCAACAAGATCCCCTTAGTAGTTCTTCGTCTTCAATCGATGAATACCGTGAAGTCTAAAGCTCAACTACACTTTTTATCCTAATCTGAGACTTAGCTATAAGTAGGCTAGAAATCAAGACTTATAGTTTTAGCAACTAAACTTGACAACAAGCTTGAGATAGCAACGCTTACGAGTTCGACCGAGCAGTGCTATAACAAGTACACGTAATAGAGTAGCTATATGTCGACAAACATATTTTTGGTACACATATCGGTACACAAACCAGTACGTGTTTTAGAAAAGAACTGTTGGTCACGGAACCAGTTTGGTATTCATAATGGTACATGTACCATAAAAGTTTTGTGAACTCCGAAACTTGGTTATGTTTAAATATTTTCCATACCAGTACGCATACCCAACAAATTATGTGAACTCCGGAACTCGGTTATGTTATAAAATATACATACCGGTACAGTACCTGCTGATGGTGGAATTTCAACAAAGGTTAAAACTGTAAAATCATGATAATACATGTTTCTGATGCGGCTTCGGGCATGTGACGATTCATATTTTACGAATCCAGGATGACTATGTTTTTTGAAAGGCTCCACTAGCTAAGCGTTCGGTGCCACGCATTTTATCATGACCTCTATGTAGAATAACATAATTGGGCGGTCCTCCTATATAATTGTTTATTGAGAGGGCTTAATGCCTTCAGGTCGTCGGTGATACTCGATGTTCCCTGACTACATGAGAGAGACCCCCGTCTACATAGAATAACGATTGGGCGGTCATCCTACATAATTGTTTGTTGAGAGGGATTAACACCTTCAGGACGTCAGCGACACTCGTTGCTCCCTGAAAATGTAGAGAAACCGTGTTTAGATTCAGGAGGCTCTCTTACTATTTATGGGTAAAACTACTTCTGCTGGTTTTGGTAATTTTGGGTGTGTGGATGAGAAATGAATCTAAACCCTAAAAAAATGCACTGCACGGGAGTACTTTTGATTCGAGAGATCAATCTATACAATTCTGGCATAAACCAAGAAATAGTCGTTCTAGACTTGCTTCGGTCACAAAGTGAAGGAGAAGGGGTTGATCTTAGGGAGGGAAGCGATGAAGGTGTTGAGATTGTGAAGGTGTAGGATGTTTATGACTTGTATCAGAATACCGAACTGACTTGCAATAATGTAAGCAATCAACTCTGGGTGCTTGAATACGTTGTATCAACACTTGGTTTCTGTATGTCTTGTCCGTCTTGGAAATAGGGAGGAAAACCTATTTATACAAGTCATTGAGCCTAACCCTCATATTTCGTGGGAAGTAGAGAAAGTGGAGCTATGGAGTAGTGGAGTCGTGTGTTAGTGCCACACGATCAGTCTTGCACACTTCTCCCGTCATCACTAACCATCCATGACTTCCTGATACGTTCTTGGGATGGCGCGTTACGTACTGTACGTTGTAAACTGCCAGACCAATACCCCAGTATGTATCCCCAGTTTGTAACATGTTTGATGTCTCGAATGTGTGGATCGTGAGACCCACATAAAGTAGCAAGTGATGCTAGATTAAATAACTAAGTTATTTAGAAAGTCAATATTCATGAAATATCGTATGCATTCTATGCATCAAATATATTCATCATGCATGAAGCATCGCTGTTTTGCATCTTAAAATAACATCACGTCCAGCCATCTTCGAGTGATCGTTTGGAGGCTATACAAGCAATCCTGACTTGGTCGATCACTCTGTATGGAAGAGTGGTGGACGGTGATCGTGATAATGCCTCACTGTTCGCTTAACTCCTGTCTTAGGATGTCCGTCCAATCTTGCGAAGTTGGACGGACGAGATGACTTGCAACCCACATCTGCGACCGTCGGATTAAGTTTTAGAAGGTGTCCAAGTTCCTTCTTTCAGCTTGGTCGGATCCAAGCATGTAAGACGTTTTTGGCAGGGCCGATCGGGCATGCGTGTAGACGGCATGCCGATGTAGGCGTTTGTACCTCACTGTCCCATGGAGATGTGATCTAAGCCACTCAATTTGTCCGGCAAATTTGAGTGGTCGAGATCAATTTGCAAATAGAAAACCGCGCGACCATGCCTAGTTTTGGCGCATGTATCGAGACACCTAGCCACGGTCAGACTTGACCGATTGGTCACACATGTATACGGGTCCACGGTTATTGTGTTGGCATGCTTGAGACTCTTTGAATCTACATCATCATCCTCCGTCTATGCCTGCGAAGATGGATGGTTGTGACTGATTTTTGACAGAAATTCTATGCCGCAAAGGATTCGTAAAGGGGCGTGATATGACATCTTCAGGGCACGCAAACCGAGGCATTCAACCATATTTTGTCTTGGTCGGTCGGATATGGAGATATATGGGTCCACATTGATCATGTTGATACTCTCTGGACCTGCTTAGTCTATTCCTGGACCCTTCATCCAAGCTGGCGAAAATGGACGCTCATGATCAATTTGCGACATATGCATGTCACAAACCCTAATTAGGGTTCCCGGCCGGTTGCATGCATGCTAGTTTGGCCGACCGAAATTGCACCCTATGATCCTCATCTGGAGAGGTCGACCGTGTGGGACCCATATTGGACCGACGGTGAACACGCCAATACCTGTCTGATGACTATGGGCCTGATCTAAGCCATCCAAACATGCCGATCAAGTTGGATGGTCGTGATCGATTTAGGACCCTTAGTGACCCTTAAAGCATCACGTTGGCAAAACTTTGGGCGAACGTTTGCTCCTCCCTGGCTAGGTCGTGAGATGGTCGGCTATGCAGGTAAAAATGGGGCCCGCCGATGTACACAATGGTGCTTGTGCGACCGGGAATGGGGTGATCTGCACCGTCTAAACGTGCCGGTGAAGATGAGCGTCGTGATGGATTTGAGACTGCCGTAGGAAGCCTTTGCTCATACGAGCTCCTCCAAGCCGTTTCATACCAGCCTGGACATCCAACTTCAGGCTGGTGTTTGGTGGTCGTTCGGAGGGTGTGACTTGTACCTGACCGTCCATGGCGTTAATGGGCCCGTTTGTGGTCATTGCAGTGATAGCCTGCTCCTGCTGAGGTTCGTCTAGGCTGGTTAAATCATGCGGCCAACTTGCGTGGTCGTGATTGTTTCTAAGACTGATATGGAAAGTTCATATTCAAATATGCTCGATCGGGCTAGTATAACACACCGAGAGACGATTCTCTTTGTTAGAGAATGGTGTAGCTTGTACGGGTATTTCGTGCATGCCTCACTATTGATACTTGGATATTCATGTTACTCTGCTGAGAGTAACAATCAGTCATCATGCCGCACCAATAATAAGAGTTCTATTGAGAACAACACGGGAAATACAAGGCGATTTTATGCATTAGTCAATAATGCTGAAATTCACAGAATACTTGGGGATTGTGCTACATGCTCCATTCTAGGTGAATTAATAAAGCAAAGAAGTATTCATCATTTATCAAATAGCCTTATCCTTTTGCAGAATATCGACACAAAAATTGGTTTTACAACTTTAGCCCTGAACTAAAATCCACCATCAACATTAAGTACCCTTCCTAGCATGCAATGATTACACTATTGTGGGGTAGGCATTAGATGGTGACAAATAAAGATAAAACTTTTGAGACAAAGTTTAGATGTTACCAGGAGAGACGGGCCATTTTGTCCTTGGAGCATGTCACGTTCAAGAGGCGTCCAGGCGAGCGTTCCCCTAGCATGATATCGGTCTTGCCTGCTTTGATCGACCTTATTATGCTTGCTTCAGTCGAGAGACTGCTTCGTGCTTGCTCCGCTTAAATGTCGGCCTTGCCTGCTTCGATCGACCTTGCTATGCCTGCTTCGGTCGAGCGTGGGACCTGATCTGAGCATGCTTGCTTTGAACATGGGCATTTGTGCATGCTTCGAACAAACACGGGTCCACCGTGTACATGTTTCAGATATCGGCCCTATCATGTGCATGTTTTGCCCGTACGGTTGATGTGCTTGCTCGAGCGTCATCCTTACTACTTCGACTAAACACCGACCATGCTATCTTGACCAAACACCGGCATTGCTGCCTGCTTTGCTCAAACATGGGACCCACTGCATGCTTGCTTTGCTCAAAAATGAACTTTATGTGCTAAAATATGGATGTGGGTCCTGCAGAGAGCGTTGAAGCAGATTCTGGAGCGAGCAGGTCCCAGAGAGTGTTGAAGCAACTTATGGAGCGAGCAGGTCCCGGAGAGTGTTGAAGTGTTGGAGCTGAAACACCTTCTTCTGGAGAGAGAGCTTTGAAGTGTCTTCTGTTGGAGGGAGCCTTGAAGCGGCTTCTTCTTCATTTTGGTTTTCCCTTGCGAATTACATGCTTCTTGATTGGCCATCTCTCTTGTGTTGAAGAATTCCTTGACTGACGGCGAAGAAATTTCATGCTGAGCCTCATCCCCCAATCATGGTCTACGTGACTCTATCTTGTATGCTTGATGGGTCTTTGTACGTAGTGGTCGTTGATATGGTGAAGCTCTGATGGTATCAATCGACGAGCAACAACGGTTCTTGGCAGCAGTTGTGATTGGAAGAGACTAGCAAGGAGAGGCATGGTGGCAACTTGCACGAACTTGGCACTCTCCATACAATGGTAGAGATCGTCTCGCTATTAGAGGGATAAGATGGAAACGATGGCTTTCTTGATGTTTCTTCATGGAATAGAGAAGAGGGAGACAGTCCCCTGCCCGCGAGTATCCAGAGCTCTCGACTTGATAGATGTTTTCACGCTAGGTTCACGAGGCCGTCTTTACGTCTGCTCTCTTGAGTATATCCTCGTCTTTGGCCATCTTGGAATCATAATGATAGCTTGCTTGCATCTCTAAATTCACCATATTTGAGATGGGCAGTGGTAAGCAGTCCCTAGTCATACTCCTTTGGTAACACAACTACTTCTTCTATGGGAGACTGATTCTGAAAGCGTCCCTCATTGACGTAGTTACCATCGATCCAGTTATGGAATATCTTGGACGTTGTTTCACCATTGTGGCAGTCGTGCATATGGTACTGGAGTCCGGAGTTGGTGATTTTGGACGTGCAGGATGTTATATCTCGGTGGTCTTCCTCTTGCTGCTTCATCGAAACTGCTTACAGAAGGCTGAAACTTGCATTATCCGTTGGTGAGATGTATGTTTCCACGAACATCATGAGGATCTTTATGAAGGGCAGGCTTGTTCTTTCTAGTAGGGCAGGTGTTGTTGCAACCCGAGCGTTTAACAACTTTATGGAGTTCAGAGGGTGTCTGAAAGCACAAGCTCTTCGACAAATCACAATTGACAGGTACCATCCTATTGATGCACAATTACACCATTTGTTGTTCAGTCACATTTGGATTGTGACCCTTCAGTGCCTGAATTCGGGACCTCTTGACATAATCATTTGGATGTTCGCTATTTCGCTGAAGCATTCCTCTTAAGCCTGACAGAGTGATTCACCCAAGCTGCGGATTATTTCTCGACATGATGATGCAGACATCGCTATCTTCTTGAAGATGTTCCCTTGAGGTGTTGGCTCCAGTAGATCTGAAGATATCCCGGGCTCGCTTTCCGTCCGGGCTGACATAATAGGTGAACCCTTTATGATTATTTGGAGATGGAAATATTCGTTGAATCTTACGAAATGCTTCTTGTTATAGTGCGGTCCAGACGAAACTTGCTCCATTCTTCATCAAGGGGGTGAATGAAGCAACAAGCTGCAATAGACCAGGTATAAAACGTCGAATGTAGTTTACTTTGCCCATGAAGCTTTGGAGCTCCTTCACAGCCCGTGGCGACGGAATCGTGAGGATAGATTGAGTCTTGGATGGGTCCACCTTGATCCCCTCAGCAGCGAACACTTGACGTAGGACTCCTGTGTGATCTGCCCGAGCTTTCGACTTGACTACTATATCATCCACGTAGTCTTTAACTTGTTTATGCATCATGTCATGGAAGATTGCCAGCATAGCGTGTTGATAGGTTGCACCGGCATTCTTCAAACCAAATGGCATTACAGTATAATAAAATTTCTGAGAGGAGTTCAAAAAGTTATCTTACTTGCGTCATGCTCGTACATCCTTATCTGATTGTACCCGCTATATCCATCCATGAAGGAGAACAAGTCGTGTTCGCTAGTGGCGTCTACTAACATGTCGATGTTAGTTAGAGGAAAATCGTCTTTGGGGCAGCATATGTTCAAGTATCTGAAATCCACGCAGCACCTGATCTGTCCGCTTTTATTTTTTACCGGAACTACATTAACCAACCAGATAGGATGATGGACGGACTTAATGAAGCCATCATCTAGCAGATTCTGAATCTCAGTCTTGATTTGATCTCTTATATCGTGCCTGAATTGCCTCGGAGATTGCTTGATCGGCTTGGATCCAGGTATGACTTGTAGATGATGGGTGACCAATTTTTTATCTAAACCGGGCATTTCTTCATACGTCCAAGCGAATATGTCCTGGTATTCTTTGAGAAGTTGCACGAGTTCCGTGCGTTCATCCGTCGACAAGGTTGAGATGATGGAGATAGGCCTGAGAGATTCTTCATTCCTGATATTAATGACTTCGAGCTCATCAGTCATGGAGTTGGTGCCATCCTGCAGATGTCGTGGAGCATCCAATACCTCTTCCCGTGGCTCTTATTTGTTGTAGCATTCCATTGGGCGGAGAGACTGGGTAGCAGTCTCCCCTGCTAATTGATAATAGCGGCGTCGGTATACGGTCTTCCCATTCTGATCACGGCTCGCCACAAAAGTTCGCTCCCTTTTTGTGTGAACATGAGTTGCGGCTTCACCGGACGAAGAAGGATGCCCTGTTGGTGAAGACGTATCGTGAGGCTTAGCCCTCAATGATGCAATTCAGTTCTCCTCCTGGATTGATGCCCATGTGGGGAGTGGGATGCAATGAACTTTGCCTGATTCTTCCCGTGGAGTTTCTCTTGGCTCAAATGACTCCATTCCACATATCGGTGCGTAAGGATACAACGACGCAGGAATAGGAATGACTTTTTTATTCAGCACAGTCTTCAGGCACTAGTGATACATTGAAGGGACAATCCTATTGTCATAAAGCCACGGTTTCCCCAGTATCATGTGGTAGTCTGGATCCTTTTCTATGACTTCAAATTTCACCTTTGACTGGAAAAGTCCTACATATAAATTCATATTGACATACCCGTACGTGTTGGTTTGGTTTCCTTCAAAGTCTGTCATCGTGGTAGGCTACCGTATGATCTTGCTTGGGTGAACCTTGGCCGTCCTAAGTGTCTTGAGGGTAATAACATTCGAAGACGCACCTGTGTCGATGAGATCCCACTTGAACTTTGAATCCTTGATGCGTGCAATAACGTGTAGGGCCTGGTTGTGACCTTTTTCCACTATCATCTCTTCTTATGTAAATGTAACATTATTCACAGGCATCTCCGGTGCTTTGGAGGCTTTTAGACACAAAAGAGTTAACCGTACGTCCAAGGATATCTGTTTGATTGCAGCAAACATCTCCGCCCGCTGATTCTTCGAGAGGTATAAAAGTTAGCACAAATTTTCTACTAGAGAAGCGGCTTCCTGGTCCACCGGCCTCTGGTTCATAGTGAAACTGTTGACTTGAGAAGGATCGTTGTGAGGATCAGTCCCCAGTGTAGAAATCTGCGTGACAGGGGAACCACTCATATTTGATGTCATCTTCATGAGGAGATCGAGTATGCCGTTTATTATTTCTTTGATCAGGTCCATGTTCTTCGTGTGAATCTCCTTCACCCGTGCTAACTCAATCAATGTTGGGATTCTTCCGGTTACGCCATCAGATACACCGTTGGGAAGAGGGGTATCTTCATTTGAGGAACTTCGACCGGAATTCGAAATTGTTGGGGGAGTCCTAAGACCAACCATTTTGAAATCAGCCAAATAGGATTGGGTATTGAAGAAATTAACTTCACAACCGAGAGATTAATCTCCCACTGTGGTCGCCAATTATTTATGGGTAAAAACTACTTCTGCTGGTTTTGGTAATTTTGGGTGTGTGGATGAGAAATGAATCTAAACCCTAAAAAAATGCACTGCATGGGAGTACTTTTGATTCGAGAGATCAATTTATACAATTCTGTCCTAAACCAAGGAATGGCCATTCCAGACTTGCTTCGGTCACAAAGTGAAGGAGATGGGGTTGATCTTAGGGAGGGAAGCGAAGAAGGTGTTGAGATTATGAAGGTGTAGGATGTTTATGACTTGTATCAGAATACCGAACTGACTTGCAATAATGTAAGCAATCATCTCTGGGTGTTTGAATACGTTGTATCAACACTTGGTTTCTGTCTGTCTTGTCCATCTTGGAAATAGGGAGGAGAACCTATTTATACAAGTCACTGAGCCTAACCCTCATATCTCGTGGGAAGTGGAGAAAATGGAGATATGGAGTAGTGGAGTCGTGTGTTAGTGCCACACGATCAGTCTTGCCCACTTCTTCCAACCGTCCATGACTTCCTGACACGTTCTTGTGATGGTGTGTTGCGCGCTGCACGCTGTAAACCACCATACCAATACCCCAGTATGTATCCCCCATTTTGTGACATGTTTGATGTCTCGAATGTGTGGATTTTGGGACCCACAGAAAGTAGCAAGTGATGCCGGATTAAATAAGTTATTTAGAAAGTCGATATTCATGAAATATCGTATGCATTCTATGCATGTAATGCATCGAATATATTCAACATGTATGAAGCATCATTGTTTTGCATCTTAAAATAGCATCACGTCCATCCATCTTCGAGTGATCGTTTGGAGGCTATACGGGCAAGTCTGACTTGGTCGATCACTCCATGTGGAAGAGTGGTGGACGGTGATCGTGATAATGCCTCACTGGTCGCCTAACTCCTATCTTAAGATGTCCATCCATGCTTGCAAAGTTGGACGAACGAGACATCTGCGACCGTCGGATTAGGGTTTAGGAGGTGTGCAAGTACCTTCTTTCAGCTTGGTCGAATCCAAGCATGAGAGACGTTTTTTGCAGGGCCGATCGGGCATGCGTGTATACGGCATGCCGATGTAGGCGTCTGTAACTCACTGTCCCATGGAGATGCGATCTAAGCCACTTAATTTGTCCGGAAAAGTTGAGTGGTCGAGATCAGTTTGCAAATAGAAAATCGCGCTACCATGTCTATTTTGGCCGTACGAATCGAGACACCTAGCCACGGTCAACCTTAACCGATTGGTCACACATGTATACGGGTCCAGAGTGATTGTTTTTGCATGCTTGGGACTCTTTGAATCTACATCTTCACCCTCCATCTATGCCTTCTAAGATGGATGGTTGTGACATATTTTTGACAGAAATCCTGTGCCGCAAAGGATTCCTAAAGGGGCATGGTATGCCACCTTCAGGGCACGCGAACCGAGGCATACAACCATGGTTTGTCTTGGTCGGTCGGACATGGAGATAGATGGGTCCACATTAATCATGTTGATACTCTCTGGACCTGCTTAGTCTATTCCTGGACCCTTCATCCAAGCTGGCAAAAACGGATGCTCGCGATCAATTTGCGACATATGCATGTCTCAAACCCTAATTAGGGTTCTCAGACGGTTGCATGCATGCTAGTTTGGCCGACCGAAATTGTACCATATGCTCCTCATCTAGAGTGGTCGACCGTGTGGACCCATATTGGACCGAAGGTGAACACGCCAATACCTGTCTAATGACTATATGGGTCTGATCTAAGCCTTCCAAACATGCCGGTGAAGTTGGATGGTCGTGATCGATTTAGGACCCTTAGCGACCCTTAAAGCATCACGCCGGCTAAACTTTTGGCGAACGTTTGCTCCTCCCTGGATAGGTCGTGAGATGGTTGGCTATGCATGTAAAAATGGGGCCCTCCGGTGTACATAATGGAGCTTGTGCGACCGGGAATGGGGCGATCCGCACGGTCTAAATGTGCCAGTGAAGATGAGCGGTCGTGATGGATTTGAGACTGCCGTAGGCAGCCTTTGCTCATACGAGCTCCTCCAAGCCGCTCCATACCAGCCTGGACATCCAACTTCAGGCTGGTGTTTGGTGGTCGTTCGGAGGGTATGACTTGTACATGACCGTCCATGGTGTTAATGGGCCCGCTGGTGGTCATTTCGGTGATATCCTGCTCCTGCTAAGGTTCGTCTAGGCTGGTTAAATTGTGCAGCCAACTTGCATAGTCATGATTGTTTCTGAGACTGATATGGACAGTTCAGATTCAAATATGCTCGATCGGGCTAGTATAACACACCGAGAGACGATTCTCTTTGTTAGAGAATGGTGTAGCCTGTATGGTATTTCGTGCATGTCTCACTATTGATACTTGGATATTCATGTTACTCTGCTGAGAGTAACGATCAGTCATCATGCCGCACCAATAATAAGAGTTCTGCTGAGAACAACACATGAAATACAAGGCGATTTTATGCATTAGTTAATAATGCTAAAATTCACAGAATACTTGGGGATTGTTGCTACATGCTCCATTCTAGGTGAATTAACAAAGCGGAGAAGTATTCTTCATTTATCAAATAGCCTTATCCTTTGCAGGATGTCGGCACAAAAATTGGTTTTACAACTTTAGCCATGAACTAAAATCCACCGCCAACACCTACATAATTGTTTGTTGAGGGGGCTAAACACTTTCAGGACGTTAACAACGCTTCACAATTGTTCCCTGAATATGCACCTTTCAGAACGGGTATGAGGCTTTAACTATCTACTCTTCCTTCTGCAATAGATCAATTCTATCGTGACATTCACCGCTGAATTCCTAGAAGATAATCTATTCTATCTAATTACTCTGATTTCATGATTGAATCCACGGCTGATCTCATGGAATGGTAATAGATAATCTTATTACTCCGATTTAATGATCGAATCCACGGCTGATCTCATGGAATGGTAGTGACTACTCTTATTACTCCGATTTCATGATCGAATCCACGGCTGATCTCATGGAATGGTAATGGCTACTCTCATTACTCCGATTTCATGATCGAATCCACGGATGATCTCATGGAATGGTAATGGCTACTCCCATTACTCCGATTTTGCGATCGAATCCACGGCTGATCTCATGGAATGGTTTTGGATACTTTACTCCGATTATGTGGTCGAATCCACGATCCCACATAATGGTAACACTCGCTTTATTATTCTGAATCCATGGTCGAATCCACGGGTGATCCTATCGATTAATAATAAACAACTACTCACTTTTATTATTCGGTTTCATGAATCATTCTCCACTGAATTTCATGAATTAGTAATAAATACTCAACAATCGGGCATCTGGACTATCACAGAGTAGGCCCCATAAAATGGTGCAAGTGTGCTCAACAATGATGCACGAACGAGCACCCAAATGCACGAACGAGCATTCAAAATATGGACAAACGAGGAATCCTACACAAAATAGGAGAGAGAAAATAATATTAAAATAATAGAAGTGGCGCCTAGGGGACCGAGCCCACCGGACGGCCGGTCCCCCACGCCCCTTTTCCTTTATTTTAATTATTTTATTATTTTCATGAACTCATGAAAACTCATTCATTCTAGCAACTTTCCTTGTTTAAGTAAAACTCACGGTTTCTCCATAATTTTACGGTTTCATGAGAAATATTAATATAAAATAGGGAAAGGTGTCGTGGGACCGGGAAACCTAGCTGGCCGGCCATGCCCTAGCCGTGGCCGGTCCCACACCTTACAATCCCTAGTCTTTCACAATTATTATTTCCCTCATCTCATGAAAATTTCATGGTTTCAACAAAACTCCTTGGTTTCATGGAATTTCCTCCGTATCATGAAAAATAATACAAAATCAGGGAAAGTGTCAAGGGACCGGGATTTTAGCCAGCCGGTCATGCCTTGTCCGTGACCGGTCCCACACTTTCCAAACCCTAGTTTTATTATTATTATTTCCACATCTAATGAAACTCCTCCGTTTGAGCAAAAAATCATGGTTTCTTCATATTTTCTCAAATATTGCTCAAACCATGAAAAAGCAAAAAAAGTCAACATGGTCACATGACCGACTAGGTTACTCATGCCAAATATTAAAATATCATTATTTTAATATTTCCCAAATTTTTATCAAACGAGCAAAGTTCTACTTGCTCATTCGAGCAAAATCAAGAATTTCAGTCAAATATCGAACTCTTCTGAAAATTCAAAATATTGCTCGAACGCACATTAGAAAATAACAAAACTCCCAGGAATGATACATGGACATTGTGGCGACATGGGCATGCCCCCTTGACCAATCAAGGCCGTCCCTAAGGCTTGTAAGGAGCCGGTCCCACACATATTCACAATTTTGACCTAATTTGCTCAATTGCTCATATTGGGTCCAAACTCTTTCCAACCAACTTAGAAATTGCTCAATCGACCATTAGTCGGTCCTACACTTCCAAGGAACGGTTTCATTCTTTCTTGTCCGGTCCCTCACTTCTCCATAAATTAGGTTTTATTACCTAATGCTCAGTCGAGCACTATTTCAATAAATGATAAAACCGGCATTTAATCATCATTCTTTCACCAATTGTTCAATTCGGAACCCTGGTGCACGCTCACTCGAGCGCCCAGGAATCACATGGTAATCCATCATCCCATGAGGTCGGTCCCTCCCTCGCTCATGACCTATTTTCAGCAATTCATCAATTGATCAACAATCGGTCAAAAATTAGGGTTTCGAACAAACGCTCCACGAAATCGTCATTATGAGCAAGTTCAAACACTAATAAATTTATGTTGATCCAGCAATCAATGTATAGATTAATTATACAATATTCGGTAATCTACCAATATTTTAATTAATATTTTATTGGGTCACGTCACCAATAAATAATTCGTTGAATTGAGCAATACTTGCTCAGTTGCTCGAATATTGATCCAGCTATCAATATTCAGTAATTTGTCGAATTGAGCAATACTTGCTCAAATGCTCGAATCCAACTTTTGATATTCAGTGATTTATCATTAATTTGTCGAATTGAGCAACACTTGATCAGTTGCTTGAATATTGATCTAATTATCAATTTATCAGTAATTCATCGAATTGAGCAAAACTTGCTCAGTTGCTTGAATATTGATCCAATTATCAATATTCAGTAATTTATTAGTAATTAGTCGAATCGAGCAATACTTGCTCATTTGCTCGAATAATCCACTTATGTTCAATAACACGCCCGACTGGGCAACTCAAATATTAATCGCAACTCAATATTCAACAACCCATCGAATTTACAACATTTGCTTAGACGAGCAATATTAACATTCATGAATCACTGAGCATTCACCAATCATACTCGATTCAAAAAAAAAACTAGACACATTATCTAATCAGTCAACAACTAACTAACTAAATACATATCTGCTTTGCAGACTCCACGATTCATGAGACATCCATCACGTCACATATGGGTGGATATCACTTAGGGTTTTGGTCTGGCGGCCTATGGCACGTATGTTCATCCACGACAAGAAATATGTGCAAGTCGTGCAAACGGTTGAAGGAGTTATCAAAGTAGTGGGTGCATGATCAGTCAAGTCTACACACGACACGGAACTGACTTTATCACGATCTCCCACTTTCCCACTCTTTCACTCAAGAAACCGTCACACTTACAGGGATCAATGTGTTCACTACTCTGACAATATAAATAAGTCTTTAGTTTCAAGATTGAACAATAACAATTTTTCGAGCAATCACTCTCAGAAAAAGTCTATCAATCGACCAGAACTTATTCGAACACAACATTCAGTAGTTCATCAATGCAGAAACCTTCAACACATTCACAATCCTTGATCATCACTGATCCCACACATTCACCGTTTCCCCCCATCCACAGATTGGTGACCACGGTGGGATATTAATCTATCGGTTGCAATCTCACATTTTCACAAAATGGTTGATCTTAGGTAAGATTCAGTCACAAATCCCAACCCAAAGAAAGATAACACTGGCAACAATGGTGGTTCTCCAGAAACTATTCTTGCTTCCAACAACGATACTGGCGGTACCACTCCTCCTCAAACCAATATCGGAAATCATCCTCTTTTCGGTCGGCATCCCGAAGAAATCAGAGAAAACCCACCTACCATAAATGATTTCATGAAGGTGCAAGAAACTCTTTCCAAGAATCAGATTGACATGGCTAACACTCAGAAAGAGCTGTGAAATTATCTCAAAACTCTCACTGACAAGATTTCAGAGAAAACTCAGAAGAAAGGAAAATCCAAAGAAACATCTCTGGCTGCAGATCCTGAAGTCACTCCGATCCATGTAGTAGATGATGATGAGGTGCACAAAGATGCAGATAACACACCAACAAAGGAATCTGCAGTCTTCATCACTCGTGAGGACCTGGGGCGCTTCATGGAGGATCGAGGAAAAGACAAAGCATCATCTGTTCATCGTCATCAACCTCCATATCCTGCTGCTACGCAAAGAATTCCTTTCCCGAAGGGATGCACTTCCCCAATGTTCACACTATACGACAGAACAGGGAATGCTCGAGAACACGTCTCTCAATTCCTGGAGGCACTAGGAGAGCACGAACACAATCATGTTGCCCATCTGAAGGAGTTCTCGAAATCCCTGACAGGCCGAGCATACACCTGGTACAACAAAATTGCACCTGGGAGCATCGCTAGTTGGAGAGAAATGGTTAATACCTTCTACAAAAAATACTTATTCGTCTCAAAGCATATTACTCTCTCCGAATTAGGAAGAATGTATCAGAAGAGCAATGAACATCCGAACGATTATGTGAAAAGGTTCAGAGTCCAAGCTTTGGATTGTCATGAACCAATGTCACTGAACAACAACTGATAGACTTGTGCATCAAAAGAATGATCCCGGTTTACAGAGCCTTCCTGGAAAACCTTCGGTTCCATACTCTCTCAGAGCTTCATGAAGCATCCAAACGATCAGCGACTACTGCTTCACTAGAATGAGCAAAGTCTGCAAGGTGGAGGAACCTCGAAGCAGCCGATGCCTAGTCAACAATCAGTATAATCTCCAGCCTTTAACAAACATTGTTGCCGAAATAAATGAAAGGAAAGCCATGACATAGCATCAGAACGCTTCTCCAACATCCCAGGCTCCTCAGAAGGCGTGAAGAAAAGATAACCAATCCTGAAATGCACAAACCTCGACCCGACATCAACGAACGGGAAAATAACCAGACAAACTCAAAAATTATCTCTTCTCATGAAGGAGTGATCGAGTTACTGGAAGTTTTGGTTCAAGATGGTGCAATCATATTATCGTGCATCAGGAGAGATCAACTGGAGAAGAAATGGGGAATCCCAGGTACTGTCACCTTCATAGATTCATCAATCATCCAACAAGTAACTGGAATATTTTGAAGCATATATTCAAAAAATAAGGTTGATCCACAATAGCTTCAACTGGGGACTGAAGGAGTACACAAGAATTCTCTCCCAATCAGAACCTTTGCACTCTATGAGCAACCAGTCAAACAAGCGGTTCAATCGTTGATCGAACATATCTATGAAATTTCTCTATCTGTCTAAGGCATAAATGAAAGACATGTTCAAAGCACCGAATTACATTGTGTCAGACGTCTGTCCATCCCGGATGTACTCCTTGAACATTCATCCAAAGACATATGCACGACTGATGACTGCTTACAATAGTCCATCTCAGGGGAAATGAATTCTGAAGAATGTTGATCGATGTTGACACCACCACCAACATCATTCCACTGAAAACCTTCAAATCCACAACCATCACTCGACAAGAAGCTACTCGTGATCCCATCTCAATCAGATACCTTGAAGGAACGCTCGGAAATACTTATGGCTACACCGCTCTCAAAGTGAACATAAGTTCAACCAGGACAGAAACCAAGTTTCACATAATCAGGAAGATCCAGGATATGACATGTTCTTCAGACGAGCGTGGATCTACACTAAAAAGATGGGTACTGACAAAGCTCCTTTGGTTGCACATCTCTCTAACGAAGAAAGTTCTGATCCAGAAGATTTGGCGGATATTCCATCATCAGAGCACTTGGGGGAATTTCGAACTTTGACGAGGTTGAAGCAAGAACATGCAAAAGATGCATAGACATTCATCAAGAGGTTCCACACTCAGGAAAGTCTCATTCATTTCATGTCTGTGTCATTTATTTCTCACATGTTATCCTAGCATGGGGACTCAATTCTGCTAGCAACTCTGCAAGACGTTATGATATAGTAGCTTCACCGCATTAGTATTTTACCAAGTAGTTGAATCTGACATTTCTATGAATCGAGCATTGAGACATTCAATACTGAGATGATGTCCAAGCATGGCAAAGAACACTTTGGGCGATTCTCCATAACCTTGCAGGAGTATCCGTGTATCCACAAAATTAGAAAGCTCTGATGTCTGCACAAGTGTTGAATCCCATTACCGAAACGGAAGGAATTTTGAATCAATAGAAGATACTCAGGGACGAGATGATCAAGTCTAATACATTCGAAGATTGAAGGATATGACGCTTCAACGCTCAAGCATCTAAGAAGTCTTCAAATTCTACTCCCAATCAAAGAGTACACCTTTTTATTAGCTCATATGGCTTCAACACAAATATCTCGACGATGACACGCTGATTCAACACCAACACGATCAATCGATAAGTTTTCACTATCCCATGATAAGACTTCTGGAGCAGATGCAACATCATTTATCCATCGATGGCACAAACTCCTTCAACATACACTGGGGACTTGATCTTATTAGAAAGATTGACTCAAATCTATTTTTTGCAACCTGATGTGATTTTATGAAACTTCATCAACGGGAGCTCTCTACATTACAAACCCCTGCACGACTGATGAACTTATTCTCTTCGCCAAGAAGACCGCTACTGCTATTTGCCGCAATAATGTTGATTCAATGACAAAGCCGATTCACAATAAAGTCGTACTGTTCAGGAGAATTTGGGTTAAACTCCCAGTATACCTTCGTCTTAGGGATGCTTAACCCGCCATCTAGTTCGTGAATGTAAAGGCTCACTGGATGGTGGAGCAACAACTATGTCGATAATCATGGTTCTAACCTTTTCAATCTCTAAAGCAACTCCGACCATAGTATCGGCATCAACAAGGATATGTGGAGGAAATTCACTCATGGTCCCAGCATCAACAAGAATCTCTGCAGTAAATTCAATCGTGATCTTAGCATCAACAACAGTCTCAGGCGCAGCATCTGGCTTCATCAACTAATCATTCTCTGAAGCATTGCTCGATGAAGCAGACTTCTCCAAGCATTAATGATTCGTGTCAAGGTGTGTAGACATGAAAATATGTTCACGTGAAAGTCTTCCCAAATCTTGCACGACTGGTGGGCACAATCCAAAGACTTCTACATGATGTTCTCATCACCTATGCAAATGAGATACAACACACTTCGGTCCATGGGTTTACAAAAACGTACCAATGGGTGAGGAATGGGACATTACTTCCTTAACTAAAGGTGTTCATATATGTCTCTTCTACAACATACCAAAAGGGCGTATCAATTGGACATACAAGCTGAAAGATATGGCCTTTACCGTCAGGTCTACGAAATCTGAAAAATTTGGACATGATTACAAATTACAAATGTGCACGCTTCGCTGCCTGACCTCTACAACTCCAAATTGATTGATTCTTTTCTCATGTGATAACTCAGTCTCTTAGCTTCAAAATTTGGGGTCAAGCATCGAATTCTGACGTCGTATGAGGTTCTTACAGCTTCCAGAGCGTACAACATGCAAGCAGCAATTCTTAGACGGGATTCATAACTTCCATAGTTGATCGGTGTCCAATGGGTCTTTCCACTAAGTACTTCATCAAGGTACCTCCAAATTTGACCACCTAGGTCTTTACATCAATTTTTCTATCTTGGTCCTCTATCCAAGTCTTTCCAGAAGAAGAGAAAACGAAAAGGAGAGATTTAACAAGAAACTGGGGACTGACGGTCCACTGATCATGACGATCAGTTTCACAATCCAAGACCCGTGGCACCAGACTCTCATCTAATCCTTTAAACCCCTAAGCCATGCGAGGACATGCGTCGCGCAGTGAGAATACCCACTCTTGGGTGAGCGTCATTGTCCCCTTGAAAGTTCTCCATTCCACTTTCCCTCAAATTATATGAATGTAACACCAAATAACAGTTTCGGTTAAAAAAAACGGCATAAACACACCGGAGAAAAAAACGACATAAAAACAAAAGAGAAAACTAAAGCAAACTAAAACTTTGCTTTCTCTTCACGAAATCACCGCTCGATTTTCTTCTCTCAGTGTTTGATGAAGGAGATTAAATGGGGATTCTCTTTAATCTTCCTCTGATTCTTCCGCGAGATGGAGATGTAGAGTAGATAGTTTGGGGGGTTTCTCTTTAAATCTTCTTTTGTCGTCAAATGGGGTTTTGAGACTGTTTGTTTTTATTTTCTTTTAAGATTTGAAGAAGGGGTTTTGTGTTTGTGTTGTAGGGATTCGTCAATAGAAGGAAAGCTTGGGTTTTTGATACAGTGGATTGCATACATATTCAATTTTAGTTTGTTTCTATGAATCAATAAACCCTAACCCAATTTTTTTATTTTTTTTGCAGGTACGATTTTTGTCCAAGATAAGTTATGGAGAAACCCTAATAGCCATTCAAGGTGATTTTACTCATATTTCCATTTCTTTTGTGTTTAAGTGTGTTATTCATATTTGTATTAGTTTACTGTTTAGACTATAGTCAAGATTTAAAAACCTAATTTCATCTATGATAGAAAAGCATAGGTGAAGCCTATTTTAATTTGGAAGCTTATTTCAATTTGTTTTCAATAGCTTTCAGCCCAATATGTATGGTTTAATTCAGAAGTATTTATGTATGAGATTGTATTGAGATTTTTCTTTTCAATTTCGTTTAGTTTTTTTTTTTGTTACTGATTTTTTTGTTGTTATTTCTTATTGCCAGCAATAGTGAATGTATAAGAATTGACAGTGTACATGGAAAGAGAGTGAAGGTGATGAATCTTAGTATTCAAGAAGGAAGAAAATAAAACCATGCAAATTATAAAGGTAATTTAGAAAAACTTCAATGTGTTCAGTTCATGGTGCTTGGGGTTTGATATTGGATAATTGTTTATATTTTGTGTGTGTATACTGTGATAGGCCTTAAGCTTAATTGGGTTTAATTTGTTCCTTCACTTCGTTCGCAGGAAAACAAATGCAAATAAAACAGTAAATGATGATAAGCTGGATAGTGGAATGATGCTGGAATGGCAAACAAGCCTTTTCCTGCATCCATGTTTCATAGAATACCCAACAAGGTAATTATTCATTCTACCCGGTCCCAATTTATTTTATAAGAATCACGAAATTTACATTTAAATTTCTTAAATTGTTCACATTTACTGTGATTCCAAGAAGAAAATTGATTCAGCTTTATGCAAAGTCAATCCTAATGATCGTAGGGTAGACTTGGTATGTAGTACCTAAAAATATTTGTTTTCTCTATGTTTAGATTTGGGAAGTCGAATTACATCTTAGCTTCCATACTAATCCATGAATGATGTTTACTGTCAATACATGAGTATTGCGAGGTATTACCCTGTTCTAATGTCTCCAGAATTAATTTTGTGATCACAGATATGAAGTAGATGGTATCCATTTTCCATAATTCAACAGCCTTATTAGAAACAGTAATTGTATTATGGATGTTCAAGTAATCCTATAAGATAGATCGCTTATTACCTGAACTGGGGTTGATTTGTGATCAACACTAGGATATCTGATTTACTGTAGATGTTGTAAAAGGAAGGGTATTATGTAACTATTTTATTGAATCTCCTCAAAATTCATCAATCCATTGATTTCATGGCTTAATGTAATTAAATACTTAATTCATCTATTATATATGGCTTTAGATGTCTTTTGTGAATTAGTCGTTTTAGATTTTCATTCAACCTTACATTTTCATCCAACCTAATTTTTTCTTATTCTTTTTATGTTGACTAGGTCATCAGAGTTTTTTGGACGCTTTTGATTCAACTACAACAGGTATGGTTTCTCTAAATCTATGCATCCGTTTATTTTTCATTTCATATTTTGATTCTGCATTTCAATATTTGCAAAAGTACATATTGTTTGGTCGCGCAGTGGTTGAAGTCAGATAACATATAAAAACGATGTTTTCGATGTGCGAGTGCAACAAGACACTTTCTATATTTTTAGTTTCGAATGACCTGAGCATAAATCATTATGGTTTTTTTGGATATTGTTAATGGGCTAGAAGTGAGTCCTTTGTCAGGAACATAGATTTTGGATCAAATGTATGTTACGAGTCCTTTGTCAGGAGGTTTGCAACTGCTTTGAATTGTAAGTTCTCTTATATACTTTAGCTCTTTTATATTTTATGTAAAAATAAGATGTTTGGTTGTAGTGAGGAGGCTTTGCTAAGCCAACGAAAATTCCTCCTATCCATGTTGTGAGTTTTGTTTGAGTAGGATTTGATTTTGTGATGAATTCTCAATGTTAGGTTTTCCGCTCTACTATTCTTGCACTCATGCAGTAGTTACTGTTTATAGGAATTTTATGATTCAATGTGGTGACCCTTCTGGGAATGGAGAAGGAGGTGAATCCATTTGGGTTAAACCTTTTGCTAATGAGGTTAACTCGAATTTCTTTACTCAGGCAGGGGTGTTGTGGGTGGGTTGACTACCCTTGGAGGATGGACAAGGTTCACGTTGATGGAAATGACCGACCTTTGGTAAGTCTGCCCTACTTTGATGAATGAATGATAGATTCTGACTTACTGAAAGTAAGTTGTTTACTGTTGAGAGTTAACGTGTGATCTCCTGGAATGCATTATAACAAGCATTCGAGGAAGAATTCTCTAATTTCATTGTCATCAACAGTAAAAAAAATTTCATTTCAGTACAAGATCCAGGAAAGTTGTTGTCTTATCATATTATTTTTTATATAAATTTAATATTGAACTGTAATTGTGTTTTTCTAATACCTAAACAAGAAAGTTTGCCTATCTTATAGATTCACAGTTCTTTTTTACAGTCTTCGCAAACTAGATGCTTTCATTGGTTATTTACAGTCTTGATAATTCGTTATTTTAACTCATGATCATAAATACAGGATTCAAGTAGAAGAGAAATTGAGTCACAGCTCTTACATAACTCTGTCCGGCACTTCGTTTGATAGGACATATTACCTTATTGAATATATTACACTACACCAAATTCCCGGATTCGTAACAGGAATTCGTAATGGCTTTGTGGCCGTTACAAAATTCCCGTTACAAATGGCCGTTACAAAAAATTCGTAACAGCTTAAGCCGTTACTAATTTTTAAAAAATTTGTAACAAGGTTAATCCGTTACGAAGTTTTTTATAGGCGTGCGAGTCACACGCTTGGTCATAGCTGGATCGTAACACTTTGAGTATGTGCGTGTGCCATTCACATGCGTAGGATTATTTTTCAGCCCAATATGGGTAATTCTAGAGGATATTTCCTCCCCTGCCTGTGCCATTCACATGCGTGATATACTAGATGCAGATGAATCGATTTTTTTTCATTTCTCATTTTCTTTCTCTTTCTCTTTTCTGCTCTGCCTCTCTTCTCTTCAAACCCTAAATTGAAATCACAGAAACCCTAGAACTATTAACCAAGAAAAGCTTATATTTGAGAAAAGCTTAGATTTATATTTGAGTGAACCGAAATCACGATTCTCACGATTATTCTCAAGAAATATCTTGTTTGTTCATCATTTTTTAGATCTGTATTAAGGTTTCAAAATATGTTCACCTGAAAGAGAAAGATAAACCCTAGAAACCCAGTAAAACAAATCTGTAATCAGATTGTTCAGGTTTATAATTGGATTGATCCATTGAAGTAAATAGGTATTAATATTTATGAATTCACTAAATTTCTGTTAACCCTAAAAAGATTCCTTTCTCATTAAATTTGATTCTTCTGATTTTGGTTTGTTTAATTTTTCAGGTTTGTGATGAGAATGATGTTGATATTATTACTTCCAAGGTGTTCAAACATTATTGCATCCTCTAATTTCAATTTCTTAATTTAGGGTTTTTTATTTATTTTTATTTTTTCCTGCTGATTTGGGGATTAGATATGTGGATCTGGGTGCTTAGTGATATGTTTTTGTTTTTTTCTTTTCTATGTTTTAGTGTGGCTGGTGGTAGTGTTGGTATTTGAGGCTTGGTGTTCTCTGGTGGAGTTGCAGCAGCTTGAGGGGAGGTGGTTCTGTAGGGGGTTGAGTAGATTCTGAAGCAGAGGTTAACACAATTTCTTGTATCGATGGACTTACCAATCAAAACCCTGACAAATCATATGAGGTAATTTATTTTCTGATAATCCTTTGTATTGTTGTTGTTTTGGTTGTATGTATGGAGGATGGTGAAGTCTGATACTGTTTGTTTGATGTTTTGATTTTGTAGGTTGTTCAACCACCTACAGATTCTATATCCAGTCTATGTTTTAGTCTTAAAGGCAACTATCTTGTTGCTACTTCATGGGATAATCAGGTTTGTTTTGGGTTTTCGATTTAAATTACCCTTAAGTTTAATGTCTGTGTGGTTTTGTTAAATAATGAACGAATGAATGCTCAATTTTGGGTTGTGTTGATGGAAATTTACAGGTTAGATGTTGGAAATACAAAGATCATGAACTAATACAACAAGTGTTGCAAAAGCAGCAATAGCTGATGACCAACTGGTAGTGACATTTTGACTCTTCTGTGATTGAGTTTTGAAATGTTGGTTGCTTGTTTTCTTGGTTGAAATGTTGGTTTAATGTGTTGAATGCTGGTATATTTATATGGTTTAGGTTTTGTGTTTGTCTTGGAAATATGATGGAATTGACTGTTTTCTCGGGTGGGTGTGATGAACAAGTAAAGATATGGCCTTTGATGTCTGGTGGTCAGCCTGTGATTGTTGCTATACATGATGCTGAATTGTAAAGAAGTCGCTTGGATACTAGAGATGAATCTTTTGGATACAGGAAGCTGGGATAAGATTATCAAGTAAGGATTAGGTTCACTTATTCCTTATAATTTAAACATACTTTTGAATAATGTGCGTGTCTTGATTTTTCCCGGCTAATTGATTGATTCAGGTACTAGGACCTTAGGAAGCAAACACAAATCCATACACAGCAGCTCTCAGAACGCTGTTACTCACTCTGTCAAATATCCTCTGATGGCTGTTGGAACAACAGATAAAAATCTGATTGTTTTTAACCTGAACAAGCCTCATGTAAAGTTTTTAACCTGATTGTTTTTATGGAGATAGTTGGTACCTTTAATGGGGAAAGGATAAAATAGTGAGTAGTAGTTTGTGTACTAATTACTACTAGTTTTTGTCTTAATTACGTACTGATTAACTTGGTAGATTCCAGTTCATATTCTGAGTTTGTTCAACTGTGAAGGTGTTGTGCGATAATGGGTCGGGAGGAGAACGAAGACTTGAGTCCTGGCCGGCTAATGTACCCTTGTATGCGGTGTAAGGCAATTAGAACTTGACTGGAACTTATACTTGATGGAGTTTGTAGAAATATGATACATAAAGCTCAAGATGAGTTCCATTATTAGGGTGTTGTTGTGATGTTGTCTTGGACTTGGAGTAGCAAAAGGGGGTAGGGGAAACTTCTTCTCAACTTCAATTTATTTTTTTCTTAAATCCTTGTTCATAATTGATGTTGTTGTTGTCTTTGAGGTTTGATTTCAAATTGGTATTGACTTGAAATTGTTGAGTTCTTCAATTAGGGTTCTTATGATGTTTGAGAGTTTCTCATAATTCATTACTTAAACTTCAAATCATGTAAATTAACAAAATGGGATTGTGTAATTTTGCCCAATTTCATGTTTTGATAGTTTTAATTTGATAAGTTGAACAATTGGGGTTTATGTTGTGAAGTTGAGGAGTTTTCTTCAAGTTCATCAAGTTTTGTAAATTGTTAAATTGGTACTTTATAAGCATCATGAATTACTTTAAAGTCGATTTGATTGTAGAAAGTTTGGAATTTCTCATGAGTAATTCGTGTTTGAACATCTTGATTACAACAAGGTAATGAACCCTAAAATATCTGTTTGAGTATTGTTAATATATTTAGATCCAGTGGTTAGATTGTGATTAAATTTGAGTATTTCTTACTTAGTTTTGTTTTATATATACTACTAAATTTTCAAGACGATCAGGTCACAAATACTATCGTAAAGTTTGCATAAACTGAGACTGCAGTTAGCTGGATTTTAACTGTGGACAACCCAACTTTTTGTAGTGTTTCTCAATATCCGTTTATCGGATGAATCTGAAATTTTAGCATCATGTTCGTATAAATGTAGGTAACCTAATGTATAAAATTCATGAAATTCTGATCATTTTAGATCCCCCTAAGTAATGGAAAATCGGGACTGAATTTTGTGTACTGATAATAAAAGCAATCAGATTGTAATATACACATCTCTGTAATGAACCGTTAGAATTTCATTATTTTAGGATATGTTTTGAGAAATTGATTCATAAAGATACTGTAGAAATTTCATAAAAATCCGATGTGGTTTACTACTGAAAAGCTTGGACAAAGTATGACTGCATTCTGAAAACAGAAATTTGTATAACTATGGGGTTCTTCACTTAGATTGCATTCTATTTATGGCTCAGAGATATTTGAAAGGTAAATTGTCATAAGATTTCCTTTGTATATGTATACTGTACATTCTATATGATTTTAGGCTTGGTAAGGCTAAACGGAAGATCTTTTTCGTAATTGTGTAGTAGTTACCAAAGTATTTGAATCATCCTTGAACTACTAGACTTGACCCATTGGATGCGAAATTTTTTCCGGTCCGTGTATGTAGTGTGCTGATATCCTTCTCTTAGAGGTATTTTCTCTTACATTCTCGACCGAACTGTATTGTATTGCGATGCAATCTGAAATGTGCTTTGATTGCCATATGACCAGGCTTGGCTAACTGGATGTTAATATGATGATTTTGTGCTTAAGCTTTTTTCTTCTTCTTTTTACTTGGTTTTACAGGCTGACATCTTCCAGTTGGGAATGGATCAGCGTAAGGTGAGTATGCTTTCTATGTCTAACGGAGCAGACTAATGAGCAGACTGAGAACTTGAAGCAGATTCGGGAGTTGGAAGGAGCAACTTCTACAACCTGCAACCCAAACTCAGGTTCAAATCAAGGTAAACATTTCAGCGGTTTCATGTTGTTTATCATTTCTTCAGAGTACTGTGTTTTTTTGTTGTCGAATCTCTGGTAACAGTTTATGGTGATTGCTTGTGCAGACTCAAGAGAACGCCTCTACTAGCTTCTTTGGGTGTTAAACTGGGAAGCCTTTGTTGTGAGAAGAATTATCTCCTAATTGTCTGTCGGTAATGCTTCTTGCTTAAACATTTAGTTTAAGAAAACAAAATTGATATACATTGCAGAAACAAATCTAATATACCCATACAGTAATCATCGTTCTCTATGGGCCTTTTATATTGTAGTGATTTTTTGCATTCACAACTAGTTTATTTACCGTGCTTGTCAAATGTCTGAGAAGATCTTGTTTTATTGCAGATGGTTCCCCCTCTTCTCTGAATTCGAAGAACTACTATGAATAGGTGAAGTTCTCAACTATTAACTCCTTTCTAGTTTAATATACGGGTGTGTGATTGTTGGGCCTGACCTAATTATGTTGATGTTAACGATTTAGAATTTGAATTTTTGTTGAAGATGCTATACATGTGTTGGTTGCAGTTCCACTTGAAGATGTGGTACTTGATTATGTACATTGATGTCTTCAATGGCGAAAATGGCCGTTTTCGTCTTTGAAGACATCATTGTAAATGGTTTTTTTTGTAATAAGTTGTTGGAAATTGACACCATCATGCTGCAAAGCCTGCAAGGATAAATTCATAACTTGTTGTGTTACAGAAATTTTGTGTTCAAAGACGAAATTTTGTGTTCAAGGATAAATTCATTACTTCCAAAATCTAAGTTTACTTGTCATAATAATGCAGCATGGTGTATTTTGCAGGATTGCCTACATCGAGTTTTCTGATGCCCAAGCTTTCAACAAAAGCAAGCCTGCAAAGGATATAAAGCTTAGCTGCAAGGGTGGAGAACAAAGCAGCTTCAAGATTTGTAAGTTGCGGTTATTCAAGTTTTGTAGCCAGTTAGTAAGTTTCTGTGTTCCCTTAGAAGTTTGGAATCTTCCATGTATTCCCTTAGAAGTTTGGAATCTTCCATGTATTCCCTTAGAAATTTTGATACTTAACAAAAAAATAAATAGTTTGGTACTTAGAGAAATTTCAAAAAGTTTGGTACTTAGAAAATTTCAGTTCTTTTGTAATTTATATCTGTTCAGTTCTTTTGTAATATAAATCTGATATGAATAGATTGAAGAAATTGTTGTTGAGTGTGGTTGATGAATGTATGCAGGTATTGAATTTAGAATTCCGGCTAGAAACCGTTTCAATTTGCCACGTAGTAACGGCTCTGGCCTGTTACTAACCTGCCACGTAGTAACGGCTCCAAGATGTTACGACGTCCCTGTTACGGAATTTTTTGTAACGGCCCGTAGCTGTTACCACGTGGCAGGTTAGTAACAAGGCATAGCCGTTACTAAGTGCCGTTACAACTAAATTAGTAACGGCTACATTTCCATTACAAAAAAATGTAACGCCTCGTTTTGTAACAGCCATGAGCCATTACAATCCGTTTTAGTAACGGCTCAGGTATGTTACTAATCCAGGAATTTGGTGTAGTGTTATGGATATCATTGACGAGCTAAAACTGTTTTCTTTCCAAGTTATTTCAGAGAAATAAGGTTGTTGACGTGTATTGTAATGATCTCTGAGAAGTCAAAGATCTCTGAGAATCGCCGAAGCTGAGGTATCCGGGTCGTTCTGACGAAGGGAGCATCAAACTTCCCAAGCGAATGACAACATTGTTACTCTATTGGTACCATTTTTCTTGGTACAATAGTCATTTATCTTCATTAATGGGTATGGTTAATGGTCGATACCATTTGGTAAGGTTTATGTTTCTGCCTTCTTCACTGTCACAATTAACCATTTCACTCTAAATCCCTCCATGAGAAGAACTTGAAGTTGTAATTTCAGATATTTGTACCTTGAAGCCGGAAACATCAATATATTTGTACTGTATATCTAACCTACTGGCAGTCTGGCAAGGAAACTTAAGTAACTGTATGTCTTGAAAATTCCTAATAGTTGAATGTATAGTAACTTAAATATTGTAGATTTTATTCCTCCATTAAACCAACATTCTTCCTTAAACTATATGAAATGAATTTTAGTTTCTTTCATCTGTTCCTCTTATATTGTTGTCTTAATTATTACCTCTCTGCTCCATTTTCAATAATTCAATAAGAGTTTATTATTTGCAATATTCAATCAGAGTTTATTATTTGCAATTTCTGTCAAGGCCTACTTGAGGTTTGGGAATTGTTTCAGTTGTTCACAACTGTTTTCAAAACCACTCGAACTTAGCCCACTTCGGAAGCTTGATTTCATTCTCCATGCTTTAGATGCCAATAGTACATATGACAGTTTCTAAGTACCTAGAATTCGTAATCTATGTCGTTCTAAGATCATTTCGTGTTATGTTGGTCTAACTTCTAAGACCATGGTTTTGTTACCTAAAACGACAGAAGCTCAAGATAACATCAGAAGGTCCCAAATGTAATTCAATCACTTATATACTAAATGTGTACTAATATGGAGTATATTACATTCTTTTATATACTAATGTGTATTATACATTTTGAAAGAACTACAAGGTTTTTTTTTTTGGTAAGGAGGGTTAACATTAACCAACTAACTGGGCTTTACAAGTCTGGGGAAAGCCCTCCCCTGAAGGTCCTCCTCCAAAACAGAAACCAAAAAAGGAGGAGAACTGCTCAACCATTCACTATTACAACCAGTACTAGCTGCCATTTTTGTCAAAATGTCAGCAGCACTATTACCTTCTCTGTACTTGTGCACAATTGAAAAGCTGTTAAAAAGACTAACCAAAAACCTAATGTCTGCAAGAACATTAACAAAAAGCCAAGGCACTTCAAAATGACCTTGAACTAAGCCAACAATATATAAAGAGTTGCTTTCCACCATAACGTTCTTCTGGTCCAACTTTAGAGCTAATTCAAGACCATGCTTAACTGCCCATAGCTCAGCCATATTATGTCGATTTTTGAAGATGTGCTTGGAGAATGCAGCCACGAAAGTTCCGGCATCATCCCGAATGAGGCCACCGATTCCTGCTAGACCGACAGGATTAGAATCTCCGTCAACATTCAATTTCACAAAATCTGGTGGTGGTGGATCCCATCCCACATGAATCACATGTTTTCTGACGGAGATATTATGTATACTAATCTGAGCATTACAAAACTCAGTAGCTCTGAAACAAGCTTCCTGAATAACAGACAGGAAGTTGTAATCTTTCCCCTGGAATACATGGTTGTTCCTGGCCAGCCAGATTGACCACAAGAGAAACGGAATAATAGTATAAGACAAACCTGGATCCAGTGGAGGAGATAAGGAAGCATGAGAAATAACCCAGTTGATATCAATAACTTGGGAAGGGATAGACCAACCCCAGTGATCACTAGCCCATTTCCAAACTTTAGCAGTCATAGGACATCCTACAAACAGATGGTCGACTGTCTCGGAAGCAGAATTACAGAGGGGACAAGTATCAACAATATTCAAACCCCTAGCACGCAACTGAAACCGGACTAACAGCTTTCGATGACTTAAAAGCCATAGAAAGTGTTTAATATGTGCAGGGCAATGCAACTTCCATAACCTCTTCCAACTTGAAGCATGCTCCTCATGTCCAAAATTTTTAGTGCAGAGGTAGTTATACACACTTTTAACAGTAGTAGTACCACTGGAATCTTCACCCCATACTAATTTATCTTCTGTGGGAGCAAGCACATTGATAGGAATAACTTTAATTTTGTCCACCACATCTGCAGGAAGAATATTGTGAATCATATCAAGATTCCACTCCCTAGAATGTGGATCAAATAAATCAGAAACCTTAAGATGTCGTAGATCCTGGGGAATATCATCCACAATGGTCTTTAAAGGGACTCTAAGGACCCAATTATGATCCCAAACAGAGGTGGTTTCCCCATTACCGATACACCATTTTAAGCTGGTTTTTAAGATTTCTCTCCCCCTAATAATGCTCTTCCAGCACCAAGAGCAATTCTTAGGAGGCTGACAATCCCAAATAGAATCTGAGATAACATACTTAGCAATCATAAGCCTGGTAACCATATGGTTAGGATTTGTAATTAATCGCCAAGCTGTCTTGGTTAAGAAATCCAGATTATGAAGTTCTAAGTCTCTGATCCCTAAACCTTTCAGCCAAATTGGATTACAAACTTTCTCCCAGCTAATAGGGTGCATTTTATTACCCCCTTGTTGATTTTTCCAAAGGAAAGTTCGTCTAATTCTATCAATACTTTGCAAAATACCTTTCGGTATTCTAATTGTAGTCATGAGATGATTAAAAGCTGGATCCAGAACAGCCTTGATCAACACATCCCTACCAGCAAAGTTCAAAGCCTTATTTTTCCATCCTTGAAGTTTGTTGGTCATCTTAACTAAAAGATCAGTAAAATCAGCCTTCTTGGTTCTTCCCCATTGGATATGACAACCTAGATACTTACCAGGAGAACCTTGAATCTTCATCCTAAGTCCTCTAGCCAAGAGTCTGGAGAGTCTTTTATGTAGGTTGGAAGAGAAAATAACACAATACTTATCTGTATTTATCACTTGTCCAGCCCAGGCACAATAAGTACTCAGAATCCCAGTAATCCCTTTCACCGTCTTGAGATTAGCTTGGAGGAAAATCATACTATCGTCAGCATAAAAGCTATGAGTGATCTGAGGAGCTGAATCAGATACCTGAAAACCTTGAATAGTCTGATCCGAGATACCTTTGTTAATAAGTCTCGATAAAAATTCTAAACCAATGATAAACAAGTAGGGGGATAACGGATCCCCCTGACGAAGACCCCTAGTAGGAGAAAACGATTCACTTGGAGCACCATTGACCAGCACTTGATAGGAGACAGAAGATATACATTGTGAAATCCAAGTAACCCATTGGTTACTGAAGCCAAGAGCTGCAAGGACAGTAAGAATAAACCTCCAACTCATCTTATCATATGCTTTCTCAAAATCAATTTTGAGAGTCATCCACCCCTGACCATCCTTCTTAAGTTTCATAGAATGAAATAATTCATTGGTGATCAGAATGGAATCAAATATGGATCTGCCTGAAACAAAAGAATTCTGACTGGGAGAGATAAACTTGTTCAACAGAGGTTTCAATCGAGAAGCAAGAATCTTCGAAATGATCTTATAACAGAAATTACAGAGGCTAATAGGTCTAAATTGTTTAACAGAAGAAGGATTCTGTACCTTGGGGATAAGAGTGATAAAAGTCTTGTTGATCTCAGGATTTAGAACAGAAGTGCTGAAAAATTCCTTAACCATGGCACAAACAGACGAACTACAGGTTTAACATCAATACTGGACAATGTGGACATTTATTTTAATGTACGTACAATGGCTACCAGCAGTAGCAAAGAAAGGGAAAAAAATAACAAGAAAAAAAAAATTGATCAAAAAAAGCATACCAATTAGAAATTGAGTTAGCAAAAATAGAGTGTCCAAAAGCGAGTGCCCATGCCATCACCAATGACTTTGCTTCGCTGCCGAGATCATCATCTGTTTTGAAACAATGTTTGTGTTCAAAAATACGCGCATTTCTCTCAGTCCATAAAACCCACGCAACATAAGACAGAATGAGAGACCAAAGTCACCAAACCACACCTTACTACTAGCATGAAGACCAGCACTCCAACATTTAGCTAAATCAAAATAGGGTTTAGGGAATGACCACGCCCATTTGGAAGGTGTCAGCAATGACCAAATACAAATTGTCATTTTCTAAAATGCCACCAAATATAAACTGTCATTTTCTTAATTTTTTATGGATTAAAATTAACCACACTACTAGGGTTGGACATGTTTATTTTGTCAGGAAGAGCTTTTTTAACTGTTAGGAAGTTCAACGGATCTTCCTTTAATATAATACTAGTTTGAAACCTGTGCTACGCACCGGGATTGCTGGAATATTTTACCATTTGGTTCATGTCCACTGAGGCGGGGTTTCGCCCCGCACCCGTCCCAATGAAAACCCTAATAAGCTACGATAGAATTACTATCCAACAAATTAACAACTAATAATTAAAACTATGTAATTAAAATTTTCTAATTATCAAATATGTAATACTATTATTATTATCTAAAGATCTCACATGGTTTTGAAAACTAATTTCAAGCAATCTAATGAAACAATAATCAATTTTAAAATTTTATAAATAAACTAAAATAAATAGGTAAAATAATCTCAAAAGTAAAATAGTTTAAACTATAAATAAAAAAGTGTAATAAAAATAGTATTGAACCTATGCTACATATCGGGTACCAGGGGAATTGATCCCTATTTGGTGAGACGGGCCCGTCCCAGAAGGGTCCCAATTAACAATTGCAATGTATAATGAGAACACCCATTATTATATATATAGTAGATTAACTTATGAAACCAAATTCACCTATTACGCATTGTATAAATTGTTGGAGATTAAGAAGTCGTCTTTAGGAAATTACATTTGAAATACCAACCTTTGAAATCAGTAAGTAGTTCATGTATATAAAACAAAAGAAATCGGTAGTTATATGATGAAAAATCACACTCGCTTTATAGTTGTGTAGATATATGAAATTAAAAACACTAAAAGAAACACATATTAATATAAAATAAATTGCCAACTCTAAATGGTGCAAAACATATGAAGTGCTTCCCGTCAAAGAAGATGTAATTTAGGAAATGCACTGATATATCTTTCGTTAAAAATTATATATTTGTAATAAGAATCAAGCGACTAACTTAACTGCTCTTCCAAAATCCAACTTCTTGCAGTTAAATGAAAAATCACATTTACTATATAGGTATCGATATATGATAATAGCTAGAGACACTAAAAAAAATAACTATATTAATCTAAAATAGTCATCAATTCTAAATAGCGCAGAGCATATGAAGTGCTTCCCGTCAAAGAAGAAGTTATCAAGGAAATACACAAATATACCTTTCTTCAGATATCATATACTTGCATTAAAAATCAAGCGGCCAACTCAATCGCTCTTCCAGACTACATTTTCTTGTAGATTAATGAAAAATCGCAAACACTATATAGTTGTATTGATATATGACATTGGAGACCCAAAAAAAAAAACATATGAATATAAAGTAGAGTTTTTACTATAAATGGTGCAAAGAGTTTGAATTTCTTCCCGTCGAAGAACATGTAATTAGTGAGATGTGTTGAGATATCTTTCTTCAGAAATTATATACTTGTGTTAAAAATCAAGTGGCCAAAATAACTTCTCTTCCAGGCTCCAACAACCTGTATTTAAATGAAAAATCACATTAATTATATAATTGTGTTTATATCTGATATTAGAGACACTAAAAACACAAACGATATATATATAAAATAGATTGCCATCTCCAAATAATGTGACACATATGAAGTGCTTCCCGTCAAATAAGATGTAATCAATGAGATGCACTTATAAATATCTTCAGAGATTATATACTTGGGTTAAAAATCGAGCGGCCAACTAAACTGCTCTTCCATGCTCCAACAAACTGTATTTAAATGAAAAATCATGCTCACTATATAGTTGTATCAATAGCTAATATTAGAGACACTAAAAAAACACACGATATATAAAATAGATTGCCAACTCTAAATAGTGTGAAGCATATGAAGTGCTCCCCGTCAAAGAAGATGTAATCAATGATATGCACCAATATATCTTTATATACTTGCGTTAAAAATCAAGCGCCCAACTCATCTGCTCTCCCAGGCTCCAACAACTTGTATTTAAATGAAAAATCACACTCACTATATAGTTATACCAATATTTGATATTAGAGACACTAAAAAAACATACGATGTAAATATAAAATAGATTGCCATCTCTAAATAGTGCTAAGCATATGAACTTTTTTCCATCAAAGAAGATGTGATCAATGAGATGCACTGATATATCTTTATTCAGAAATTATATACTTGTATCAAACGGCCAACTCAACTGCTCATCCAGGTTCCAATAACCTTTATTTAAATGAAAAATCAAACTCACTATATAGTTGTATCAATATCTGATATTAGAGACACTAAAAAAATACACGATAAAAATATAAAATAGGTTGCCATGCTATAAATAGTGCTAAGCATGTGAAATGCTTCCCGTCAAATAAATGCAATAATTCTTCAGAAACCGAGCATATTAACTGCTAGTGTGAGGCATTTATTGAGTTCCTCACTGTAAGGTACAACCTAAACTAATGCGAGTAATGTAGTGAAATAGACAAAAAATAAAATAAAATGCAAAAGACGATCAAAATAAATAGAAGAAGAAGTCATACCCTAATTCCCATCGGGATCGAATTGACAACTGTCGAACCGACTAACTCATAATGTGATGAGAACTCAAACCCCAATCTCTGTTTTGTCTAAATTGAGAACCACTATCCACAAAATCAAAAAAAAAAAAAGGAAATCAGTAAAAAACTGAGGAACTTTTTGATTTCTAGCTTACTCTTTCTTCTTTTGCTTGATTGTGTGGGTAAAAATCTCCAAAATAGAGCCTAAATGAGTGAACGCTCTAAGTAGACAATAAACTTAAAAGAAATTTCACTGAAAGTATAATTAATTTTCAATGGAACAGTGGAAAAACAACCAACAATGTCTCTGAGACCATATGCACTGCCCAAGTTTGTGTAAGATAGAAATTATTGATTGTGAAAATAAAGTGATAATATTGTTTGTTGTTGAAATAAAGGGAATAACCATGTTGATTTAACGAAAATTATCAATTGGAAACATAAGGAATGATTAATTATAATCATCGGGTGTTACAAAAGAACGTAAATGTCAGTAACTACAATGGTCAAATGAAACTGTGCAGTTTAGAGGAATTCATTGATAACAACAAAAGAAAATGTATATTTATAGATGCTGGTAAAAAGGAAAAAGGAGATGGGTTACCGACTGGTATCTCTAAGGAGAGCTTCCCTTTATACAACTGATCGGCCCCAATATACTAAGTCATATTTATCGATATCAATTCTTCTAATTTTCTATATTCCAACCATATCAAGTTTCCATCCGCATGTTTTACCTCCTGCAATATCCTTTAACGTAAACATACATTGCATCCTGAAATGAAAGAGTACTGCTAATGCAAAAGAAATAACAAAGTTTTCCAAAGATAAATTTTTTTTTTTTTCTTTCAATTTCTTTCAGATCCTTATATACGGGAGACTAGGACATGTAAATGAGTTCGATCTTTAACTCATAACTTGATCGGAATACCAAATATGGTTGTTTTATAATTTCTTTCATATCATTACACAGGAAAAAATAAGATATGTAAATGAGCTCAACTTTGAGCTGACATCTTGATTTATGGAATCATTGGATTATAAATTTAGGCACTGGGAGAACCTGGTAGAATTACACATCAGGGACCGCTTATAAAGTTAAATAGCAGGAAACTCGTTAATTTTATTATTTTACTATTTGACTTTTATGATATGATAATTGGAGTGATTAGGATCAACAATAAGAGCCATAAAATCCCCAAGAGGACATTCACTTGAATAAAGAGTTTGAAAGAAAAACAACTATAGAGAGTTTAATATTCTTGATCTCTTTGTTATAAAAGTCATAGACTCTATATTTGGTTTCTTGGTAGGTACATTTCTACCGGTGGTGTATTGCATTACTTATGTAAGGAAATTATGTAACTTACCAAATGCCAAAAAACATCTAGAAAGCTACGTATGTTCAAAAAAAAAGTAGAAAGCTACATCTTACATGACTATTAACAGTAAAAACTAACAAAAAGGACATGCAATTTCATTTTTCTTATTTGATCCATAACAAATTAACGGGCTTACTACCAGCATAAACAAAATTTTACAATCCCCATCCACTCATTTAGACAAAGCAAACACTAATGCTAAACCGTGTTGTATGTTTCACATCCATATATCTTCTGCATATATGAAATGGAAAAGTTAGGAAAAAGTACACGAAATACCTTTGTTAGGATATTTTCGGAAGAATATCGTAAATGCTAATCATTTTTGCGGTGAAAAAAATAACAAAACTACAACTATTGATGTTAAACAAAATTTACTATCAACTAAATTATATTTTACGGAGAGAATGCTAATGATATGCTGAGTATGTGATAATGTTGGCAGATTTGTATATCCACATTTGGAACATGATAAGCATAGTTTAAATATAAACCTTGTCCACCAGATTTGGCTTGGCCAAGAAAGATGATTGCTATTTCAGCTGGTAGGACAATCATCATGGGTTAACTAAAATCAAAGAGGAACCCTTAAAAAAATAAAGGAAAAGAAATGATTTTATTGCCACGTAACCACGTTTATGTTTTTTGTTCATAATACCAGTGACCGCAGAACAAAAGTACAAAGCAAAAAGGAATCTTTGGAGCACAAAGAAAAAAAGGATTTCACTGCTACAAATCCGATTATAAACACGATGCAATATACCTAAATATTTTATTCTTGCACATATGCATATGTAAAGACTTAAAAGGTTTAAAAGAGACAAATAAATTTAGCGAACGCTACATGCTATCAAAATATCTTTCCTTGCGGCAATATGTTCAAAATACAACAGAAAACCTTCGAGCATACCTGCTAAACAACCAACAAACGAAAATCAGTCTGCCAAAGAAGCCACGCGTGCAGACAATCTGTTTGCCATTGCTCCAACTATATATATATATATATGTAAGAATTAATAAAACTACAAAAATAAAAAAGTTTTGGAATAAATATCCAAAAAAAATCTATTCTTTTACTTTTTAAGATAGATACCTGCATTTAGTATATTCAGACACACACACACACGCACACACGCACGCACGCACACGCACACACAAACACACACAATATATATATATAGATAATTCTATAAATATCATATTTGTATCGCCTAAAAATAGTTTAAATTTTCTTAATTACATGGAATAAATGTAGATTCTTAGGATTAATATAAAAGCACACATAAACGTGGGTATTTTAAATTTGGATATATATATATATATATATACATATTTTTTTCACCTTTAATATAACATGGAATAAATATAGGTTACATTAGGTCCCATCAGATCATAGCCATCTGGTTGAAATATAAGATCTCATTCGAAATCTGGACATGCTAATGGATGGAATAAGTAATTTCAATAATACAATAAGTATAAAAACAAATGGATGGACTAAGTAATTCAATAATGCATGAGTATGAAAACGTGAGTAATACTTGCATGATCACGTTATTACGGAGGCCGTCAAAAAATTGTTAATCCAGAAAATGATGAAATAACACCATTCACAAAACAAATTTGATGGAACAACCTATAACGCTGATGTTTTATTAAAAAAAAAAGAGTAGGTTTTTCTAAAATTCGGCTCTCATATATAAGCATTTGATCAAGAAATTAGAGTTACTATTAAGATTGGTATGTAGTCTAGACGAAAAATATAAACACCAATTAAACATCAACAAAAAATTCAAACGAAATCCGAAAACAAAATCTTAAAACCAATAGAAGCCGTATTAAATCAATTTATTCACCTCTAATATCAGTATTCATGAGCGCTCCCTTTGCCTCAACTTCTTTTGGAAGTATTGATTGTACCTACAAATCAAATAACGAAAATAGATTAGCCATCAGAAATCTCAATTTCAAGAAACAGTAGAAAAAAAATAACGAAAGAAAACAAACTGCTATGAAAGAAAGAAAAAAAACAGTACGTAAACAAATCTGGTTTTTGCGATAGTTTCTTATATAAAGAGTCATTAAACTTTAGTAAATATTTGGTTTTGGTAATAATATCAATCGATATCTTAAAATTTATATAGTTTATTATAATTTGAGATTATTTGATTATAAAAGATAATTAAAAAAGAAAAGATATCCGGGACTTCCAAAATTAGTTAAATATTTGCCACATAAAAAATAATTTCTTCAATAAATATAGAAGTATTATATAATTGGAATTTTTTCCGTATATTTGTAATATGATTATTCTTTCCATACCTTTTGGCTTTAAAGAAAACCTTTACAACTACAATGGAATTAATTCATGTTATATGGTAATATATAAATAAATATAACACATAAATATGGTTTTAATTAATGTGAACAATGGTTACAAACTTTACCATATTAACCATTGGCTTTGTTTATATTAATAAATTAACTATATTAATGGAACCCGTAAGTTGTGTTCAGGTAAATAATTAGATTTTTTTAGATACTTTAAACATAAATATCTAACCATTGGCTTTGTTTATGTTAGTATATTAACTGTATTAATGGAACCCGTAAGATTATGTTCAGGTAAATAATTAAATTTTTCCAGATACTTTAAACATAAATATCAATTAATATAGTAATTTTTAGATGTTGTAAGTAATTTTTTAGATGTTTATCATTAATATTTAAAATTAATATAGTTATTTCTAGATTTTTTGTTATTATAAAAGATTCAACAAATACAAATCTTATTATTTTATTCCATAAATATGTGGAATTAATTTTTTTTTATTTAGTCATAAATGCCAAAATTAATATAGTAGTTTTCTTTGAATAATTAATTGGGGGATATGAATAGTGCGGTTATTGTTCATACCGGCATAATAAAAAAAAAATTGAAACGCTATGCCATTATGAACAGTAAAATTACTATTTCATATCCCCCAATTACATGTTCTTTTCTTTACCGTTTCCAGATTTTTTTTTCCTTACAAAAGATTTTACAAATTTAAAACTTATTATTTTATTCCATAAATATGTTGAGTTGATTTTTTTATTTCAGTCATAAATGTACGAAATTAACATAGTATTTTTTTATTATTTTCTAGATTTTTTATAATAACTACATGAAATTATAAAAGATTAATATAGTAATCATTTTGTCATTTCTATATTTTTTTTCTTTTTTTTCCTTACAAAAGATTTTAAAAATACAAATATCATTAATTTATCCATAAATACGTTGAATTGATTTTTTTTTAATTCATAAATGTAAGAATTAATATAGTATTTATTTTTATTTCCTGGATTTTTTATAATAAATACATGAAATTATAAAATATTTAAAGAATATAAAATATTTTATTTTGTTCCATAAATATGTTGAATTGATTTTTTATTATTTTAATCATAAATTTCCGAAATTAATATAGTAGTTTTCTTTATTTTCTGGATTTTCACAATAAATGCACGAAATTAATATAACAATTTTTCTAAATAATAAGGGTCGTCCGTCGCATGTGTCCCAACAATCTACCCAATCTACACCACACATTGTCAGATCAACGCACCATATGTAGAGAAATTTCATCCGATGAATACAAATGGTTTCTCAATTAGCCAATGAGAGCACGAGGTTACGCTCACCAACCAATAGGAGAGAGGGTAAGCTCCACCGGTGCTATTTTTATTCTGGAGTGAGGGATGGTATTGAGTTTTTAGGTTGTTGATAAATGAAATGGATTCGCCAAAACAGATATACAATAGAAAACAGTTGATTATTTTACATGCATAAAAAAAATTGAGCCTCTAAAATGGTAAGACAACAAGCGATCATAGTAATTTGTGATTGTTAATGCAACAACTAAGAATTAAAATTTAGTATTCATGTTAAACATAAAGAGTGGGTTACTCAAATGTAATACAAATAGTATACATGGTAAGATCTCTTAATGAGGGCGTAGTCTTCGAATGCATTAGTAAGGACACATTAAACAGTAATAGCAACAACCCAAAGCCCGTGCCGTTATGGACACATTAACACAATGATGTATGGTAGCACTAATTAAAGGATTGTGTTTAGGATACTAAGTACCAACCATGATACCAGATATACATGATCAAAAACACCTAAGAGTTCAACATCGTTGTCAGAATGGAATCCGGAAATCAGGATGGAGTGCGGAAAACAATGACAATAAAACATGTGATGTAACATTTATAAATGTTCTAAATGTTGACTGTATTTTTAGTATTATGATCGTGAGCATTATGTAAGAGGCAGTTCACGTACTAATTTAGTGGAAGAGGCAACCACCGTGATATTTGACATGCCAGTAGTGTTTACCATGATGCACCTCCTGGATAAAAGTTTGGACACGTCGCCTATTTAGAAAACTAAATGTCTTCATAGACAAATGGTGGTGCATCTACTTAAAAAACAGAATGACTTTGATAGGCCGGTGTTGCCGCTAAGGAAAATAAAGCTTAGCTCTTGGTTGTTTAGATATTAGTGTGTAAAAGGACCAAAATTAGGTCTCTTTGTGCACCACAAGGTCTTTGTTTGAGAAAATATCTCTATTTGAAACGCTACTCTTTGTGGAAGTCAGTTTAAAGTAAAAAAAAATTGAATTAGTTTCACAAAACTATCAAAAAAAATTGGGTGCTCAAATGAAAAGACTTGGATTATGCATTAATGGAAACATTGTAATGTTTCAAAGACTAACATGTAGCTGAACTTCAAAACCACTTCATATGAATTGGCTAAACAAAGACAATAATGTTAAGTTAAATTTTGAAAAGTAATTAAGGTATTTATCTAAGTTGTCAAATAAGCACATACATGTTTCCAAGCTTGGAACATTAAGTTGTTTTGTGTAATTAACCAAGGTTATGAGTCGGGACGAGGCGAGGCGAAGCCGAAGCCGAGCTTTACCAAATAAAATCGGGACGGGGCCAGGCGAGGCCGAGCTTTACCAAATAAAAAATATGGCTCAAAGAAAAAGAAGCTTGATTGGGCGAGGCGAAGCCGAGCCACACTAAATCAAAAATGCACGACTGGGCGAGGCGAAGCCACATCACACTATACCAAAAATATGGTTAAAAGAAGAAAAAAAATAATGATGGTTCTGGGGTTCTCCCGGTGCGTAGAACGGGCACAAAATCTAGTGTGCTAATCATTCATCATAAAAGGAATGCTACCACCGGGACAAGAAACCATGGTCATTATATCACCCGCTCTTGAGAGCAACCTCAACTATGGTCCCGTGACCAGGGTTTCAGAAGTGATGTTTCTACTACTGACAGAAGATGGCACTGCAAGCACCACCATGCTCATGTATCAATCAAGGGTTCCTGATCTCAAATGAATCAATGACATTAAAATCCTTCAACAATAGTTCAAGACACAAGCGAATGGTCTAAAGACACAACAGGCGTGTTTTACAACAAGCTCGTCTGAGATGATTTTACACTATCCCGTACAAAGAAGCGATCTAGGAGAAGTTGGTGAGGAATCTAGGGATGGGTCATATACCATTCTCTTCGTATTGATGTACTCTACAACATATCCAAAATTCACAGCAATTGGAGGAAAGAGAAAAGAGATATAGCTGAAACATTGGACTACATGCCAGCTGAATTTTTTTTGAAGGTCTAAAAACTCAAAAATCTTCTTTACTAAGTTTGGAATTTTCCTGGGCATAGAAAGAATGGGTAGATCGCGAAAATCCTACATCGGACGAAGATTCTACAGCGTTTTCATTAAAAGGCGAGTTCTGAATTTTTTGGTGACGTATTTCGGCAAAATTTTCATTCATTCATTCACAAATCAACAATATCATACTTATATGTAGAAAATATACGATGGTTACTTAATGGAGTGGTCCCTAAAGTTCTCAAAGTACCGAATTGCCAACATCACCATTGGAAACAACATTGCTTTCATTCAGGTTTCAAAATCCGGGGTTTTCTTCTTCACCATCCTCCGAAGACGAATAGGCATCATCAGTACTCCCTCGTTCCATGGAAATCTTCTCCTGAATACATCAACAAAAATTAGCGGTATTTCATTCAAGGAGTGTTATGAACGATTATACGTAGAGGTACTTACGTCGAATTCTTCTTTGATGCTCGATTCGGAAATTGTTTGTTCCGCAACAATGAATTGGAGACCGTCAAGGCTCGATGGAGAAAAGTTCTGAAGCAAAGTAAAAAATATTGGTTTCATGATCCTAATTGCACGGAAAAGCGGTAACAAACCACCAAAGAGACAGCCAGGGACTTTAAAGTGTTTCGATATCATTCTATGATCCTTATTTCTGGATTATCCACTTTGAAGACTTACTGCTATTTCTGAGTAATCCACATCAATCGAACAAGGACCCATTTGTCAAGCTGCTCTATCGATGTTATATTCCTCCGTCAGAAACTTCCCGTGCATTACTGATACTAAGTAATCAGGAGTACAACTCAGTATGAAGGATCTCTCACCATCACTCAGAGGTCCTAGAAGAACCATTTCTTGAAGCTGCATCTGTAGAGATGTCATCTCTGAAAGTATCATCTTTGAAGTGTCATTATGGGAACCAGTCATTCTTGCAAAGTTGATGTGATGTCCATACAACATTCTTACTTCAGTATATCATCCGTAGATGCAGATTTCATCAAAGCAGTGGAATTAAAGCACAACAAAAGTAATTCGGATGCTCACATCAACGTCTACAAAAATAGTAACTCTCAACTCTTACCTATTTACGGTTTCACGAACATAGTGATAATAACGTAAAACTTCGAAAACTCGCTCACTCCTTCAAACTTGCGAAGATGAGAAAAATCTATGATTCAAGAGTCAACATTTCATGAAACCATGAACAATTCACATAAACCCTTCATGTGAACATTCCATGATTTTATGCCGCAAACACACAACATAAAATCGTGAAATACAATTGTCAATCTCTAACAATTACTCAAAGTTTGTTATTTGATTTTTCATAAGAATTAAAAAAAAAACTCATGTGCGTTAAAAAAAATAATGTTTTTACGTGAGTTAGTAATAAAAAAAACATACTTTTGCTCAATCGAGCATTCGTCTATGAAACTAGGGTATTTTCTATTTGGCAAAAGTCCACATATTCCAAATAAAATTTTGAAAGTTCACAAATAAATTGTATCATGACCTACAGATCTTTTCAATCACCTAACTCTAAGGATCATTATTTATTACTTTAACTACGAACAAACCTACGTTCCTACATCTTCATGCATACATATGGATATTTTTTTTTTTGAGTAACTCATGAAAATCTCACCAACTAACAGCAAAAAAAAAAAAAAAAAAACCGGACTTACCTGGTCGGCGTCAGCTGGAATTTGGTCGGGCTGTGATCGTCGACGGCGACTGAAGTCCGACGAAAATTTTCTTCTCCTGCTGCTACTCTCGTGAAGATGGGGAGGTGCTCAGTCAATAACTATTTTTTTTTAGGGTTCTTCCCTTTTATATTAATTTTATTTCCAAAACCTAATAAAACATGGGTTTCCTTTTTTGGGCTTGGGCCCATAAATCCTAAATTGACCAAAACTGAGCCTCTGGGCGTCCAAATCAGCAGTGCCTCATCTCTCCGTACTCACGGGATGACACTCTATCATACTATCAGGGTCCTTATCTGTGCATTTGCTCGTACATGACACCATTGGAGAAAATCGAGGATTCTGAGAATACCTTTGTATGACTGAGTTCAACCACCGATCTCATCGATTGAAAATCACCATCTAATGCTTACCGTGGAACATGATTATCCCTCACCAAGCAAGGGACTTAATATTGATGGTAGATTTTCAAAAAAGGTTAAAACCGTAAAATCATGATAATGCATGTTTTTGATACGGCTTCGGGAATGGGACGATTCATATTTTACGAAGCCATGATGCATATGTTTCCTGAAAGGCCTCAACTAGCTGAGCGTTCGGTGCCACGCATTTCATCATAACCTCTATGTAGAATAACATAATTTGGCGGTCCTCCTACATAATTGATTGTTGAGAGGGCTTAACGCCTTCAGGACGTCGGTGATACTTGTTGTTCCCTGACTACATGAGAGATACCCCCTCTACATAAAAGAACAATTGGGAGGTCCTCCTACATAATTGTTTGTTGATGGGGCTTAACGCTTTCAGGATGTCGGCGACACTCGTTGTTCCCTGACTATGTAGAGACACCGTGTATAGATTCAGGCGGCTCTCCTACATAATTGTTTGTTGATGGGGGATAAACGCCTTCAGGATGTTAATAACGCTGCACGATTGTTCCCTGACTATGCACCTTTCAGAACGGGTATGACGCTTTAACTGGCTTATATCCCTTCTACAATGGATTAATTCTACCGTGACATTCACCGCTGAATTCCTAGAAGATAATCTATTCTATCTAATTATTCTGATTTCATGATCGAATCCACGGCTGATCTCATGGAATGGTAATAGATAATCTCATTACTCCGATTTCATGATCGAATCCACGGATGATCTCATGGAATGGTAATGGCTACTCTCATTACTCCGATTTCATGATCGAATCCACGGATGATCTCATGGAATGGTAATGGCTACTCTCATTACTCTGATTTTACGATCGAATCCACGGCTGATCTCATGGAATGGTAATGGATACTTTACTCCGATTCTGTGGTCGAATCCTGATGTGTGTCGTAACCACAACAAATTAATTACTCCATCCATCCCTAATTAGATGAGTTACTTGTAGTTTGCACAAATTTTAAGGCAAGGAGGAAAGTGGAGTATATTTAAGTATTTTTTACAATTATACCCTTATGGGCAATAATTAGTAAAATTTAGAAATGATTTATCTCTTAAACTATACCACGGTTTTTTATAAACTTTATACCGTTGAAAAGCATTTTAAAACACCTACGCGAAGAATATAAACATGACTATCAAATTATACATATTTCTTATAGAAAAAATAATCAATTAAAAGGGTAGTTTTAGAAATATCCCCTTGATTAGTGAAATAGCTCATCTATTTGTGGACAAAACTAAAAACCAGATAGCTCATCTAATTAGGGACGGAGGGAGTATTATTTTACTACCTAATTAACAAGTAATATAGGGTAGTCAAGTTCGTTCCCACGAGGAGCAAGAGGTTTTAGTTGTCTTATAATGTCACAAAAAGGGGGGTTTTGGTTTTAGATTTTATAAAGCAAAATAAATAAACAAAACAATTAAAAAGATAAAGGAAAGCAATAAGAGAGATTAGATCAAGGAATCCTTCTTTGTTGCAAAACAATGAATCAAGTTATGTTCTTTTCCACTTTTTATTAGTCACAGATTATCACCAACCGTAGGTATAGCAGCTAGATTAGTGCTAACCCCTAAATCCCTTATATCACCGGACACGGAAGTTCTCGACTACCGGATTCTATTTACCAAACCACCTAGTAGTAGATCACTCAAGATGTAATTTAGTTAAACGCATTAAGATTTATGAATTTATTAGGTTGATATTAGTAGTTAGACTCTTAGATCAAGGTCCACTAGCTAACGTTGTTTTCACACACAATTGCTCCAAGAAATCCCTCCGCAAGGTCTTGTGTTTTCTACTTATGTAAAGTGTCAAGAAACGATTACTTATCCCCTAACTTTCACTAGCTTTAGATCAAGTTAACAAATCAATTTAGTTGCGCACCTAAACAATCTATCAATCAATCATAAACACTCTTATTAGCAAAAACAAACGATAATCATGTGAAAACTTCAAAGTAGATTTAAAACAAAACTCAAAACATGTTAAGAACTAGGAATTCATCCTCAATCAAGGAAATAAAAGTGTTGTGTGTATAAAGGTGTGCAAAATATGTCCATAGAAAATTAGAGAACTTCTCTATTTATAGGCTTCAATGCTCTCCAAATCTTCCAAGGAATAGAATCCCTTTCCTTTAGCAATTCAATTTCCAAGTCCAAGCATTTCTCAAATCTACCATCTCCTCTTTCCAAATCCAAGCCCAATTCTCCATCCAATTCCAAACCCAAGTCTTCACATCCCATGAGAAAAACTCACACAAAATTCTGCAATTTTGGGTCGCCGGGAAACTGGGTTTTCTGCCAGAAGTTGGCCTGAAACGGTGTCGAAATAGTGCTTCCAATAACTGGGATTCTTCTCTAATAAAGGAATATTCCGTTAGATACAGTCAATGTTAACGGTCAAGATAACGGTCTTTAACAGTCATCGAGGTCAAGGTAGAAGGAGTCAGTCAGCTCATATCATCTATCTTAGTCGGGCTGAGTCGTCTTATTTCTGAGCTGAGGTCACCGATTCGTCTGGATCTCTGAGTCAACTCACCTGGCCAAGACTCCGGCAGAGTTTCCCCTGTTTTTGCAACAATCTCAGGCCAATTTCAGGTCGTTCTTTCTTACATCATTCAATCAACTCCTAACATACATCTATTACATCATTTCATTCCATCATTACCTGTAATAGCAGCATCACCAGCTCTAAATCAACCACAGACCCATTGATTCAAAGATAAATTCATCTACAAGAGTTCAATCCTTCTCAACATCTCGATCTGAACCAATTAAGACAGAAACCCATACCAACCAATCCACCAAATACAACCTCAAAGCCATGAAAATCGTCATCACCAACATATCACGGAAATGTTCTGCTTCAGCCTGAACTCATCACAAAACCCTTAATTTCTTCTCTGATTCTTGTTTGGATTTCGATTTGCTTCTCTCTCTCGGTTTCGATTTCAACAGTAGCAGCAACACAAATTTCTACCCTTCAGTTCAATTCCATAAATCGACCTCAATAACATGATATTCCATACATACCCAGTTCTTAATTCTTCCTCGTCTTCTTGGTTGAACATCGACCACTATTTCTTGGTGTTCTTCTCAATCTCTCGGACACACAGTAGCCGCCGCTTTTAGTCTCAGGTGAATGAGTAAATGAGAGGAATGAGAGGCTTTCTCGATTTAGGTTAGGTTATAGTTTTAGGGAAGGATTCATACGCCCCAGCTATTTAGATAAGGGTCACCCAAATGGCAACCCCTTAACCTCTGCGGGCCTGGCTTTAGTACTCCTCCAAAAGAGAGTTGCCCCTTAATCTTGACTGGGTTCCATATAGTGTCCGGGTGAATGACAATTTTGTGATTCTTGTGTAATTTGGATGATTTCTTATTCTTTTCCTCCATGCGACTCCAGAGTACCTAATAACTCAAAACACGCGTAAAATACATAATTTACAAGAAAACATAGCAGAGAAAGCATAAACAATAGATAATAAATAGGATGTATTCTACACCCTATCAAATCCACGATCCCATAGAATGGTAACACTCGCTTTATTATCCCGAATCCATGGTCGAATCCACAGCTGATCCAATGGATTGATAATAAACAACTACTCACTTTTATTACTCGGTTTCATGAATCATTCTCCACTGAATTTCATGAATTAGTAATAAATACTCAACAATCGGGCATCTGGACTATCACTGAGCAGGCCCCATAAAATGGTGCAAGTGTGCTCGATAATGATGCACGAGCGAGCACCCAAATTCACGAACGAGCATTCAAAATATGGACAAACGAGGAATCCAACATAAAATAGGAGAGAGAGAATAACATTAAAATAATAGAAGTGGCGCCTAGGGGACCGAGCCCACCGGCCGGCCAGTCCCCACGCACTTTTCCTTTATTTTAATTATTTTCATGAACTCATGAAAACTGCTTCATTCTAGCAACTTTCCTTGTTTGAGTAAAACTCACGGTTTCTCCATATTTTCACGGTTTCATGAGAAATAATAATATAAAATAGGGAAAGGTGTCGTGGGATCGGGAAACCTAGCCGTTCGGCCATGCCCTAGCCATGGCCGGTCCTACACCATACAATACCTAGTCTTTCACAATTATTATTTCCCTCATCTCATGGAAATTTCATGGTTTCAACAAAACTCCTTGGTTTCATGGAATTTCCTCCGTATCATGAAAAATAATACAAAATCAGGAAAAGTGTCACGGGATCGGGATCCTACCCTGCCGGTCATGCCTTGGAAGTGGCCGGTTCCATACTTTTCAAACCCTATTTTTATTATTATTATTTCCTCATCTCATGAAACTCCTCCGTTTGAGCAAAAAATCATGGTTTCTTTATATTTTCTCAAATATTTCTCAAACCATGAAAAAGCCAAAAATTCAAAATGGTCACATGACCGACTAGGCTACTCACACCAAATATTGAAATATTATTATTTTAATATTTTCCAAATTTTGATCAAACGAGCAAATTTCTACTTGCTCATTCGAGCAAAATCAAGAATTTCAGTCAAAGATCGAACTCTTCTGAAAATTCAAAATATTGCTCGAACGCACATCCGAAAATACCAAAAATCTCAACACTGAGACATGGACATTGTGGCGACACGGGCATGCCCCCTTGACCGACCAAGGCCGGACCTAAGGCTTGCAAGTATCCGGTCCCACACATTCATAATTTTGACCTAATTTGCTCAATTGCTCATATTGTGTCCAAACTCTTTCCAACCAACTTGGAACTTGCTCAATCGACCATCAACCGGTTCCACACTCCTAAGGGCCGGTTTCATGCTTTCTTGTCCGGTCTCTCACTTCTCCATAAATTAGGTTTTATTACCTAATGCTCAGTCGAGCACTATTTCAATAAATGATTAAACCGGCATTTAATCATCATTCTTTCGCCAACTGTTCAATTCGGAACCCTGGTGCACGCTCACTCGAGCTCTCGGGCATCACATAATCGTCCATCATCCCATGTGGTCGGTCCCTCCCTCGCTGATGACCTATTTTCAGCAATTCATCAATTGATCAACAATCGGTCAAAAATTAGGGTTTCGAACAAACGCTCCACGGAATCGTCATTCTGAGCAAGTTCAAACACTAATAAATTTATGTTGATCCAGTAATCAACGTCTAGATTAATTATACAATTTTCAGTAATCTACCAATAATTTAATTAATATTTTATTGGGTCACGTCACCAATAAACAATTCGTCGAATTGAGCAATACTTTCAGTTGCTCGAATATTGATTCAGCTATCAATATTCAGTAATTTATCAGTAATTTGTCGAATTGAGCAATACTTACTCGAATCCAACTCTTGATATTCAGTGATTTATCATTAATTCGTCTAATTGAGCAACACTTGCTCAGTTGCTTGAGTATTGATCTAATTACCAATATTCAGTAATTTATCAATAATTCATCGAATTGAGCAAAACTTTCTCAGTTGCTTGAATATTGATCCAATTATTAATATTCAGTAATTTATCAGTAATTCGTCGAATAGAGCAATACTTGCTCAGTTGCTCGAATAGTCCACTTATATTCAGTAACTCGCCCGACTTGGGAATTCGAATATTAATCGCAACTGAATATTCAACAACTCATCGAATTTGCAACATTTACTTAGACGAGTAATATTAACATTCATGAATCACTGAGCATTCGCCAATCATGCTCGATTCAACAAAACCTAGACACATTCTCTAATCAATCAACAACTAACTAACTAAATACACGTCTGCTTTGCGGACTCCATGATTCGGGAGACATCAACCACGTCACATATGGGGGGATATCACTTAGGATTTTGGTCTAGCGGCCTATGACACGTGTGTTCATCCATGACGAGAAATGTGTGTAAGTCATGCAAACGGTTGAAGGAGTTAGCAAAGTAGTGGGTGCATGATCAGTCAAGTTTCCACACGACACGGAACTGACTTTATCACGATCTCCCACTTCAAGAAACCATCACACTTACAAGGATCAATGTGTTCACTACTCTGAAAATATAATAAGGTTCTGGATTCACGATTGGACAAACAACAATTTTTCGAGCAATCACTCTCAGAAAGTCTATCAATCGACCAGAATTTATTCGAACTCAACATTCAGCAGTTCATCAAAATTGCAGAAACCTTCAACACATTCACAATCCTTGATCATCGCTGATCCCACACAATTCTCCGCCTCCCTCCTATAGATCAACCCATCTCCCTATTTGTGACCGAATTGACTCTCGAATGTTCATTGACTTGGTTTAGGCCGGATTCCTACAGATTGATCTCTTGAATCTAAGCACTACCTTTGCAGTGCATCTGTATGAGATCAAGCAGTTTTCTCGGTTGAGGAGTCTTGACAACACGTCTGTCTCTTCACTTTCCTAAAATGGAACATTATCTATATACCCCTACTATGAGACCCCTTGCAAAAATACCCTTATGAACTTTACAAATACCCCTAAGCCTAATACATTACTAAAATACCCTTTTTTATATAGTAAATATACAAAACCACCATCACTATTCAAAAAAAAATAAAAAAAATCTCTAATGCCCACCACCACTGTCCACCGCCTCCCACCACCACCACAAACCACCACCACCGACGACCACCAACATTAACCACCACCACCGACGACCACCACCACCACAAACCACCACCACTGTCCACCACCGCCAACCACCACCACTTTCCACCCCCACCGTCGCCGCTAACGAATACCACCACTGTGTACTACCACCGCCGCCAACAACAACCGACGCCCACCGCCGCCGTCAACCACCATCGCTGCCGCCAACCACCACCACCATGTGGAGTCAACTTTGCTGAAGTTGTGTCCATATAGGAGGCAACTAGCTCAATTTGTCTTCAAAAAGTGAAAGCAACTAGCTAAAGTTGTCTTCAACAAGTGACAGCAACTAGCCTAAGTTGTCTCCATATATGGAGGCAACTAGCACAAGTTATCTCTACAAAAATTTAAAATTATACACAAATAAGTGAACCTAGTGTGAATCGAACACACATCTTCTGACATATAGTCAGTTGTGCTACCATTGCACCACAGGTTCGCCACACCATCAGTGCTCAACCAACAATTCAAACCACCACCAGACAAACACCACATCCTTCATCTCTGCTACTGAAAACTCTACCTGCAACAGCTTCATGACCACAACCATCTATGCACACTTGCAACATGAGTAAATAGCTGCAATCACTTCCATGCCCCTACTCAAACCCCATTAGCAACACACAAGCAGTAACAACTTCTTGTTATGCTTCACTGCCTGGATACATATTGAGTTCATGCTCAAGTTCTAAGCATTCATCTATCCGCTTGACTTTAAAGCATGAGCATCAGCAGCACAACCATCATCAACAAATCAACACAACCTTATGTTACCATTGCACCAAAAATTCGTCAACTAGCTTAAAAACATAACCAAGTTGCCTCCGAACTGGAATCAACTAGCTCAAGTTGCCTCCAATATGGAATCAACTAGCTCAAGTTGCCTCCAAAAGTGAAAGCAACTTGGTCAAGTTGTCTTCAAAGTTGGAAGCAACTAGCACAACTTGCCTCCAAAAGTGAAAGCAACTTGGTCAAGTTGTCTTCAAAGTTGGAAGCAACTAGCACAAGTTGTCTCCAAATTGTAGAAGCAACTTGGTCAAGTTGAATATCACACCATCCAAGTGGAGCTATTTTCGATGTTTCTACAGTTCAATATCACACTATTCAAGTAAAATAAATTAACTGAATCGATAATGGCATCAAGAGAGAGTATACCTGAAAATTTATCCAGCTCAGTTGCAGTAAAGCAGCTTCTGCAGCAACATCAATTTCAGCAGCAACCACTCACTTTCTGTCACAACACTTCAATCCACATTCCATTCTCTCAAATATGTAATGCAGGATAACCCTGTACACCCATTAAAAGCATCACCATCAACAACTTGAAGCACAAATACAAACTCCTCATAAAGAACCGTTCTCTGAACCTTACCAGCTGCACCGTCTCAGATTCTTTGTTGACTGCAACATCTCTGCACAAACACACAACACCTGCAATCACAATTCAATCATCTCACCATCTAAAACACAACCAGCACATCATCACAAACCGACTTCATTCAATCACTTCATACATTCTGCAACCTCTTGAATCACGACCAACCAACAACATCCATGAACATCAGCACTTTCTGTAGCTTCTGTAACAGCTGCAATTACGACATTATTCATCCAACATTACCTGCTACCACCAATTCAAGCATCTTCCCTTTTACATAACACCAATACTATCAAACTGTTACATCACCACCAGTTCCATCTACCAATCACATGTAATTATCCATTTCAAGCTTAATACCACAATCAAATCCATCTATAACAGAAATATCTTCTTTAGAAAAGCACACCATTCACAGCTCCACAATCCATTCAATCGCAAACCACCATTCACAATCAAATCCATCTGTAATTACCTAATTCAACCACAATTCAATTAAAATCAATTTAACAGATAATAGACAATTCCAGGATGGAAACCATACCTTGGCAATAAGCACCACCACCATCATTTGTATACTCTTCTTCTTTCCAATCCGGAAGATATCATAACCACCACCACAACAACAAATAAGCTTTCCAAAATCAACACCATCCACCACCATTACACAACCAAAACTTCCACCATCGAATCTTCAACTCAAATCCACATGAAATCTGAATCTGGGTTGAAATCAGTAGAGGAAGAATATCTAAATCAACCAAAATCAACACGAAATCAACGAAATCTAAATCTCGTGACTGAATCTGAATCTTCAAATCAAAATCAACACGAAATCTAAATCTCGACTCGAAATTATCAAATCGAAAACTACCTGAAATTAAGTTTCAATTGTTCAAACATGCAAATCATCGAATTAAAAACTTACCTGAAATCGAAATTTCCATCTACTGATTCTTCATAAACCCCTTCTTCTAATCATTAGCAGCAACTTCATCGATCTTCTCCTTAATTACTGCAAATTGATGGCAACACCTTCATCTCCCCTGATTTCTTCAGTTCTATCTCTATTCCGACTGCAACATCAACTCAAACCCTAATATCAACAAAACATCTTCCATTTAATATCGATTCAGTCAACAACAGCTTCAGATTCAGATCTACTCACTTAATTTGTTCTTGATCCCCTTTCAAAATTCCGATCGATCTCTCTCGATAATAATGGTGGTGTTGGTGGCGATGGAGATGATGGTGGTGTTGGTGGCGTTGGTTGTGGTGGCGACGGAGACTGGTTTTTCCCAGATGTGAAAAATGAAACTGATTTTTTCTGTTCGTGAATAATGAAGAAGGAGTTGAAGTATAAGGTGGGAAGGTTAAAACTGGAATTATGTTAATTATTTTCCTTTCCATAATTTCGATTCTGCCATCAGGGGTATTTGTAATGACCCATAAGGGTATTTGTGCATGACCCATGGATAGTAGGGGCATAAGTAACATTCCCACTTCCTATAAAACCAACGAACCGTTTTTCCCCATCCACGGTACCATGACATAATTGTTCACGAACAGGTTAAGTATTTGTACCATGTACTTACCATGTCGATTAAATTCATATGAACATAAAATTATTTCTCCGAGATGATTTGAATTTGAATAATCTCTAAAAACACCATAGACATATTTGATCACATGATTGTGTTTCGAGTTGAGTCTTAAGTATTTATGAAAAGGATCAAGCTTATAGTTCAGTTGGCTAGCTTCGGCTAACCATTCATGAGAATGGTCTTATACACGGTTCGATTATGGTTCATCCTAACCAGAGTGTATATCTTGATTATGTAAATCAGATTCAAAGATTCATGTGATGGTGGTTATTGTTTGCTTGGTTCCAAATCTATCTTAGGTTAAACCTAAAGCAACTTATGATTTGAATGTCTATATAAGGGGAACCTCAAACAACTGGGATCTTTGAATCCCGACACTACTTTCTAGGTATGTCCTTGTTGTAAAACTAGATTTGACCTCTTACTAAAACCCTTTTAGGGTTTACGACTACAAAGACTTCATATGGATTCATGAAGCCAGGTCCATCTATTTTTTATATGATAGCTCGAGTATCATGATCTTGTTCGATTGTTAAGCTGCTCACTTGAACAAGATAGATAGTAATCTTCAAAGTTCTCTTTGTCTCAGATTTTGTTGATTTCACAAGTTTAATACTGGTGAGGTGCATAATAATCTAGGTTGCACTTCGGGTTGCATAAGTATGGATTTTGATGTTAGCAAGACTTTGTCTATTGTTATCGATTTCCATCACCTTGATATTCGATCAGAAAGGAAATCACATATATAGGTTCATCTATGGGAGGCAGATTGGTTTAAAGTCTTCAATTGAGTTGAAGGAACTCTTAGTTGGTGTGACGTCAGTTAAGAAAATCAATTGCGTGGAGTCCTGTTGGGATTCAAGAGGCACAAGCAACGCGACTATAACTGAATTTTTGTGAGGGTTTAATTCGGTCTCAACTACATTCTAATCCTAAGTTAATTGGTAGTAGGCTAGTGTCTGTGGCGGCTTAATACAAATTGGTCTTTAATATGGTATGCCCCAGGTTTTTCTGCATTTGCGGTTTCCTCATTAACAAAATTTCTGGTACTTGTGTTATTTCTTTTTCGCATTATATTGTTTATCTTTATAATTGAAATATCACAGGTTGTACGTAAATCAATTATAGTAGATACATCCGACCTTGTTTGTTGGATATGTCTTGATTGAGTACTTGGGAAATTGATCTTTGGAATCACCCAAGTACTCTCACACGTAAATCAGGTTCACAAACTAGTCACTGTAAATTTTCTGATTGTGAGAGAAAGAGATATAAATCTGAATACTATTCCTCAATTAAGATTCATTGAGTTGAACTCTCGGAATCATGTTTAAGATTTTCCATACAGATTGCCTACGAAAAAGTTGGCGGTGTATTTTGGTACCCTCGCATTTTCAAATATAGATAGGAAGGGAGAAAGAAAAGTGTTTAAGGTGGCAATGATTACCCAAAGAAACCCGATGATGAGTAACAAAAAAAAACCTTTCTCAACATGAGTATGAAGATGCTAAATATGAAGAGGTGTCAGTTCCAAAGAAAAGGGGTCGACCAAAGAAGGGGGAAATTAAGACAAGTAGTGCACAAGTCAAGAAAAATGATCCAATCGTTCCTTCTCAAATTGAGCATGAAGAGGTACCAATTAAGGGAAAAATGGTTCGACTAAAGAAGGGAGAAAACATGACAAGTAACGCACATATATTCCTTTCAAATGATCCAATTGCTCCTTTACAACATCCTTCTCAAGAAAGTCAAGCGCCTACAATACACGAGGAGCCAACCGATCTCATTGTTCCTTCTCAAGAGAGTCAAGCGAGTACAACACGAGTATCAAGGATACGTGCATGGAAAAGATAAGAAAGACAAATGGGTTCTATGGTGAGTCTAACCGATCTCATTGTTCCTTCTCAAGAGAGTCAAGCGAGTACAACACGAGTATCAAGGATACGTGCATGGAAAATATAAGAAAGACAAATGGGTTCTATGGTGAGTCTAAGGGCCGCTCTTGCTGATGAAAAAACGCCTAGGGATGGACGATCTAGACCCCATCGAACGTGAGTATTATTAAAAACTTCCTGAAATCATTAAGCCCTACATGTTATCTACCAACGACATTGTAATGATCCTCGAGCTCGTCAACGATATTAGACCAGCCAAGGAACGAATTAGACGATAATAACTCGATTAGTTTAACACGAACGAAAATTAATAGAATTTAATCTACCAATGTTCTAGGTACAAAACTAGTACCGTTGAATAGATCTCAAAAAGTTATGCGAAATGGACTACTTGCATGTGTCGTTCGGATACCAGACGAAGTAGATATCAACAGATTACTATGGAGGGCAAATTAGTCTTTTTGCACTCGAACCGACATGGGCTTCCCTTATCAAAGAAGGTGGGTTGGTTAGTGTTCTCTATTGGTCTTATCCCTAAATCGATCGAAGAGAAATTCATTTTCTCTTTTCTTCTTCTCTTTCCTTCTTCTTTCTTCTTCTCTTCTTATGTTCTTCAGCGAGCGATTTTGAGAGTTTGTGAGTGAATCAATTTATGTGGAATTGATGATGATTTATTGTAGATGATGGATGAATAAGAAGAGGGTTATTGCTCAATTGCTGAGATGAAGTAATTATGAAGATGAATCAAGAGTTATGGTTTACCTGAGATTTGAATTAGGGTTTGTAATAATTCAAAGAAGATTAGAAGATAGAATTGATGTCCTGGAAGAATGATTCGAGATGGGTATTGAATGATGGAGTGTATTAGAGTTGAGTTACATATGGAATCAAGTTTCAAGTAATGAAATAATAATTCATATAGAAGTTAGGGTTTCAGATGAACCGTGGGATAATTGATGAGCTTGCGAGGATTTGTTGTTTCGAATCAAGGTAGAAGATTAAGCAGAGGGTGAATCATATATTTCAATTTGGGATTTAGTCTGAGAACAAAGAAGAGATTGAATTCAATCTGGTTGAAAGAAGCTGCTTTGAGGTAATTATTCTCTGAGTTGATTTAGTAAAGTTATTTATGTTATTGATTGAGTTTATCATGAGACAATTTGTTGGACTGAGTCAAGTGAATCCAATTGCCTGAGTAGCTCAGACTTAATGTAATTGTTCTTCTTAAATTGAACTTGTAGAGTTTGTTCTCTTTTACTGATTTTATGATTGTTGATGAAACTGCAGGGGATTGATATAGTTGGTTAGTGTAACATGAGTTGATAATGAGTAAAATGAGTTGGTTTGGGTGTATGAGATGTTGCTGGTGGAGATAAAGATTGAATCATTAGCAGTAATGATGTTGAATTAGTATGTGTTGGGCTGGTTCAATTATAATTTGGTGATAGTGATAATTAGATGTATGTTTAGGAGTGCAGATGGGATAAATGTGCAGGACTGGTAGTTTTATGAAGTTGCAATTGAAGCTATTGAACTTCCATGAACTCAGTTGGATTGGTGGTGTTCTAATGGTGAATAATCAGTTGTTGAGTTAGTGGTTAAATGATTGTATGGCTGAAACTAATGTTGTCTTAAATGAAATTCAATTGTGGATGAGTTGAAGATGAAATTGTTATGCGAACTGATTAAGGTGGATTGATAGGTTAAGATGAGTTATGGTGGTTGTTTGTGTATGTGGGATTGCAGGTGTTGGAGTTAAAATGGTAGTGAAGGAGAAGAGTTGAACTGATTTGAGTTAGAACTGTAAAGGATGGATAGTGGTTAATGATGAAGTTATATGTGTTGGTAGAGATGTATTGTCTTGGTGTTAGTATAGTTGCCATTGAAGGATTTAGTTAGTATTGCAGTTGAAGTAAGTGGCATTGTAATACTGAGAAAGGAGATTGTAAAGTTGTAGATAGTGATTCATGTGAAAGCTTGGAATTTCAGGTAGGTTTAATTTAAGTTGTATTGAAGTATTGAATTCAAGTTTAGTAGTGGAATTTGTTATAACTAATGGTGTTGAAAATCTTATAATGAAGATTGTTAAAACAGTTATAGACATGGACTTGCTGCTTCTATGTAGATTATTGCTGTAGCAGGATATAGAAGGAGTGTTGATTAGAACTGCTCTTGCAGGTAAAGCTTAAATTGCAGTTGTGTTGAATTTATAGACTATGTTATTATGGATTGTTTGTGTAAGAATCAAATGAGAAGAATCAGTTTGGTGGTGTTCTTGTAACTGCAATAACATTAGGCTGGTTAGTCATCCCATTCAGTTGTCTGACTGACTCTGTTTTAGGTGACTCAGATATCTGACTGAGTTGAATCGGTATAGACTCACCGAGTTCCCTGTTTAGACCCGAATTGACTCAGTTGACCGATTTAGACTTGACAACTTGACCTTTGACCATGGACGTTGACTTGACCTGGACGTTGACTGTTAGTTGACCATTGACTGTTAGTTTGACAGTTAGTGACTGTTAGATTGACCCAGTTGGGCCAGGCCCTTATTAATGGGTTTGTTTAAGTGGGCTTGGTCTTGGGCTTGGGCTTAGGATTAGTTATCTTATCTTAATGAATTGGACCACTTATGGTCCGAATTAGCTTTCGGTTCCTTCTACAAAGTTGTAGATATTCATAAGACTTAGCTAATGGACTATAGGATCAACATAATTGGATTAGTAAACTCTTAGCTATTCTAAAGTTAAAGAATAAAAAAGGGGTAGAACCATAAATGGGCTTAGAACCATTAGATAGAATTGTATAATTATTGTGGGAGCCATTTTGGCTAGAATCTTAGAATTCTTGTGTGATTAACAGTTAATTATTAATAACAATCGATTCAAAGGACGAACCAGTGGATCGTGGATCTCGAGGTAGGCGTGGCCTGCCATCAAAAAAAAAGGTGTGCGAATGCATTTAACTCTTTGTATTCATTATTGTTGCTTTTATAAAAGTTTATGCTTAAAAAACTCATGCGTTGTCTGTTCTTGCATTCCATGTTTTGTTTAAAATGCATTATGTTAATCCTGTTGGTTCTGTGAATCTTTCCACGATGTGGAAAGGACTTGTAATGTGTTGTCAATATGAATTGTTATGGGAAATGAGAATTTCCACTTGTGGTATATAGGATACGCTCCTTCACATTTATACCTACTTTAATTCAACCTTTATTTTTTAGAGTATTGGTCACCATGGTCTTGGTGGCATCCATATCTAAATAGGTGTGAATTGCCGGGTAGGGATTTACAACCATATTATACATTGTTTGAAGAAGGAGTTTGTCCATATACATGTATGATTATTTCAGTGACTTAGTCACTGTTTATTGTTTTCGGAAAAACATGTATTGTTTTCCAAATCTTTCCTATGATTACTTAGAAGGTTAAATGTTAATTATTCCCACTTCAATTTCTGTGACAGATCAGAGTTGCACAACAAAAGCCTCACGGGTTGACTTTGTTAGTTGATTAACTTCTGTTATATTTATTATGTTGTATATTTTAATTGTAAACCAAATGAATAATTTACATGTATCATTGGAGAGGATTTCTTGTATATATATTTCTGAGCGGGTTAGTTTTGGGTTAAGTTTTTGTAGCAGATTTATTAATTGAATGCTTAAGTGTATGTTTTAGATTTTAGTGCCTCTTTATTTAGTTAATTAATTGGATTAGTCAGCTACTAGCTTAGGGTGCGCTACAAACATGGATACATATGGGAATTGTGGTTATCACGTTGTGTCGGAACAAATATGCCATATAAGTTTGGCGGACGATGAGAACCTAACCCAATGCCAATATATGAGAAAGATGGTGACCTTACGTCTACAAAATGACAAGGAAATTTATATTTCGATGATGAAGGAAGGAACAAAAAAAGATAAGGAAGTGAATTTTGATGAAATGGTTGCTAGTGTACAAGGGCCAAAGGGGAATGGACCAATTACCCAAGAGTATTGGATGATCATGCCTCTATATGGTCCTCTCTTGGCGGAAACGTGGAGTTGCATTGTTCATTTATTTGGTCAGGGAACATATTTTACATAAGCACCTAAATAAAACATTTGAGATGAATTGATTAGGGATCAAATAATTATTTTATTCAACCATAATAACATACATTATATCGATATTAGGTTACGTGAAGATTGTCCATTACCATCGGTGTGTAGGTTTCATGATGACTCAGAGGTCACCAAGGAATGGCTGAAAAAATAAGAGCCCAACATGAAACGGTGGGAAGAGTTGGTCGAGCCGGATCAAGTGAAGGGTCTCCAAGTGTTGGAATAAGTATTTTCCTTTTGTTAAGAACATGAACTATCAGATGCTTATATTTTTTTCTTTTTCGTATATTACATGTTGCAAACTGAACCAAGCTTAATGAATGAAAGTGATTTTTCTTTTTTTAGTTATGTTTAATTCATGAGATTTTTAATACCATCTGTCTACTTATAAGTCATTAAAATCCGATTCTGAAGCTAGTATGCTGCAACTATTTCAGAATTGGTTTATATGGCATGCACTAAAACCGATTCTGAATTCAATCAGGATTCGACTTACGCTGTTGTCTCTATAAACCGATTCTGAAGAAATCTTGTCTGGGATTTCATTCAGAATCGGTCTACATAGTTGAAAATATAATCTGATTTTAGCTTAAATAAGTTACAGAAAGATATCCAACTTTTCTACAATCGGATTACATCTACTCTAACAGGCTCCGATTGATGACTATTGTATTTTTATTTTATTTGTATTAATAGTTTCTTCATTAGAAATTTATTTTGTTAAAAGAAAACAAATTTTAAAACCTGAACTAAATAGATGAACAATAAAATGAACGTATGAGTCTGAAATTTTGGCAGGCATTTCTTTAGACTGAATCTAGGAAGAACTATCAGTGGACTACTCCTAATAAATTTTCTCTTTAGAGCGATATCAATTTTAGCCTCACTAAAAAAACCGGCCAATTCCGGCGAGATCAAGTCCGTTCCACTGAGCATGCATATCTGAGCTCATTTTTTCTCTCCCTTTCCTGATCTAGACTTAGATTTTAGGTTTCCCTTTTTCGTGTTCTAGTTTTAGTGTAGTTTTCATTTTTCAAGGGTTTGTGTTGTTATTTTTTTTATTCCTGCTATTTAATGGCTTCTTTGTTGTCGATTATAGACTTCTTTTTGTGTTTTTTACACTCCTTGTATGCACCTTTAAGGTGTTTATTCATCACCTTTTTTGGTTAGATTTAACTGGATTTATGATGGTTGACGATTTTATTTCACGCAAGCTTTGGATACTTGTGAAGAAAAAAATCAAGGAAGTTACTCCTCCCTTACTTATGGGAGCACATCTTTTTGAAGAAGAAATCTTAACGAAATAGTTGGAAACTATTCCAAAATTATCTTCCTTTTTGGATTGCACAACGTTGGTGCTTTCCCGGATCTCCGATCTTCTATTATTAGTTGGTACTACTTGTTGTAATTTGATTTGTGACGAATGATATTATCCCACTTCTAATCAATCAAATTTTGTGAATGAATGAAATTTGGGGGTGTTTAGAGCATCCACAATAAACGAGTAAAAACCAAAATTAGTCCCAAAAACCAATCACAGTGGTACGGAGTAAAACCAAATATCTGGAGTAAAACCAAAATCAAGAGTATATTTGGTCCGAAATCCGAACCAAAACTATATTTAGTCGAGCGAAGATTAAAAGTGCGTTCGATACCAGGCGCAGATTAAAAGTTCGTTTGGAGTGGGACGAATGTATAAGCTACGCGCGTAAACCAGGCGCAGATTAAAAGTGCGTTTGCATGGGGCGAAGGTATAAACTTGGTTTAGTGGGACGTGAGTATAAAGTTGGTTTGTTTATCAGGCGAGGTTATAAAGTTGGTTTGTTTATCAGGCGAGGTTATAATTTTGGTTTGTTTATCAGGCGCACGTATTGCATGCTTTTCTTTGTAAACGAATATATAGACTTCGCCCGACTCCAGGCGTAGTTATAATGTTTGTCTGATTCAGGCGTAACTATAATCTTCGTCTGTGATTGAGACGCTGATTATACATTCGTTCCGTTTTAGGTGTAGATTATACGTGCACTTGATTATAATTTACTCATCACCCGTTGTGTTTAACACTGACTATAAACTAAAAAAAAAAAAAAATTGATTTTTGCTCTTTGGCTATGGTCGCATGATTGGAGATGCTATTAGCCGGAAGAAAAAAATAAATGGAAAAACTAATATGGACCTGATCAACCAAGAACCATTGATGTATGTACTAAATGAGCACCTATGTGACTACGAGGTCACACAAAATTGTACACCAAACATCCTCATCAACTAGAACCATAAAAAACAATACCCAAAAGGCACCTTCCACCACAGACAGACCCCTCCTGGTTAATAATAATGTATATTTCCACTTTCACACATCCCCATCCATCCATATTTGAGTAACAGCAAGCAGCACCAACCAAAACGACAAAACTTACTCAGAATAAAAAGTTGCAGTTTCTTTAATAATTAGAGCAAAGACAACAAAACAAGAGGAAATAAATAGTCTCTTTCCGTTTCCTTTCTGCGAATTAAGACTGTGTGCATATCCAAGCTTCTAGCAATAACTCAATCAGATTATTACAAGTTCCAACATCAACATCCCTCCCTACCTGCCTCCGCCACCCTACCCGCACACTCTCTGTCTCTCTGGTCCTTTTCTCTGCACACAAAAAAACTAAACATTTTCCGCATTTAATAGCCCTTCTTTCTCTTCCTTTTCATGATCATTACCACCACCACCATGACAAGTACCATTCATAGTCATCTCAACAGATGTGAGCTTCCTAGCTCTCAACGCTTCAGCTTCCCAATCAGTTCTCAACAGAATCACATATAAGATGGAAACAACACAAGCAGCTTGTGCAGACAATAAACCATACCAAAGTCCACTGAACCCTACATTCAACCAGAATGCTAAACCAACAGCAACTGGTGTGCCAATACAGTAGAAAGAACCCAGGTTGATCCTAGCACCAACTGCAGGTTTTGCAGCTCCACGCAGCACACCACATCCTGTTGTTTGCGGACAGTTTCCTAACTCGCATAGCCCCATTATAGGCATTACCGCTGCCACCAATACACCAACTTGTTCATCTTTAGTGAACAATCCTGCCCATCTTTCTCTTAATATTGCTGTCCATGTCACGTTCATGATCCCTATGATAAAAGCACACCCTAATGCTACTAGAGCTGCTAGTTTCGCCTTGTAGGGTTTTCCTGCCCCCAGCTCATTCCCTACCTGCAGCAGCATCAACCAAATTTGATTAAAGTCATTAACAATATCTTTCTGCAAAAAAAAAAAAAAAAAAAACTATGTGGCCCTTGTAGATCAAATTCTGCATCATGTTTCGCACCAGATATAAAAATCCTAGTGTCCAGTGCTATATGCAAACTAGACATTGGTAAAGGCACACAAAAAAGAATTGCTTTCTCCAAGTACCATCTGGATCATAAAAAAAATAGATAGCAATTACTTTAAAGTTCCATTTGGATTATCAAAATGCTGATACCTATGAAATGGTGAAGATAAGTTTTTTTAGACCCACCAACAAAAATTTGGATTAAACAAAACAATGATGCTAAACAGTAAGTCTTAAGGAAATGAACTTTGTTAATCAAGTTTGTACTTACCCTGGTAGAAACACAAGCAGCTAAACCCATAGGAACAGTGTACATCAAGCTGGTAGTCTGAATGAGAATTGCAGTGGCAGCAACAGCAATAGTGGGATTAGGCAAATAACCAGCCAAGACAATCATAATCTCATACCACCACCATTCAAGACAAATCCCTAAACAGCTTGGAATAGCTAATTTCAACAATGGACCTAACCCACTAATCACATTCTTAACCCCAAATGTCCATTTCAATTTACATCTTCCTGATATGTAAATATACCCAGACATCAAAATCACCATATTCAAATTTGTTAACACTGATGCCATTGCTACTCCAGGCACTCCTAATTTCATTACCACGACTAGCAACATGTTTAATGGTACATGAAACAAAACAGCTAGAACTGAACAGTACATCATTGGTTTAGTAATCCCTTGTGATCTTAGATAAACTCGCAGTGGCTGTAATAATGTGTTTGTTAACAAATCAGGAAGAGAATAGAGACAATATGTTGCAGCCATTGAGGTTATTGATGCATCCTGGCCTAAGAAAAGCATGATAGATTGAAGATTTATCCATAATATACTTATGGGTATACTTGCTGTTAGTAAGATTAAGATTGTTTGTTGTAAAGAGAGTGACAATAAATCCCAATTTTTAGACCCAAAAGCTTGACTACAAACTGGTTCTAAACCTGAAGCTAATCCAACTAAAACAGAGTACCCTGTTATATTTGTAAAGCCTATTGATAGAGCTCCACCAGCTAGTTCTAAACTTCCCAATCTTCCTAAAAACAGAACTGAAACCATGGCTCTTATGTATACCACGCAGTTCATTGCTGTTATTGGTATAGCCATACCCCATAGTTCTTTCAGTTCTTCCACAACCTGAAACCAACAAAAAAACAGAGAATATAAAAGGAAAACAATGTTAGAGAAAAAGAAACAGAGACAGAGAGTGAGATAGAGATAAAAAGGGGTTTTGATTAGATTACCTGAAGCATGGAAGGAGGCTTTTTGAGTGAACAATCTTCTGGTTCTTTGCCATGACCGTCAGTAATCATGTTCATCATAATAAGTTCTTCAACAGAGAAAATAGAAGAACCAAAGCCAGTAATACTCTTACTTCTTGTGCTAACTCTGGTTTTGGTGTTAATGAGATTTCAGTAGTGAGAGAGGAGGAGAGTAAAGAGTGTAGTGGGGAGAGTGGAGGTTAGAAGAGAAGATAGATATAGAGAGTCAGAAGGACTCAGGCGTTGGTAAAGAGCAAATGCCAAGGGGTTTTTATTGCCCTGCATTTTTTAAGCAAAAATTAAAAAGGTTGGAGGTTTTTCCTTAGAATAATTTATTGGGTTTTAAAATGAAAATTTGTAGTGTCTTTTCGAGTAAAAGACTAGAGAATGGAAGAGGAAAAACAGAGCAGAGTGGTAGAATACTAGATAGGATACACATTTTCGGTAAAGACTAGGGTTAGGGACTGTCTCGGATTAAGTAGGTTGACCACGTGTAAGTCATATCCTTGCTTAACCAGGGCCAGGTTCATTTACCATATGAAGTATAAGTATAAGACGTTATAATTCAACTAATTAAGGGGGGCAAGTCATACGGAAACGGAAGGTGGTTAAAATCGGCAGTCGGTTTTACTAGTATTAATTAAGAAGCCGGTTACTTCTAATTAAGAACTAGTATAAGTTAACTAATAATTCGTTTGATGGTTCATCCTAGTATAGGTAGAAGGATGCGGCCTAAGCTAAGCCTTATCGGTTACTTTTAAGGGTTAATTTAATGGGATTGCTGAATCATCCGATTGAGATATTATTACCCCATTACAAGTGAACTATCGAACGAACTAATTTTTAAGCAGACCAAGAGAGTAGTAACTACCAGTTGTAGTCCCAATTATAGCGATTTCGGTTCAGGTTTTTGGGAGCTCAGGAATTCGATTCTAGGAGAATATACCTAATTCCCTCAACTGAACAGACGCAAAATTTTCGGAATTAAATTCCGTGGGAATCCAATTCCCTTAAAACTCCCCTTTTCCATTACATCCACGGACCGGTGGAGTGGAATTCAATTCCGGAAGAAAATTATTACCTCAGAATTGAATTTTTGGGATTTGAAAACTCTGAAACGAAGACGTTGTTAGTGTGAAAATTTAGAGTTTCGTTTAAATTTTTCCAGCAAAGGAATTGGCAAATGGAAGTATAATCTAACTAATATACGAATAAGCTGTTCGCATTACGTTGTATTATTGCCTCTTTAGACGATCACCACTTTGGTGACGTCTAATTTTTATTCAAATTTGTTGGAATATTTTCAACTGCGCTAAGGGGGGTCCTGGGGGGCGTAGCCCCCAGGCTGTAACTGTTTTTGGTACGTAACTGTTTTGACAGTTAAAAACGTATCCAGAATATTCTTGTCCAACAGACGCCATTGAAGAGAAACCTGTTGTTGAAAAGATGTCTTTTCCCAACAGATGCGAAAACCTCTATAAATAACGTCTCCCTAAACTCGTTTCTTACATATCAGAAAAAACCTTTTCTTTTTCTCTTCTTCTAAAGCATCTTAAGAAACTTGTTTACATGTGTTCTTGATTGAATCAAGGGGTACAAACCTTGAATTCAATTTCTGTTGTAGGGTTTTCATTGTATCCTGAAGGCATTATTTCACATACCTGTTGTAATCGCCAATTCATTGGGAGGGTAGAAATAATTGTCTAAAAGAAATCGTATGAGCCTTGAAAGCTTTTGAGTACAACTACATTTTCTGTGTTATTTCATCTTCTATTGCAACCTGATTTTCCAACAAAATTTGCCCTTCTCTTTGTTAAAAAAATTACATGAAAAAATGCGAATAAGTTGTTTGCATTGCAGCTGCGGCCAACGACTCATTTTCAGTTTATCCATTCACAATAGTCAGCTCGCTAGTTAATCCAACGAGTTGGCTCGTCAAAACTCAGTTTTAGTCCATTTACATAGTTAGCCGGCTAGCCTAAGGGCACCTCATGTTGGAGTCGTTAAAGGCAAATTTGGTGCTTTTAGGCCAACAGCCCAACTACTGGTGTGATAAAGGGTCTTTAAGTACTCCCATCAAAACAATGCTAGGATGACCGTGAGAAAAAACGGGAGAAATCCTGTGGCCTTCTCATGGTGAACAAATCATTTTCGAAAATAAGGTCGATCGATACTGCTTTATCTGATTTCAAACTCAAGCATGTCAAATCTAGACTTCACTTTGTCAAAGTGAAAATAAGCTCCACTTGTTTCAATTTTCGTAGATGATAGGAGGGCTCCATTTGCACTTTAATTCTTATATTATCTCGCATTTTGGGTTCCTATTTCATAAATAAAAATCAAGTGGTAACGAATTAAACTTAAAATTTTTGGGATGTGTTCATCTTGTAAAGCTCTGTATGCCTATCAATAATGAATGTATTCGGGAAAAAAATGCCTCCTTCGTATATGCATGTCTAATGATTAGTTGTGAAGTTACATGGTGCTTCTATATCACAAATGTTGTTTGAGCAAAAAAAAAAAAAAATCACACTCACACTCACACTCACACGGTCACACCTTACCCTGCGTCAGATGATCAAATCCCTCCCCGAACAATAAGTGCAAACATAAACAATATGTAAAATAAAATATTTGCGTACATCGGCGTACCTAAGACTGATCGACCTGGTTCGATGTTTCAAACCGATATTTAAGTATCCTTTGTTCCAAGTTCCAACCAAAAAAGTTGATTAATTTTTATTTTTGTCATTTTTTGCCTCACTAGTAGGGAACTTGCTGCTCATATACTTGTACGATGGCAGCACATACATGCACTTGATGGATCGGGCGCGAATAAGTTACGACAAAGTTGGATTTGCAGAGAAGTGAATTTCTCGACATACGCATTGACTAAGCGACCACCGCGTTTGCAAGAGAGTGATTTTGAAACATACAACGTTAAACCAAAATTTCATAACATAAACATAGTAGTATTTTTAAGACATGATGGGAATGCGACATCCTTTGTTTTTCTACTTAACTCTTTGACATTTCATCTCCGAAGTGCATAATATTATTGGTTTCTCCTTGGATAAAAAATTTGTTTGTTTCTTCGGCTATTATTTTTCTTTCTCCGAGTCACACAGACCTCAATGGTCGGGGTGTATGAGGTGAGGACATCTAAGATTGAAGTATCCGGAGAGTCATCTTTCATTTGGTAATGAAAGATGCTTTGAAACTAACTTTTTGAAGTATCTAACTACGGTCTTCGACTGACTCTACGTACATGAGGTACGAGCACGGCATTGGCTTGTCCTGTGACATGAAGAATTTAGTGTCTATTCAACTGGGGGAGGAGGCAAAATCTACCTTCTCATTCTCCTCAAGTGCAGGTGATAACGAGTTGTACTTTAATGAAAATTGAAATAGAGGTCATTCAAGAATAATATATAGAGACAAGTGGAATAGATTTATTGTGCATATCCCTACTTAAGAGAATCGAGATGCCATTGTTTAGAGATGTGCACATCGGTGCGTACTTGGGAAACTAAATTAGTTACCAATATATTATCTGGCCGTGCATTTTTATTCGACTGGACCTGGAATCTCAGTGCCTTTCGAAAAATATTTTGTTCGTACATTGTTCGAGTATTTTTTTATTTAATCATGATAATCAAAATATGAACCAGAGGTTGTACCTCATGGCTACCGTGGTTTACTTGGTTTTCATTTGATATTTCGTGGGTATCCATCAAAGGACCTTTCACTGTATTGATACGCAACGGTAGACATCATGGAAACCAAGACTGCTAATGGGGATACTATTTTGTCCGGGGGTGTACAGATATACATACCAAAACTGCTAATGGAGATACCATTTTGTTTGGGGTATACCAATATACATATAGGACAAGAAGAATAATTACCTTTCGGCTGATATACCTCCAAATAAAATGGTACCCCCATCGGCAGATTAGCAGCCCTGATGGAACCAATGAAGAATATGGGGTCGACATGATCAAATTACATATACGAGGAGAGGATGCATGATAGTGTCTTTTTAAGCTGAAGTCAAAGCTTTGGCATCTCTCGGTGGGATGGCCTGGTTGGCTATGTATGATTAGGGAATAGATTTGGTCTCCCAATAAGTCATCAGAACTCTCTTTTAGCACCAGACAAATGTGTGTTGTCTTGTTAGGTCGGCCTACCACCTCACCTCTAATCAAAGTGCCAAACAATGGATTCTTCTTTTTATGTTTCTTTCTTTCACAAATTTAAAACCATTTAATAAGTGTTTAGAAAGTTTTATACTACTATTTCTAAGTAAATGCTCTACACGCTCTCATCAGAAAAACGCACCACCAAGAATATAATGGTTTCATCACTGCCGAATTGATTTTCTTGTGAAATTTCATTGGTATCTTGAACAAGTTGAGTAATGGTCCTAATGGATATTGGTTTGATGGTCTTTTAAAAAGTGTGAGAATCCTAAAAGAAGAATAAACATTTACTATAAACATGATGAAGAAGATATTACATCGGAAGTTAGGTACTTAATAATAATGGAATAATGGTATACTAAATCTCATCTATACGTGCAACTTATGGAAAGTTAAAGCATTGTTAGATTTATATATAGGAATCAAATTAGTAAGAATCAAGTTTACCCGAACCACGTCCAAATAAATATACATTTTGTTGTCTATCATTTTGCAGTCATTCTTTTTAATTTTCTTATTCCTCTTTTTTCTTTTTGAAGGTCCATTATCGTGATAAGAGGAACCATTCTACTCACCATGAAAGCTACATGTATCCTAAATTCTTTTAGGAGGGGTAATTAAGTTGAGTTAGTACTTAAATTTTGTGTGAGCTTGTTTCGAGGGCAATCATTTTGACAGGATTTGAGGACAAGTTTTTTTCTTTTTTATCATTGAGCTTATTACTCATGAGTCATGGCTTACTTGATTTATACTCTGGGCGGGCTAAACATGGTTGTACAACAATATGAAACTTGGCCATTCACTTCGAATTATCTTTCGGGGACTACCCAAAAAAAATGGGGGACTACTCAGTGATACAAATGTCCACTCTATAATGATAAGGGGTGTCCTAAAGTGTGGAAATGACTAACTTACCCTTAACCTATATATATATATTACCACCTCCTCCCATCACCCCCGCCGCTCACCACCACCGACCACCTTGAACCACCACCGACCACAATATATAGCTTAATTTAAATCATTAACAAAACAAAATCAAAATCAAAATTATATCAAACCCATTACTTGTCATTTGTTTTTGGTTGCAAAAATGAGAAGTAATCATTAAAATGAGTTGAAAATGTAAGTTGCAGAGAGAAGTTCGGTTAGGAATTATGTGAAAAACTTTGTCGAACTAGCCGAACTCAACTTTTAATGGAGGTTTTTCTTTCAGAGAAAAGTTCGGTTACGTCGCAATTTTTTAGTTCGGTTATGTCGCAAAAAAAATTCCTAAAGTTCGGTTACGTTGCAATTTTTTTCTCCTTACCGAACTTTTCTCTGAAAACCTATATATTGAGTTCGGTTACGTCGCAACTTTTTTCATATATTTTTTCCCAGCCGAACTTTTAGTTCGGTTACGTCGTAAAAAAATATTCCTAACCGAACTTTTCTCTGAAACAAAAAACTCCATTAAAGCTGAGTTCGGCTACCTGTATTTTTAGAAACATTAACCGAACTACACTTGCAGATGAGTTCGGTAACCTGTTCTTCAAATGTTGTAGCCAAACTTTGTAAACCAAACGGAAATCAATTTGTAAATTGTTCATTTTTAGGAATGTTTTGGCCAAATTTGAAGTATCCATGAGTACCCAAAACATCATACTCTTGTTGTGGCTCTTAAAGAAAAAGATCTAAGGTATCATCACATGAATCACTCATATCATAATTACTAAACTCAAAAAAAGATTTTTGGGTTCACCCATCTTCTTCTTCCTATTTCCCTCTTCTTCTTATCTCTCAAAAAAAATGTTAAAAACAAAAAAATCCAACTTATAAAACACTAATCACTAATCAGTTTTTAACTAATCACTAATCAGTTTTTAACTAATCACTAATCACTAACTAAGTTTATCATCAAGGATAAAGTGGGTATAATTTTTTTTTATAAGGGGTGACCAAATATTACTTCTAATATCCTCCCCAAAAACTGATGGGTAGTCCCCCACTTTATTTAGTATCTAAAAACACAAATTTAATTAATACAAATATTTATTCTTGAAAACAGTAAATATACATAATTTGGGATAATATATGATTTTAAAGCACAAAAGATGAGTTAAATGCCAATAAAAAGGTGTATACATATGCGATATTTGGCACTCATCAACAAGCAAAGATAAAGCGTACGAAGTGGAAGACCCGAAGTGTGGATTGTTACGCAAGAAAAGATAAAACGTACGAAGTGGAAGGCCCGAAGTGTGGATTGTTACGCAAGAAACATGACAGTTGTCCCCGACAACAACCGATTAATAAGGCGAAAAGTAAGCGAACACTTTATCGAAAATGGGTTTGGCAAAGTAAAAAGGACATTCACGTGAAATGAATGATGATCAGCGAGATAAAATGAGTTGTAATCCATTATGTATTTTTCCTATAAATAGAGGACTTAGCCCATTGTGTAGGGGGTCGGAACGTTCTGAGGGGTGAGAGGGCTATTGTAAAGAAAGATAACTTAGGGTTCTTGTGAGTGTTATTGGAAGATCTTGTAATTTCTTATTCTTTAACTAAGTGAAATAATATTTGTTCTCATCTCGTCGTGTGATTCATCGTGTCATACTAATTAGTAAGTGGGTGTAACTATGGATTTTCTGTAGTTACATTTTGGCGTCCAGAAACATGGATCTCATGTTGAGAGTTTACTCTCACTTGGGATAGATTGAAAGAGTGGAAATCATCTTTAAATTTTTTAGTCAAAAAATCATTTGGTGAGTTGTTCTTTCATAAAGTTAGAAACATAGAAATTGTAGTGGTGTTGAGAGAAAAGAACAGATCTGAGATCTGTTGCCCTGAGAGTGAACAAGTTAGATCTGGTCATCTTAGAAGTAAACAAGTTAGGTCTGGTCAAAATAAAATAAAAGGGGGCGTCAGAGAATCGGAGAATAGAAACTAATATCGGATATTGTTTATGGCAAGAATACCGGAACGAGCGTAGCATCATTGCATCAAGAAGGAGTTTACGTCTAGCGGGGAGAAGAGGAGGAAGAATGGAGAGAGGTGAAGCGTCAAAAGGGGGGGAAAGACGAGGTACAGCTCAACAGGGAGGTGACGATCGTTATCGGGAAGGATCAATCCTTACCGCTAACACCGAAACGGAGACGGAAGAATAGCCCGTACAAGGAAATACATAGGAGAATATCAATGAAGAAAACATGACGTTAGAACATATCAGGGAGGTGATGCGTCTAGAAAGAGAAAGAGAGAGAGCTCTGATGGAGCAAAGAACCATACTCGTGAGGCAGAATGAAGTTCTGATGCAGCAAAATCATCAACTCAACGAAGAAAGAACTGTTCATGACCCACGAGATGAAGCATGCGCGGGCGAAAACGTAAACCAAGGGATAGGAATAGCGGAGGAAGAACAAAGAGATGATAGAAGAGAACGAAGGAGGAGATGCCACAGAGAAAGCAGCGAAGAAAGACGACTGAGGAGAGCATTGGAAGAAACTAGATGGGAGGATCAAAGGAGATGATTCGTGGAAGAGAGAACTCGTGAGAAGGAAAGAATTCATGAACAAGAAAGACTGCGCGAGCAAGAAAGACTTCATGAGGAGCAAAGACAGCGAGAAGAAGAATGGCTGAAGGAGGAATGAAGATACGAGGAAGAAGAGAGAAGAAGGCGGGAAGAAGAGTGAAGGGAAGAAGATGATGAGCGAGATAAAAGAAGGAGGGGACGAAGAAGATATGGAGATAGGGATGAAATCGATCAAGCCATTCTGGACGAACTGTAGGATATGAGGTCAATGATAAACAACTCACGAAGAGGAGGACGAGTGCAACTAGCTGAAGCCATAGTGGAGGCATGCATATCTCCATTCTCTCGAGAAATACTGGAGGCGAGAATTCCCGGGAGATGCTCTTTACCAACTTTCGGAAGCATATTCTACGGAGCGGGGAGTGCAGTACATCATTTGAATCAATATACTCTCTCTTTGATGCAATGGGCGAAGTACGAGGTTGTATTATGTAAATACTTTCCCGCCAGTCTAACTGGGGAAGCATCGAAGTGGTTTGATGGGTTGATTGAATGATCGATTTCATCGTTCAAAGACTTGCAAAGAATATTTTTAACAACTTAGATAAGCAATAACTCGCTAAGTCCGGGGATAGAAACTCTGTTTAACTTGAGGAGAAAGCCAGGGGAAAGCTTGCGAAGTCTAATAACGAGATGGAGGACAATATGCAGTGAACTCGCAGGGAGAGTAGATGAAAGGAACTTCATTCTATCATTCGTGAATTCCTTGATTCCAACTGACCTATTGCATAATCAAATATTCATAATCTGAAATACAATAACGATGAATGAGCTCCGAGAGTATCATGAAGAGTACGCATCGCTAGAATAAAAGCAGAGGGAAGCCAGCGAAGTAGTTCCGGTACAACCCAAGGAAGGAAATTCATGTCTTTTACCAAGATTGGCGAATGTAGTAGACAGCGTCCCATTGTACGAGGAAGTTGAACCATTAACCACCATTCCCGCAAAATTGGTGGAAGTGTCTAGTAGAGATCAGGAGTGGATCGACCATCATCCGAGGTATAATGATTCAAGGCAAAGAAATTATGAGCCACGAGGTGACAATTCGAAAAACCAGCGAAGATATAACCCGGCCCAGCGAAGTGGGGAAATGAGACCTCCATTCGAGGATGAAACACTGCCAGAACTTAACACATCAGTAGATAAGATATAGGAAGCTATTGTTTTAACTGAGGAAATTCCACCACCACCAAATTTCGGAGTGGAACCATTACCAAGCGCAAGGAGTGGCGACTTTTGCAAATACCATCGTTTTCATGGGTATCGCACGAATACCAAGCGCAAAGAGCGGTGAATTTTGCAAATACCATCGTTTTCATGGGCATCGCACGAATGATTGCAGAAACATTCGTCGAATGATGCTTCGTATAATCGAAAAGGGGAAGCTGAAACATTTTTTGGCAAATACAGGGCCACTACCACCACCACCAGCTAGCAAGAACAATCAACATCAATTTCAAGTGTACAAAATTGAAATTGATAGGGGAACCCCAAAGCTAAATTGCAACTCTATAATTCACTCTGCAAAAAATATACAAGATTTTCACGATAATGTACTAAAAAGAGTTCACAAAAGAGATTTCGAAGGAAATGAGATATTTAGCATTGCGAAGAAGGGACCATTGGAGGAATGGAAGAAAAGGGCAATTTATTTTTCGGCAGTAGATGCACCTGATGGAGGAGCTTCACACACATACCCCTTGGTAATAACCTTAAATTTCGGAGAACATACGAAGTGGGAAAATGATTCCACATAAGAGGAAGAGAATATGGGCGATAGACGGGATCTTGGTGGATACGGGAAGTTCAGTGGATATTCTCTTTTATCATGCGTTCAAAACAATGGGATATAGAGACTCAGATCCAGTGCCATCAACTTACAATATTTATGGGTTTAACGGAGTTGCATCAAAGCCAAAAGGCGAGTTGGTCGTAAACATCTTCGCAGGAGAGCTGGAAACCGAGGTCACAGTTTGTGTGGTGGAAGTAGAATCTCTTTATAATACTCTGATTGGTCGACCATGGATACATGGGATAAAAGGAGTAGCATCGATCGACCTACCATCAAGCCATACGGTTCCCTATGCCGAGTGGAATTGGTGAAATAAAAGGATATCAAAAGGACGCAAGAGACTGCAGCGAGAAAGATGTCCATAATTACGAAGGAAGGCTGAAGAGAAAGAAGGAGCAGAGAAAAAGGGTGCTAGAAGCAAAGAAAGATGAGGAATTGATGATATACACAGTTAAAGCTAAAGAATGATGGGCTATACCAAGCGAAATTACCGAGGACAAGGATAAACCTTTATTGCAACTAAAGGGACCATCACCACTCGGAGAGCCAGTCATGAACTTCGCTGCAGTAGAACCCACGAAGGAAATAAACTTGGGTAACGAAGAAGAGGCAAAACTAGTGAAGATTGGGACGACAATGGAGATGGACGAAGAAGAAAGATTAATAAAACTGCTAAAAGAATATATCGATATCTTCGCATGGAATATGAATGAGATTTCGGGAATAGATCCACAAGTTGCATGCCACAGATTAGATCTTAACCCATCAATCAAACCGATAAGACACCGAATTCGAAAAATAGCCACTGCCTACCACAAGAAAATAGAGCAAGAACTGCAGAAGATGTTAGACTCGGGAATAATAAGACCTGCGAAGTATCCAACTTGGATTGCAAACATGGTAATAGTACCAAAGAAGACCAAAGGAATAAGAATATGTATAGACTTCAGTGATTTAAACACTGCTTCCCCGAAGGACAATTTCCCATTACCCAACATACCTCAAATGGTGGAGTCAGCATGTGGATATAAGCGACTAATGTTGATGGATGGATACTGTGGTTACAATCATATACCTCTGGCGGAAGAAGACCAGGAGCATACAGCCTTCTTCGCCCCAAGGGGGTTATACTGTTATACGAGAATGCCCTTTGGTTTAAAAAATGTGGGGGCCACATACCAGCGGATGGTTGAAAAAATATTTGCGAAGTGGGTGCACACCAAGTTGGAAGTATACGTTGACGATATGTTAGTAAAGACTAAGGAGTCGGGAGATCATGTGGAGGATTTGAAAGAGATTTTCGAGAAAATAAGAACATACAAAATGAAAATAAATCCTGTGAAGTGTATATTCAGAGTAGAATCAGCGAAGTTCTTATGGCACATCGTGTCCGAGAAAGGGATCGAAGTAGATCCAGCCAAGATTCAAGCTATACTGGACATGCCTTCACTAGTGTTGGTGCAAAAATTGATCACCCCAACAATCTTAGAGATATGTATATGATGATCGAATCGCCGCCGTTGATTAGATTCTCAAAGAATTGTTGATTGAAAATGGTGGGGGTACCTGCAAAGACACTCCGATGCTAAAATCAACAAGAGTTATATGCAAGTAGGTTGTTAAGAAAAGAAATAGAAATTGTGTACCTTTTGTGCTGAGATTTAGCCTCTATATATAGGCAGAAATAGATGTAGCTTTAGGGTTTTGTTAGTTATCCTAATAACTTCCCGCATCTGTATAAATCTCAAATAACATCCAGATTCATGATAAACCCTAATACTTATCATAATCCTCATTTATCTTAAATAATAAATATCTTGAATAATAATTATTAATATTTAAGATAATTATCCCCTTTTATTTATGATTATGTATTTATCTTAAATAATTATAAATAAATAATTATTCAAGACTCTTGGGCTTCAATAATAAGCCTAGTGGGTTTCCATAATAAACCCACTGGTTTTCCTAACAACCCAAATCCAGGCTTCCACAATAAGTCATGTGGGTTTTCACAATAAACCGTACTAGGCTTCCACAATAAGCCATGTGGGTTTCCAGAATAAACCCACCGGTTTCCATAATAAACCGTACTAGGCTTCCACAATAATCCATGTGGGTTTCCACAATAAACCCACTAGTTTCCACAATAAACCGTATTTTTCTCATACCAAATAGCTTGTGCGGCACGCACGTACACTATTTTAATAGGGTACAAACATCGCCCCCTCTTAATTCTCAACTTGTTGATGGATTAAGAAAATTAAAAATAAGAACTAACCTTCGCGACTCGTTCAAATTCGTCATATGTTGTTTATCCGATAACCTTTCGTGGCTTTGGCCAGCTTGTTGTGTGGATTAAGAAAATCAAAAGAAGAACTAACCTTCGCGGCTCGTTCAAATTCGCCATATGCTATTATTACTCGATCACCCAAACCATACAAAGTACCAACGATGTACTTAAAATTTGAAAAAACAACTCACGTGGACATCACACATCTTTTGGCCCTTTCTTTGGCCAACACGTGTTCACCCTGTGAGTATTTGGAATTTTCATTCGTGAAGCCGTGTTCCTTCAGGAGAAGTGGATCCTTTGATGATGACCCAATATGCGTCGTCTGTGATAAAGATGTTTGTTTCTTCTTTGGGACTCTCGATAATAAGTTTCGTATCACAGGAAAAAACAGTCACCGCCATAATGTTTTAAGAATTTGATTCCTCCTGAGACATTGAGAACTTCATTCCTTATCGAACTCGTAAGCCTTTATTGCTCGTATACACTGTTCTTCAATCACCAAACACATTCAAAGTATCAATAGTGTACTTAAAACTTCGTATGATAATTACCCAAACTCCAAATAGATCGGCATGATATGTCCTCTTGCTCTTCCTTTAGCTAAAAAACGACCTACGTGTTGGTGTGGCATCGAAGATACGCTTCTCTCCCTGTCAAATAATCACTACCGTCATTATCGATAGGAATTTGACTCTCACTTGAATGCAGGATGCTCCCGCCATGCTGAGGCCTTTAATTTTCCAACTCAACGCTCTTGTATCTGCGAATAATGAATGTACGAAAATCTCTGGTGTACAGGACATTCATACATTTTCTTTCATAATAAGCCATTGTTTCTATAATAAACCGAACTAGGCTTCTATAATCAGCCATGTGGGTTTCCACAATAAACCCACTGGTTTATACAATTAACCAAATTGGGCTTCCATAATAAACCATTGGGCTTCCTTAATAAGGCCGATTGGGCTTTCTCAATAAGCCGGACTTGGTTTCTTTAATAAACCACCGGGCTTCCTCAATAAGTCCGGTTGGGCTTCCTCAATAAGCCAGACGTGGTTTCTTTAATAAACCACCGGGCTTCCTTAATAAGTATGGTTGGGCCTCCTCAATAAGCCAGACTTGGTTTCTTTAATAAACCACCGGGCTTCCTTAATAAGTCCGGTTGGGCTTCCTCAATAAGCCAGACGTGGTTTCTTTAATAAACCACCGGGCTTCCTTAATAAGTCTGGTTGGGCCTCCTCAATAAGCCAGACTTGGTTTCTATATTAAACCACCGGGCTTCCTTAATAAGTCCGGTTGGCCTTCCTTAATAAGCCAGACTTGGTTTCTTTAATAAACCACCGGGCTTCCTTAATAAGTCCAGTTGGGCTTCCTCAATAAGCCAGTTGGGCTTCTATGATATTTTTCCTTTGCTCCTTTCGCTCCATTTTAGCTTCAGCTTAATTATGTTGAAACACCTTGTTTTCGTCTCTCTTTATTAGAAAGTCATCGCAACAATTTTCTTAATAACCAAAATACTTCGCCTTTGTCTTTCTCTTTTATAGAAAAACATTGCATGTATTTCTTTAATAAATACATGCAAAAAGTGTTCTCATTTGTGATTATAAATTCGATTTATAATGTAACAAACTAGTAAGGATTTACCTCCCAAGGCGTTCGTTCGTCGAACCCTAGCCTCCCCCATTGGTTGAATTGATAATGAAAAAGATGTTTTCTATTTTTCGACCTCTCAAAACAAGTTGCCTTTGATTGCATGCTTGGCGACACTTTAGCCGCCCCCAATATCTGTAGAGATATTCCCAAGTAGAAAAGACGCCCCCATGTGAAGCAGGAACTAGATCTATTATATCCGTTCCTCACTTGCTAGCTGGTTCTGGGATTAAGATCAGGTAACTTTTCCGTTGCCATCTTATTTCTGGTTCCATCGTGATTTTTCCTTTTGGAATCGCCCTCAAAATGTTGTCTTAGTGTGGCGTGTCCCTCGGTTCCGGGCCTTTTTGTTGTCCGTGACAACTTTGCTTTCTTTTCCTTTTCAGCTTTCGCATACCTATCACCCGTGAAATTTTTCTTCCTAAGTACGCAGCTTGCCAAGCCCATATCCGTCCTCGATTGGCCTTATATGGAATTCCAACAGTCACTTGGAATCATAAGCCCAAGTACTGAATTAATTAATCCAACCTTTGTGGCCCACATAATAGGAAAGAAAATGTTTGTCCACGGTCCTGGCCCATGCCCTTACGTCCTCCGCGTGACCAGCTTTACCTATCAAACTATATGAATTTGACTCCTTTTGAAACTCTATTTTCTGTTTATGCACGAGTATTTCCAACTCGATACTCTTATGTCGTACTGTTGACAGAAGTCCAATCCTGCGGGAGTTTAGAGTTTGATCTCTCTTTAAACTCCAAAAACATCAACTTCCAGTGACCTATTTCTTCCTGCAAAAGCTTCCTCTTTCGACTCCATAATAATAATCATCGTTACTAGGAGTATGGCGATCGTAAAGGTTATCTCCATGACGACCATGACTCTGGTAATGGACCCTTTCCTCCTCACTTCTCCTTCCGTTACCCCGGCTCTGCCAACGATCATCAATAACTTCGTTCCATCTCCGTGAATTATCAAACTCCAGGTGATTTGTTCTTCCACTTCCAGAGCGTGAGATAGCTGGGGCTTCCAGCTCTTTTCTATTTTCTAATGCAACCTTAAGCCGTTTGTTTTTTCTTTCCAGCTGTTGCAATCGTTCACGAACCGTCAAATCAATTGGCGTCTGCTGTGGAAGGTTCCCACGTTCGACTTGTGGGTTGTTAACTTGAGCACCCTACTGGAGGTTTATTTGACCACGCTGTGCAGGTGGATCGTTGGACTGTAGAGCATTCGATGCTGCTTGAACTATGGGTGGAACGTTAGTGTGCTGAGCAGGAAGGACGCTGGCTTGTTGAGCAGGTAAGACGCTGGCTCGTATACTTGGAGCTGCATCAACCTGACCATCAGGTAAATTACTAGCTCGCGCTCGTACACCCCTGCTGGACAAATCCATCTCTCGAAGTCCTTGATTGTTTGGATGTCCAGCTGAAGATTCTCCATGGTATCGGGATCTCCTGGCGATGGTTGGAGGTGGTGATTTATTTATCAACAAATAGTTCACCCTTGGAGCTGTTCCTTTAGATTGTGAACGTGAGGCTGAGGCTGTTGACGACTCCGACGCCGATCTTCCATCTCTCTCGTCGTGGTTTTGAACGACAACGCTTCTCAAGGTCCGTTTATTGGCTTGTTGATTCGATTGATGCCGAGTTGGTACGTATGTATCCATCTCAAGTCGATCTGAACCTGATGGCTCCATTCGTTTCACTTTTCTTTTCAAACTTTCTTTCAACGAATTGGCAGAACCTTGTGCGATTTTTGGATCTTTCCACAACTTCAAAAAAAAACTATGAATCGTTTAACAACCTTCTCAAAGTGTTCTGAAGCCCTGCAACTTCCTGATTGTTGTTAGATCCTACTACAACTTTTGCTAAAATTGCAAACTGACGTGACTGCAACTTTCAGAAAGCTTCCATCTGACTTGCTTCTTTCTTAAACGACTTTGAAAACTTTTTCTAAACTTTTAGGAGCACGATCCTTCTTCGTCTCCCCTTAGTCGGCGCCAAAAGATGTTGGTGCAAAAATTAATCACCCCAATAATCTTCGAGATATGTGTATGATGATCGAATCGCCGCCGTTGATTAGATTCTCTAAAGAATTGTTGATTGAAAATGGTGGGGTACCTGCAAAGACACTCTGATGCTAAAATCAACAAGAGTTCTATGCAAGTAGGTTGTTAAGAAAAGGAATAGAAATTGTGTACCTTTTGTGCTGAGATTTAGCCTATATATATAGGCAGAAATAGATGTAGCTTTAGGGTTTTGTTAGTTATCCTAATAATTTCCCTCATCCGTATAAATCTCAAATAACATTAAGATTCATGATAAACCCTAATACTTATCATAATCCTCATTTATCTTAAATAATAAATATCTTGAATAATAATTATTAATATTTAAGATAATTATCCCCTTTTATTTAGGATCCTGTATTTATCTTAAATAATTATAAATAAATAATTATTTAAGACTCTTGGGCTTCAATAATAAGCCTAGTGGGTTTCCATAATAAACCCACTGGTTTCCCTAACAACCCAAATCCAGGCTTCCACAATAAGCCATGTGGGTTTTCACAATAAACCCACCGGTTTCCACAATAAACCGTACTAGGCTTCCACAATAAGCCTTGTGGGTTTCTAGAATAAACCCACCGGTTTCCACAATAAACCGTACTAGGCTTCCACAATAATCCATGTGGGTTTCCACAATAAACCCACCGGTTTCCACAATAAACCGTACTAGGCCTCCATAATAAGCCATGTGGGTTTCCACATAAACCCACCGGTTTCCACAATAAACCGTATTTTTCCCATACAAAATAGCTTGTGCGACACGCACGTACACTATTTTAATAGGGTACAAACAGCCAGCAATCGTGAAAGACGTACAAAAGCTGAATGGTCAGTTAGCGGCTTTGGGAAGATTCATTTCTAGGTCATCGGATAAATGCAAACATTTCCTTGATATCTTGAAGAAGGGAGCCAAGTTTACATGGACGCAAGAATGTGAGCAGGCACTGCAAAATATAAAGGAACACCTCATCAATTTGTCAATCAGAACCAGACGAGGAATTACTGATTTGTCTCGCAACTACACCAAATGCAATAAGTTTAGTGCTACTTCGGTCGGATAAAGGTGTTGAAAAATAGATTTTCTATGTCAATAAAACTCTCAATGCAGCGGAAAAGAATTACCCAAATATTGAAAACTAATACTAGCACTAGTATGCTCATCAGAAAAATTACGAACTTATTTCCAGACTCACAAGATTAAAGTTTTAAATAGAATCCCAATAGAGTTAGCTTTGAAGAATGCGAAGAGAGTTGGGCGAGTTGAAAGATGGAATACCCTAATTGACCAATTTGGGTTGAAATACGAGGTCCAGACTTCTACGAAGTCGCACATAATCGCTGAATTTCTGGCCGAATTTCCAATAGAAGAAGACGAGGGAGTGGAGGAAATGCTGGACATAGATGAAGACAACCCAGATCCTACAGACTTGCTAAAAGAAAACCACCCAAGAAGGTGGGAAATATTTGTGGATGGGTCGTCTAACAGCGTAGGAGGAAGAATGGGAATTGTATTTACCTCGCCGGCGGGAGCAAGAACTGTGTTCAGCTTTTGACTGGAGTATAAATCTACGAACAATGAAACGGAATACAAGGCAGTCATACAAGCTTTGAGGTTAGCTATTGAAATGAAGCTGGATGAAGTAAGAATAACTAGTGACTCGCAACTGGTGGTCAGACAAATAGAAGGAAGATACCAAGCAAACGATGCAGTTATGAACCGATACTTACAACTCGTGAAAGAATATTCAAAGAAAATACCAAATATAATCTGGAGGCAAGTGAGTAGACATAATAACATACATGCGGACGCTTTAGCCTTCATAGCCTCGATGATTGAAGATCCTACGGAAAAGCACATCCGAATTGAACGACTAATGCAGCCATCAGCCACTAATGAGTTAGAAGGAGAAGAAGTTCTAATAATTTAAAATGCGAATACCCCTGTTGAACTGAGCGAAGATGATTGGCGAACTCCGATTTATAAGTATCTATCAAAAATGGAATTACCTCGTGACATATTTGAAGCGCACAAGATTAAGGGGAGATCCACGAATTATGATCTACGAAAAGGAATCTTATACAGAAGGTCATTCTTGGTCCCGCTGCTGAGGTGCTTGTCACATGAAGAAGGAATACATATTATAAAAGCCATCCACTACGGTGATGCCTGGAATCACAGTGGTATGAGATCTCTAGCTCACAAAACCAAAACACAAGGGTACTTCTGGCCATACATGCATAAAGACGCGAAAAACATCTCGATGAGGTATGAAGCATGCCGGAGATTTGTCAAGCGCATACACGCGCCAGCAACGAGTTTAAATTCAATATTAAGTGTATGGACGTTTTCCATATGGGGAGTTGATACTGTGGGACCCTTTGTCGCGGGAAGTCAACAACGAAAATACTTAATAGTGGCCACTGATTACTTCATAAAGTGGGTCGAAGCAAAACCCTTAAAAAACACGCGAGACGGTGACGTGTATGATTTCATTCTCGAGCACATCATCTGTAGATTCGGGATTCCACTGCAAATCGTATCTGATAATGGGAAGCAATTCGAGGGTGAATACGTGAGCATGTTGTTCAGCGCATTCAGAATTCAATCCGGGAAGTCAACTCTGTTATATCTGCAGATTAATGGACAAGCGGAGGCGACAAATAAAACAATAGCATCAACTTTGAAAAAGAAACTGGAAGGACACCTACATGACTGGTGTGAAGAAGTCCCAAAGGTACTATGGTCGTATAGAACAACAAGACGAGAAGCAACATGAGTGTCCCCCTTTTTTTAACGTATGGAGTAGAAGCAGTTTTACCCACCGAGATAATGTTTCATACAACTAAGCAAGAGGCATGAAAGAAAAGATTGAATTAAGATATGATCCTGGCGAAGTTGGACGATTTAGAGGAAAATAGAGAAACTTCTTTCCAACATATGACGAATTATCACCGAAGGTTATCTCGTGAATATAACAAGAAGGTGAAGGAAATAAGCTTTGTCCCAGGGGAGCTCGTCTTAAGAGAAATACCGCCTTATCCGAAAGGACCTGGAGGAAAGTTGGAGCCTACCTGGGAAGGACCATTCATTGTGAAGAGAGTGGTGAGAAATGGAGCCTACGAACTCGCAGACTGCCAAGGCAAAGAGATAGATAATGAAGGAAATATCATATATGGCGAAGTAGAAAGACAAGGTCGGAGACTGGATCACCCCTGGAATTCGGTTTACATAAAGAAGTATTATCCTTAGTCGACAGATGTACTCGCAATAAAAAAAAATGTGTAACACGAAATGAAGAAGCAAGCTTATACTCGGCAAAGAAACAGAAATGAAATGGAATATTTATCAAGCAAAACACGAAGTATGAGCAGAAGAAAGCAGAATACAAAATAAATGAAAAGCAAAAAAATTGACCGAAATAAGACCTCAAAGCAGGCAAGTAAGACCTCACTAGGAGGCTGCATAAGACCCACGAGACAAAATAAATACAAAAAAAAAATACATATGAAAAAGAAAAAGAAACAATCTCCAGGGAGATCATAAAACCTCTACTTAGGGAGGCTGAGACCTCATGGCGTGCAACCTAGTTCGCACAAAGTGCAAGAGACAAAAGTAAGACCTAACGCACGTCATGAGATAATCTCAGTAATATCAAATAGGGTCAAAAATAAGACCCATCCGTCGGGGGGCCCAATTGGGTAACCACTCGGTAAGGGGTGTAAGAACGAGCTAGTGGATATAGAAGATGGCCTGGCGTGATTCTTCCACTCGGTACCAAAGTAACCCCACCTAGGGTGTGACTTCGTAACCAAGAGCCATATCGGCGAAGGGATAAGAAGTCACAAAATAACTGATACCTAAGCCCGAAAGAAAGGGGGTATTCAGGGGGAATATAAAGGGACGACACCCTCCTTTAGGGAGCTGAGTGAACAAAAAATAAAAAAACACGGCAATGTTACGGGGCTGGTATTCATGGGAATAGGTAGGCATGTGATATTGTCGCACAATAAGACCTCAATGAGTGATATAAGGCGAGGTTGATGGATCTTTACTTCGCAAGAGTAAAGAGCGCCTGAGACTTCGTCGCAATACGTGATCAGCAGGGCGGGGCACAATAAAACCTTAATTAGGAGGCAAAATAAGACCCCGTGATACAAATGAAGCATGGGGAAGATAAGGGGAAAGCAAGTAGAAGAACGAGTCTCGTTAGGACCCTCTCATGGCAGGTAAGTTTCCTCGAATAGTTGAGAAATCAACTACCAGTATAAGACAATAAGTCCTTAACTAAGAGGCAAACAAATCCCTCATAAAATATCTTGCCGATAGGGGAGAGATGTGAGGCAAAAATAAAACATGAGGCAAAAGGAAAATGCAGAATACAAAGCAAAGCATGAGGCAAGAAAATGATCTTGCTTGACTTCGTGAATCATACGAAAAGAAACAAAAGAAAATGTACAAAAGATTGCAGTACATGCAAAAAAAAAAAATCATGAAGATTCGAGAAATACTTGAAATAGAAATATTACATGCAATAATACTTATATACTAGTTCAAATATCGACAATGTAGGGTAAGCCAAAAGCAACGAGATATAATCGCAGGCAGAGTATATATGGCGAAGAACAGAAGGAAAAGTTGAAATTCAAAACAAACAGAAAAGGCACAGGTATGCTGCATAAATCCACAAAAGAATAAGAGGCAAGTATATACTTTTTTCAAATTTATTATTCTTTTGAGCATTTATCTCGCGTCCACTACTTCGCACAAACAATAGATAGCAGCCTAAATCCTAGACCCCAAAAATACTCCGAAAATATCCAAAGAATAAGAGGCAAGTATATACTTTTTCAAATTTATTATTCTTTGATTATTTTCTCCGCAAGTATATACTTGTTGGAAAGGAAATATGCTAGATCATAATTTCTCTATATGATTTGGATATCTTACTATTTTACGAAATTGCAAAATTCCGCGAACTAAGGAAAACGAAACTATTATTAGATATACGAATTAGATATGTTAATCATATTAAGTGCAGATAAATGAACGAGTTGAAACCAAGAGGGAAAAAGAAGAAAAAAAACTGATACACTAAGGCAAAAATAAAAATAAAAAATAGGAACGAGACAAATGTTATGCCCCCCAAGCTTGGGAGCGCCTAGTCGAAATGTTAAAAGAACAAGAAGCAAGAGCTACTATCAAAAGGAAATAAATCAAGACAAAGGAGAAGATTGTTGAATCCCCGTGTTAGCACCACCATCACCAACATCCTGACGAGCATTTCCACCTTCAGATCCCGAAGTTTGAGGAGCTTCACTGATAGGATGTTTGGCCTCATCCTCTCTCTCAGTCTTCTCGTCGTCATCTTCACTCTCAGCGGTAGGCTCATCATCAGAAAAGACTTCGAGGTCCAACGGAGGACAGGGAATTCCATGGGAGCTGCATAATTCAGTAAAGAGCCTCACTTTATCTCTTTGAGCATTCTTGCGAGTCATCTTGGCAACCTTAGCAGCATCCACCGTCATCTGATCACAATCTTCATTCAGTCGAGCAACTTCATTCTTGAGATTGGACACCTCTTTGACGAGTTCCTCCTTCTGATGAGACAAGTGAAGAATCTGATTCCTTAATCTTTTTTCAGAATCTGCGAGAAATAAGAAGAGAAGTAAGAAACGAAATTAGCGAAGTAAAATAGAGGAAAAGGCAACCCACAGCACCTAAAACTACCTTCTTTCTGCAAAATAACAGAGTTTAAGGTTTTCTGAACATCGATGTTTAGACAGTCAAGTCTTGATACTTCAGATTCAAGAAAGCCACAGAGTTCACGAGATGGCTTGTCGTCATTTTTACCAAGGTCGGATTCAGGTCTATTCTCGTCAGAAGAATTTATAATGAGTTTACCACATGTTGTGGGAGCAATGGGCCTCTTCTTCGTTCAGGTAACCGGGGCTGTCTTCTTACCCTAAAACCTTTCCAAGCGAGTTAATACAGAAGATATCTCACCATTTCACCTCGTATTCTCATCCTTCAATGTACCATTCTCAATTTTTAACTTCATATTCTCTGTATCTAGGTCGTGAATCTCACTCCTAAGCTTACGCAGACCAGCTTCAGACCTATCTTTTCTTTTAATTATCCTTTTCTTATCTTCCTCTAACCGTTTATTTAAAGTTATGGATGAAGAATGGAGATTCCGCGAAGTTGTAAGAAGATTATTAACTCTCTGTAACTCGACCCTCAAACGTTCATTTTCTTCGTGAAAATGAAAGTTTAGTTCTTCATTATTGGAAGATTCATTGGATAAGCGCTCTGACAGAGAATATGATGTTGTCAACTTTTCACTCAAAATTTCATTATTGGTCAAGTAACAATTAAGTTGAGACAGAAGATTCGCTTGTTCAGCCTGAAAATCTTTAGCAGATGCCTTGGCTTCGAGATAATCCAAATAACACTTCGTAGAAACAGGCTTGACGAAAATAAAAGAATAGTAAAAACAAGACCGAAACAAAATGAAAAATAGAGAAAGGGCTGAACTTACTGCTGAGCTCCGAAATCCTTTGATCCTTATTTACTGAACGTTCCTTTTCTTCAGCAAGATCATTCTTAAGATCCTGAATTCGAGCTTTGCCAGTCTCCAAAATTTTATTCATAACCCTTGTTTCCACGAGATGAGCCATGTGGCGATTGAACTCCTACGAGGTACGACGAGTTAGAAAAGACCTAAGGCAAGCAGGAAGGCAGAAATTAGAAATACCTACCAAATCCATAATGGCAGCATGTTGTTGAAGAGAAAGGTCCAGGGAGGCATTTGAAATGAAGGATTGATCCTCAGGCAGGAAGGAATCAGAACTAAAAGAGATTAAGGACTCGGTAGCAACGGATCTGACAGATGGAGCATCACGAGTCAAGAAAAAAGCATTCCTCAGGAAGTCCATGTCTGGAATATAAGCTGGATCATCTACTTCGAAGACTTTCCTCACTTTCCCTTGAGATCCGCTAGCGAGACTAGCAGGAGATTTGATGGGGGAATCACCCACGGTAATAACGGTAGTCGGCATGGCAGACTTTGGAGCATGAGAGGGAATGGCCTTCTCTAGAACCTTGGCAACTTTACCCTTAGGAAGAGGGGGAACAAGTGATTCTGAAGATTTTTTAGAGCAAGGAATGCGAGCTAAGGCATCCACATCCAAAACCCTACGGCATTTCGGAGGCTCATTAGCATAAGGAGATATGGGCAAAGCATCCTAAAGAAGATTAAGGAGTTGATACGTCGAAGTACATAAAACACGAAGTCAACAGGACAAGATATATAGATATGATAAAGAGGAAACGAAAAAGGTACCTTAGTGGCAGCGGAAGAGGAACTTTCACGATGATCACGTTTTTTTGGAATTCTCAAAGGAACAACGGCTTGAGGGTCTATGAAGACATCCTCCTGCGAGATGCAATAGTTAGTCATCAAGATTGAAAATAGCATTCATAGTGAGATGAAGGATAAAATACATGATCACAACTAGGAGGATCAGCAGACCCATTCTTTGTTTGGGTCAATCGGTCCTTGATCAAACCCGGAGGAGGAAGTGGATACTGTAGAGAAGAAAAAAAACTTTAAGGGTCAAAATTAAAAATGAGTTAAGTCTGAGACACTGACAACTCATCTCGATGGGCATTTCTGAACAACAAAGTCTTTCGGGATCATAGGCAGCGAGATGTATGTGTTCGGAGATAGGACCAGTTCGGGCCTTTCCATCCTCATCGAAACCCCAGACCAAGGGTCCCTCAACAATCACTGGAAACATCATCCAATCTTCATTGTTAGTTAAGCGAAGAGAAGTACCATTCAGAGCCACTTTCGAAGTACCAACAGGCTCAACGTCGAGAAGAAGGACTTTGGATTGATCCTCCATATGCTTTCGAGCAAGAGAAATACCCCACTCTTGGAATTTCCTCCGAGATTGAGGTCTGTCAACATAATTCTCTGAAAAAGAGTTGATATTGTAATCTGCAGAGTCAAAGTCCTTCGCCGCCAACGGAATCTGGGATTTACCACCACTAGAGCGTATTACAAATTCGTTTCATATGCGAATTACATTCCCAGTCCATTGAAAAAAACACTGTTGATCTTAACTAGAATCTCATAGAACAGGGGATTCTTAGAGTTATACAGGGGAAAGATGAGACCAGCTCTTAATTGACCTAGCGTGGTGATCATCCTAGTAGAAGTCCACGTCTCTGCCTGAATCCACCGATAGTTTAACTCCATATGCTTTGTTGCTGTGACCGGAGGAGAAACAGAGGAATCCACCGCCGGAACCAACGATAAACCCTTCTTCTGGAAATATACTTAAAAATCTTCAATGATTTTTGATAAAGTAGGAGGAGGAAACTTCTTGGGAGACATTGCTTGAAGGGTTGAGAGATGAAGAAGTTGAAAGAATCAAGTTATTTATGGAAGAAAATTTTACAGGTGAACGGCGGCGGAGAAGAAGAAGTTGAGGTTTGTAAAATAAAGAAAGGAAGGGGAAAGAGAACTATTTATAGTGGACCAAGGCATGACCGGAAGAAGCAGTTATGTGAGAATGGGAGCCGATTATTGACGGTTACGAAGAATCATGGGAGACAGAAAAGCGAGAAACCCGGATACGTGGCGGTTACGAATTTAATGCGGAGTTCTCTTTCCATTCTTGATTCCTGCGAATGGAATGAGAAAAGGAAAAATGTAGGTACAAAAAACCTACTCGCCACGTGTTCAAACGAGATTGGACGATACTCCGAAGTAAATTCCAAGGCGGGATATTATTTACTAATTCCTAGGAAAATGTCAGTGAAGAGTCAAATCGAATGTCAGAGTTACTTTAACAAATATTAGATCTGCGAAGTCATATCTGAAGTTAACGAAGTATAAATCAGCAAGATAGCGGTGGCTTGCACAGGAAGATACCTCTCGAAGAGAAGACCCGAATTGTGGATTGTTACGCAAGTGGTAGGCTAATAAAGATACCTACGACTATGTCTAAATGCAAGTGCACAACGTCTATTGTAAACAAGGCAAATACAGGTCGATCCCACAGAGACAAGGAGAGTGTAGAGTTGATTCAAAATCCTTACTATAACTGATTCAGAGAGTAACCAAAAGGGTTTGATTGTGTCGATACAACAAGATATTGGCAGAGATTTCAAACAGAAAGGAAATAAAATTAAAATATGCACTTTAACTCGAGGTGTAAACACTGAGAATATGGATACTAGGGCATTCAAATTCACCACTAACCTACAATATGTATTCAACTTGTGATGTTATTCTTATCCTTATAGAAGATTCAAGATTACCTTGTATCTAAGGTGTTTCTCCAATGAATAATTTAATCACAACTAAAGTATTTATCCAAAGCATTAACTGTCTAGTTAAAGCACAACTAATCTAAGAATCAATAACAATGTTTTTTAAGCATGAGTTGCAGCATAATCAACATAGTGATATTCTAAATACAATGGATACATGGCATACATTGTGAGAGCAAAATGTTGACAAACTTGGATTAAATTATTTCCTAAACAATTTTAAGCATTCAAGAACAACACACAAATCATGAATAACATAGCAGTAGGCTAGGGCTTCATATAAACCCCTAGTAAATGAATTTAGAACATGATGAACATGATGAAAACAGAATTGTATTAAGATACTAAGTGAACCAGCTAGTCTGGGATGATTTCTTCAACACAATAACACCCCCTATTTATAAACACAATTCTCTCAATCACTTGGATTCGAAATTTAGAAAGCACCCACTCACCAAAATATGTTTTCTTAATTTTTGGAGTGATTGATGGAGAGAATGGTATATGCTTGGTAGTGGGAAACAAATTGAGAGTGATTGATGGAGAGAATGGGGGGAGGTGGATGTTTTGGGAAGAATCCTATGGCTCAAGATGGAAGCGGGTTTGGGTCTTGGATCTTGGTTTTTATCACTTCTATGCACATATCCTCTTCAAAGATAAAATTTCAAAGCCAACTTCTAGTTTGAGATGTGAAATCATCATTCTTCACTTGAGGATGAGGTGCAGACATTGGTTTCAGTGTCTTCTAGCTCGAGCCTTTGTTGTCTCCCTTCCATTGTCACCAATTCTCCGTTCCTTTTGGCTCCTTAATTCATCCAAGCTTTATTTAGTATCTAAAAACACAAAATTAATTAATACTATTTGTTCTTGAAAACAATAAATATACAGAATTTGGGATAATATATGATTTTAAAGCACAAAAAATGAGTTAAATGCCAATAAAAAGGTGTATAAATATGCGATATTTGGCACTCATCAGCAAGCAAAGATAAATCGTACGAAATGGAAGACCCGAAGTGTGGATTGTTACGCAAGAAAAGATAAAACGTACGAAGTGGAAGGCCCGAAGTGTGGATTGTTACGCAAGAAACATGACAGTTTTCCCCGACAACAACCGATTAATAAGGCGAAAAGTAAGCGAAAACTTTACCGAAAATGGGTCTGGCGAAGTAAAAAGGACAGTCATGTGAAATGAATGATGATCAGCGATATAAAATGAGATGTAATCCATTATGTATTTTTCCTATAAATAGAGGACTTAGACCATTGTGTAGGGGGTTGGAACGTTTTGAGGGGTGAGAGGGCTATTGTAAAGAAAGATAACTTAGGGTTCTTGTGAGTGTTCTTGGAAGATCTTGTAATTTCTTATTCTTTAACTAAGTGAAATAATATTTGTTCTCATCTCGTCGTGTGATTCATATTTCGTGTCATACTAATTAGTTAGTGGGTGTAACTATGGATTTTCTGTAGTTACAGAGAGAATGTCCAAAAATTTTGTGGCAAAAAAAAAAATTGATCGTGGAGTATTTGCTCGCCGGGGTAGTCAGGAGTGAATGGAAGATGATCAACATGGTATGCGAGCGAAGAAAACGATGATGGAGGTTCAAGGTATGGCAAAAGGCTAAGTTGAAACTGTTTAATGGGAAAAATCTAATCAACATGGGGATCCTTCTGAGAAGAACTCTTTGGAAAAATCAGATTGAGAACAAGAATGGCAAACTGTTGGTAAGAAAAAAAGATTTAAAGCTTTCCAAGCATAATCTGAGATTAAAATCGAGTGTAAAGAATACCACAAGAAAATTTTGATATTTTTCCTTTTGTAAATAACAACTTTTCTTCTTCTTTACTGAAAAAGACAAACCTGTAATAAAGGCCTATGAAACTTTGAGGGAATGACAATCAGATTATATCCTTGGTGGTCCAGAGTTAATACAGTTACTTTATCTGATAAGGATGAGAAAGGTGTATGGATCCAAGTACGGGGTGTTACTTTCAATCTTTGGGACAAAATTTTATTTAGCGAAATTTGTGATATCTTTAGTGGTTTGATCGAGATGCATTCAACAACTTTGAATTGGAAAGATACAAGTGCAATTCGTCTTAAGGTGCATTATTTTGATTGGGAAACTACATCCTTTTTGTTTCATTATAATGGCGAGTCATTTCAAATAGAGGTGACTATGCTGAAATTATTAAATGGTGCACCGGATATTACTCATCGTCGGGTTCGGGTCCCGAAGATATTTTTCAATATCACCTAAATATAATGCTTCATCAAATCCATAAAAATCAGGATCTTAAATAAATTTCCAAATTTGATGGCCCAGTATATCGTGAGCAATTACTATATCAAACGAAAAATCAGGAGCATAACATTTTTCGTGCGTGGATAAGGGAAAGTCTTTCACTTTTAGGCTAAGTTGAGTTTGAATTTAATTTTAATTTTTTTCCTTGGCGAATAAGCAAAAGGGTTAAATTCTCTGTTCAAACGGATCTGGTTTCTACTATATGCCCAAACCCAAAACCAGACCTAGTAGATAGCTCAACTCATATTTCCGAGTCTACTGATTTAGGAGTGGATGTGAAATCGGAACGAGGGGGAGTTGATTCTACCCTAACAGGTATGATTCAATTTGAAAAACAAGATGGAGTGGCCGTTTTTCCAAAACATACAGTTCATATTCCAAAAGCATTGGATGGTTCATTGGAAGTGCTTTCTTCACCAAAGAAAACTCAAACGAATATTATAGTTGGGAAGGATATTTTATCATCCTCTGAGAAACGGAGTGTGATTAAACATAAAGTGGATCATACTCTTACATCATAATATGATTCAATCCGGAACCAAATGATGAATCTGGGACCAAGTGTTGGATGACATCTAAAGGAAACAAAGATCAGGCTAATGATTCTATGATGGAAGTAATTAAGGGTTATCTACAAAATTTTGATAAGGAGCAAAATCATTATGTTGTTGGTGGTGGATTTAAAAAAAAAAAGGATATCAAAGTTGTTACCTAATGGGTTGAATGATATTAATAGAAGAGATATTGTTAAGCGCTAAGTAAGAGAGTGGAGGCCTAGTATTTTTCAAGAAACCAAATTCAGGAATGTAATGATCTTTTAGTCTAGCAATCATGGGGAAATAGAAATGTCAATGGTTGGATGCACCATCAGAAAGAATATTTGTGGATATCTTGTGTATATGGGATGAATCCAAAGTGAAAGTTCTTGATCACTTGGTGGGTCATCCTTCTATTAATATTCATTGTCAAATGCCAAATTTTGACTTTGAATGGGTTTTTTCTGGGATTTATGCACGTAATAATTATTTGGTAAGGAAGAATTTTTGGAGAGAAATTGAAGAAGTAAAGAGTTATTGGAAATTGTCAAGGGTTATTGGAGGGGATTGGAATGTAATCAGATTCATTCATGAGAGAACTTCTTGTACAAAGGAAATAATGGAATGAAGAAATTCAACAAATTCATACCAAGACATGAGATGATTGATTTATTTGTGATTGACGCTACTTATAATTGGACTAATAATCAAGCTCGTAGTATTTATAGTTGAATAGATAGATTTTTTACTTCAAAAGATTGGGAAAGTCAGTTTCCATATATTATTCAGAAAGCTCTTGCCATACCATGCTCGGATCATGGTCTTATTACTCTTATTTGCAATGGTATGAAGGTGGTCCATGTCATTTTAGTTGTGAAACATTTTGGTATGTTCATTCTGAATTTTTTCAATTTTATTCAAAATGCTTGGTAATCTTTTTTTTGTATCAGGTAGTACAGGTTTTACAGTATGTAAAAAGCTCCAACTTTTAAAGTCTCTGTTAAAAACAATAATATGGATAAATGTACATAAAATTGGAGGAGATAGAAGAGGTGTTTATGAAGTTGGATGAGGAAGAGGATTCCACAATGAACTTACTGAAGAGAAATGAAATACTATGCTTAAAGCAATACAAGACTATTAAAGTTTGGCTATAGCAAAGGCAGAGAAATATAGGAGCTAGCATAAAAGGATATTCAGTATGAAAATAATACTAGGTATTTTTACAAGCTTGCTTCTGACATGAGGAGGGGGAACTATGTTGGTGCTATTAAAGTGGATGGTGTGATGAGTACAGATGCAGATGCAGATACAATTAAACTGAGGATTATTGATCATTTCAAAAGCATTTTTCGGAATCGGGTTAGTATAAATACTTCTTTAAATTTAGTGCATCTCTGAGGAAGTAAGAAATTGGTTGGAGATAGATGTAAGTGGAGAAGAATGCATAGCTTTAGTCAAACTTTTGGGACAAAACATAACACCAGGACCTGATGGCTTTGTTGTAAGTTTCTACTTATTCTGCTACGACATTCTTAAATTTGATTTGATGAATATTTTTCGGGAGTTGCAACACAATAACTTCTTGGACTTCTTACTCCTAAAAAGGATACAATAAATGAGATAAAAGATTTGAGGCCAATAGGTCTGGTTTGTGGTGTGTATAAGATTGTTTACAAAGTTCCAGCAGAAAGACTAAAAGTTATTCTTCCTATAATCATTTTTTCTCAAATTATTTTTATCAAAAAGAGGCAAATTCTAGATGGTATTTTAATTTAGTTGCTAATGAGCTCACTGATTCTAGGATTAAAAGTGGAAAACCTGGATTATTGTGTAAAGTTGATTTTGAAAGGGTTTTTGACTATGTGAATTGGGATTTCTTGGATGAAATTTTTGCAAAAATGGTTTATGGAGAAAAGTTGAGGGGTTGGATCAAGTGTTGTGTGGAGTATGTAAGGTTTTCTATCATTTTCAATGGCTCAACTGCTGGTTATTTCAAGAGTTGCAAAGGATTTTCTTTCAACTGTTGGTGTTGGGTATGTTGGAGATTGGCATCAATTCTCTGATCTTTTGGGTTGTTATTCTGGTACACTTCCAACAACTTATTTAGGATTTACTTTGGGAGAGAAAAATAAAGATATAGCTAAACTAGATAAAGTGTTTGATAACTTTAATGCTAGATTTTCGAGATGAAAAGAAAAACCTTTGTGAAAAGTAACTCTTATATAAAAAAATGTTCTTGCAAGTCTTCCAACTTATTACATGTCTTTGTTTGAAATGCCAGCTTATATGGCTAAGAAGCTTGAGAAACTGATGAGGGATTCCTTATGGGATGATAACATCGGTAAGAAGAAGCATAATTTGGTGAAATGGGCTACGTTTTATAGAAGAAAGAAGTATGAAGGGCTAGGAATCAAGAAATTAATAAAAATGAATAAATCTTTGTTAATTAAATGACATTGGAGTATAAAAGAAAAGGATGCTTTGTGGAAGAACATTGTGGTGGAAAAATATGGGACTGATGGGGTTGTTTGGCTTTCAAGATATACAGATTCTTCTTCTGGCAAGTCTACATGAAAGGGAATTATGAAATGCAATGGCATTTTCAAAAGTAACATTAAGTTTAAGTTGAATAAAGACACTCAATTCAGATTTTGGCAGGATAACTGGCACCTTTATACTTGCATGAAATCTGCTTTCCTAATTTATATGCACTTTTTAGGAAAATGAATATTTTTTTGGCATATTTTTTCTCTGTAGACTCAACAGGATTAGATGGGTTTGTGTCTTCCTAGAAGGATAAATTCAAATATGAGAATTGGAATGAACTGGTTACAAGATGAACTCAATAATGTCACAGTCAATTTAGAAGAAGAAAATGTGTTAGAATGGTCTCTCAGTAGTAAAAATATTTTACAGTAAAATCTACTTATGATAAGTTGCTAAATGAAGAAGGAATCGTCCCAAATTAGAGTGTTCCAAGCTTTTATGACAGCTGAAGGTTCCTCTATCAATTGGTTTATTTTTATGGACTTTATCTCATTCAAGATTCCCTACAAGGGATATGCTCAGAAGAAGGGGTATTCACACATTTATATCTACGTTACTTTCAATGGGTCATCAGATCATCTTTTCATACATTGTGATTTTGCAAATAATGTACGTACACATTTTGTAAAGAAGGTATTGACATCAACGAACACATCATCCTTTTATTCGAGGTTAGTAATAAAAGACTTGACTTGTTTCCATTTCTATCTACGTTACTTTCAAATCCTTTAGATTGAAAATATAACATTTGAATTTATATATATGAAATTCTAGTATTAGAGACTTGATCATCTCATTGTGATAAAAGTGTCAAGGAAGAATATACATGTAATACCCTGCATTTTTAGCTATTGTTTCGGGTCGGGTTATACCCGAATTAGTTAACCTTGTGGCTTAGGTTATTGTTCCTTAGCCTTAGCCTAGGTGGGTGGATTGAACTAGAAAGGCTAGAAAGTTAGGGTGTGAATATAATCACCTAAATAGGAGGAAAATAAAGAGACATTTTAATGTTAAAATAAATAATAAAAATGTTTAATTATTATTAGTAGTATTATAATCAAAATTGGGAGAGAGAATTTTATATTAGAAAACCAAAAGTTAAGGAGGAGAAGAAGGAGATGAAGCTAATGTTTCTTTTAGAGAAGAAAGTTATGAAAATCAGTAGAGGATCAATCTAATTGAGGTAGAATGTTTAACCCTTTTCTCTTAGTGTTTTTCTTTGATATACTTTGATTTCAATTTTGTTTATTTTTATATCATTGGGGTTCTGAAATTTTTCTATTTAATTTGATGCACATTATTGATGATCAGACTTCTATTATTGGTATATAACATGATTGGGTATCCCTAGTTAAAATTTGAGAGTATTCCACCGTATATTCACCGTTGGAAGTTTGTTTGAATTTGGGTGATAGTTTCTGAATTTCTGGATAGTTTCTTGTTGATGTGGTTTTGATGTTCTTAGGTAATTTTAGTGATGTTAAACTGATTTGAGGTATTAACAAAAGTTGTATATAAATGTATTATCTTTTAGTGTGCTTTGGATTTGCTTAATTTGAGACTAATATGAATTAATAGTGAATTGTTTGGTAATAACATGTAATCTGCCCAGTTTTTAGGATTACATTGTAAATTCAATATATTTTGGTTGAACCGCTGGTTTGGTGTGAATTATGGATATGGTATGTGTGAATGTGTCCATATTGTTCCTGTAAATTTTAAAGATGATCAGATAAAGTTATCACCATGAAATATATAATATAATATGGCTGTAGTTGACTTGTTTGCATAAATGCTTGAAAGAAATTCATGTTCTTGCCATGGTTGCTTGTGTTGTGTATAAACGATATTTTGAAAATGAAATGAGTTCATGTTTTTCCATTAGATGAAATATACTTTCATGCTAACGGCGGGTAATGATCCCCGAGAATTAAATGGGTAATGATCCCCATGGGAACTTGTGTTTCCCGACCATCGATGACGGCTGTCCGTGCCGGTAAACGATAGGTGGTGTACGAACCAAGGTCTTCGTACTGTGAATGAAATGGGTAATGATCCCCGAGAGCAAATGGGTATGATCCCCATAGGAACTTTTGTTCATGACCATCGATGGAGGCTGTCTGTGCCGATAAACGATAGGTAGGTGTACGAACCAAGGTTTTCATACCGTGAACTCATGGTTTGTGGTAACTTATAGATATGTGAATAATGTGTGCGGAATCTAAATTAAATGAGTTTTTGGAAATATAATTGGTGTTATGAACTCATTTGTGAAATTCAAATGGATGAATTGTTGAAAATAATATTGTTGTTGTGAATTGATGAGTTGAATCCTAAATGGATGATTTGTTAAATGATTTGTTGATAATGATATAAATGTTGTGAATTCAAGTTTTGTTGATAAGATGTGCGAAATATAATTCAAGTAATATATGAATGATGTGTGGAAAAATAAATGGATTAATTGCTGAAAACGATATTGTTGTTGTGAATTGTTGAGTCGATCCTAAGTGGTTGATTTATTGATAATAATATTAATGTTGTGAACCCATAGACTGGATTCTAGATTGGACGTTTTATTGAAAATATTGTTGGAATTCTTGAATATATCGTTGATTCGTTGAAGTTGTACGTTGTTATTGTTATATGTTTTTCTTTGACAAAATGATTATGTTTGCGCATCTTTAGAGAATTGGAAATGCATTTTACTGAGATGTCATCTCACCCCAATTGACATCATTGCAGATTTATTAGAGTTGCGTAGCGGAAGCTAGGATTAAGTAGCTTATTGGTTGAATGGTTTTATTGCATTGCTTGAGATGTAATTTAAAATAAAATAATACGTTTGTTGGAGATGTTGTTACAAATGATTAGAGAATTCATATGTTTAAATTCATATTAAAAAGGCTAAATTATATATGTTGTAATAAAAAAAGATTAACTAAGAGAAATATATATGTATAAGTTTCTTTCCAACCCGTAACGCTTCGAGTTCGGATCTCCATTTGGGTTTGACCCTGGTCCGGAACTCGGGGTGTTACAATACAAGTTGTATTACAACTTATGTATATTGAATTGCGAAGTATAATGCTTATCTTTTTAACTTCGTAATTGTGACATAAACACTATCTTTGTAACTTGTTACTAGATTGTGTATTGAACATAGAATGGATTTTGTGCCTAGAAAACTATGTTTACTTATACGAGTTTTTAAGGACATAGACTTGCGAAACTTGTTTCGTAGTTGAAAGGAATCAATGGAATAGGTGGTCCGGTTCCTATTGGGGATCTATAATAGGATTTATATCCAAGGGCAAGGTGATTCAAAGATGGATATTATAATCGCAACTAAAGTATTCATCCTAAGCATTACTAACTAAGCACAACTAATCAAGGGATCAATAACAATCTGTTAAGCATGAGTTGCAGCATAATCAACATAGAACTATTCTAACTACCTAGGTTGCATGACAAACAAGGTGAGAGTAAAATTTGGAAGTCTCAAATTAAATCTATCCTAAATCAATTATGCACTACAAGAATAACACATATAGTATGAATAACCCGACAGTAAGCTAGGGATTCATCTCAACCATAGCAAATAAACTTACAATATGATGAACATATAAAAACAAGATGATATTACTAAAGCATATGATCCTTCTCATTTGGATGATTTCAATACAAAACAACAACCTCTATTTATACAACAATTTTACCTAATTCGACATATCTATGAAAACCTACTCAGCAATACTACTTTTATGATATTTCCCCTTTTCAGTTCTTCTTTGCAACACATTAGTTTGATGTTTCTCCAGCTGCTGGTGTATAACCTTAAATCTAGCTCCCCAAACCTAACTTTATCTGGGTTTACTGTTAAAGATAAGACTAATAGAAATACAAATATTTGATGATGAAATTGAAGCCTTATGAGGTGGTGGTTGCGAGCAGAGAGGTGGAGACGATGGAGTTTAATCAAGATACAAGGGTGATGAATGTTACGTGAGTGGAAGATAAGGAGAAATAAATGTGAAACGAAACACACCTCGAAGACTCAATTTTTTTTTAATCGAAATCATCGTGAAAAACAATGATTTGGAAGAATGAGAGGTTATCGACAAAAAAAAAAACTACAGGAGAATATATTAATCGAAAAAATGAGTAACAAAGATAATGTATCTCAAAGTGAGATTTTTTTTTTTTTTTTTACTTTCCTATATTCTCGTTCTTGTCCGTGAAGAAGGAGACCGAGAAGATATTTTCTCATTGTGTTAGTTTTAAAAAAATATAGCAAAGACATTAAAAATACTGAAGCTTTATAATCGGAAGGAGATCGAGAATATTTTTTCAGTCATATGCTTATTATTATTATTATAGAAATAAAAAAGATGATCGGCGACATCACTGAGTTAACTCAGTGTGCCTTTTCATATTCAAAATCTCTTTTCAGAGCCTCTAATCTTCTTCTTTATCCATGTTTTAATCACAAACCTTCCCTTCTACATTACGTTTCAGTCCTAGCATGCGTTAATTTCATTTTCTTCAAACTTTTTCTTTCATTAATTTACATTTCATATTTGTTTCGATAGTTGTTTCTTTCTTCTAAAATGTGTAACTAATCTTCTCTGTTATATCTAATATGTGTTTACAGATTGAGTTATACCCAATGACGTTTTCCTTTTTTGTGTTATGATCATGGCGTTTGCCGAGCTAGCTGCTTATCGTTTGATTAATTGAATCTATGTGGAATTCAATAGAACAAGGATGATATTGAATCATTGTTACAACAACTCACTGAGCCACATCTTTAGTAAATCTCGCGTCTTACTCAATTCAAAAAATTTAAATTTCAAATTCAGTAAAACCTATCATATCCTTAGGTGCCTGATTTTCCTATGGTCAACAGCCAGCTATCATACTTGCCTTACTGGAGAAAATTGAATTACATTATGCTTCAATGAAAATAGTCTAAATATACGGTTTCTTAACAACCAAAAATATTCTAGTATCTTTTCTAATCCTATATCAACTCCAAATCAATCAACAAGTTTCAATACCAATCTATTATTCACAGTCATCATGGAGGAGGAAAACTCAACTCAAGTGGGTGATCTGGTTAATAAGTTCAAGCAGGCTGTATTAGATCTGGGAGACACTTCTGAAATAACAGACTTCTCACAAGCAGCAAGTACTGAAGGGGATGAAGAAACAAAGTAGCAGGAAAGCGCAATTGGAAAGATAATATGTGAAGGAAGAATGAAAGCCGACACAATTTCTAAGCATATTGGCTTCACATGGCCATTTATGTCACCTGAAGATGTGAGAATCATAGAAATAGATCCCAACATTATGATTTTCAAGTTTAATGATTGGAATCTGCTAAACAAAGTTATTGATGAGAGACCATGTAGTAGTAACATGAATCTTCTTGTGGTACATGACTACATCCCATGCATGGTTTACACAGAAAAACACTGGGGATTTCAACAATTTTGGATTGTTCTTGAAGCACTAATGTCGGAGCACATGAATGTTGCAGCAGTCACAAAAATAGGAGAAATAATAGGTCAAGTCACTTCTATTGAACCTAAATATGCTATTCCAAATGGTAATGATCCAGTCAAGGTTTGTGTCAACATTGACCTCACAACACCTTTGAGAATGGGAGTTAAGGCTATCACTAATGCAGGCCTTTCACGCTGGATAAAATTCTTTTATGAAAGACAACCAAGTGGAATCTGCAAGGAATTCTATGTTATCAAGCACTGCAAATGAGCATGTAAGGATGCAAAAAATTTCCTAGACAAAGCTCACGAGAATCCCTATTTCTTTGGGCATGTTAATCATGTCAGAAAGAACATAATCATCATACCAACAAGCAAAGCACTAGCATCAAAGAAGAGTGGAAAAGCTACAGTGAAGACAATAGTTTTTGTACCCCCTAAAAACTGGAGTTGCAGTCAACCTTGACTTTCTACTCAACAAGACTGCTAATGGAAATGAAGAAGAAGAAAACATGCTTGGTAAAAGGCAAAGAGGAGAAGAAAATCAAGAAATCAGTGCTACTAACAAAGCTTCTTCATCCACCAGTTCCATTGTTGTTCCAAAAACAGATTCCTCAGCTGCTCATAGGATCATCACCAGAGATAACCAAGAAGTAAATACAGAAAAAGAGATTCAGGTAATCAATCTGCACTTTATTTCTCTTTTACTCCTTTTAACAATTTTTAAGCTCACATCTTTTCACTGCATTTTCATCATCATTCTTTTGCTCTTACTTTTAACTTAGAATATCTCTAAAATTTCAAATTTTAAGAGTAGCATTATTTTCCATATCTTTTCAATTCTCATTATTGCTTCTAACATGAAAATTCTCTCATGAAATGTGCAAGGTTTTAAAACTTCCTCCACTAGAAATCACCTAAGTGACATCATTAGAGCTCAAAATCCAGACATTATTTTTCTGTATGAAACTAAAATTAGCAAAACCAAATGCCAACCTCTCTTAAAGCAATACCAATATCCCAACTGGTCTTACATTGAACCTGAAGGTCTATCTGGAGGTCTAGTATTACTTTGGAAGAATGGCTTCATATACGACATAATTGACACTCATTTGAATATGTTTAATTCCATTGTTCAATTTGACCCTAGCAAGCCAGAATTTCTTTTAACTTGTATGTATGGTTTCTCCAATTATACCAAGAAAAAAGAACAATGTGGCTATATAAAACAGATAAGAGAGAACAATATGAATCCTTGGGTTGTCCTAGGTGATCTTAATTTTCATTTAACTGATATAGATGCCGGAACCTCTAGTTCTAATGATAGTTGGGTCAACAATATAGTATATAGCAGTGGCTTAGAAGATTTAGGTTTTGTTGGGAAAAATTTCACATGGAGTAACAACCAAAGTAGTTAATATCGTGTTCGGTATCGTATCGGTCGGGTCTGATACACCTATACAAAAGATAATATCGATTTTTATCGGTGATACATCATCAAGACTATTTTTTTTAAATATTCATAAATATTTCAATTAAAAAAAAATTGTGCCATATGATGCATTAATTCTCACGATCAAAAGCTTCACAATACAAATTCAATCTCATTACGCTATATATCCCATCTTTACTATATCTATTTCAGATGACCATGTCGTTGCTACTAACCTGAATTAATGATGTAGAAGATAAAAGTGCCAATAATAATGAATTCTCATTTGATAAATCTTCAGAAGAAAGAGAATGAGCAATAAGGAATCATAGTTGTTTCAAGGATAATAAACTCATTAAAAAAATGAAATGGTTGGAAATTTCTTTACAAAATGGAATGAGTTTTCAAGGGTACAAAAAAAGGAGATTAATAGGAGGAAGGGATTTGTTTACATATTTTGAAATTTATATAATTTAATCTACCAAATTACCTTTACCGATATTATCAGTGTATCAGTGAACCCGATATATCGGTTCGTACCGGCCAATATGAGCGTTTTTATCGTTCACTCCTTGTATCACCGATATTTTAGATATCGTAAAGGTTTTTTTCCGATACATGATAAAAACCTATAATATCGGCCGATACAACCGATATTGACTACCTTGGTAACAACAACATGGGAACTAGTACTATTAAGTCTAGAATTGACATGGCACTAGGTAATGCCAACTGGAGTCTAAATCTCCCTAATTCTAGACTACTTCATCAACCTCAATTAGGTAGTGATCATTGTCCTATCTTGTTAGACACGGATATCACCACACCCAACTGTTCGAAACCTTTCAAGTTCTTCTTAACTTGGCTTAATGATGAGACTTGTACAACTATTATCACTAATGCTTGGAAATTTAGTGTTTCTGGTTTACCTGGTTTTCAGTTGGTTACTAAATTGTCTAGTACAAGAAGAGAGCTATCATTATGGAACATAGAACACTTTGATAACATAAACCACAAAGTGGACCACCTTCAGATGGAACTCAAGAAACTACAAGATCTTCCTCCTGCTCCAAGTACTGAGAGTGACATTATCAATGTCAGTAATGAACTCAACAAATGGCATAAAATCAAGTCATAATTTTATCAGCAGAAATCTAGAGATCAATTCATTAAAGATATGGACACAAACAACAAATTCTTTCACACTAAGGTGAACAAGAGAAGAACAAGGAACAATATTGATGCCATTCAAGATCACAGTAAAAACTGGTCACAGTCTAGAGAAGAAATTGCACAACATCTGACTCAGCACTTCAAGAGTATCAGCACAACAAGTAATCCTATGATAGATGAACATTTTTACAGCATTCTTCCTTCAATTATCACAGTAGATCAAAATGAAACCTTCCCCAGAATACCAAGTAATGAAGAAATTTTTTCTACACTCAAGAGCATGGGAAACTGGAGCTCTCATGGACCAGAAGGATTTCAAGCTGGTTTCTACAAAAGTCAATGGACAACATGGGGGATGATGTCTGCAATATGGTCAAAAGGTTCTTTGAAGCTAAACACATTCTTAAACAATTTAACAAGACTTACATCTCTTTAATTACAAAGAAGAAGAAGTGTAATTGTGCTTCTAATTATAGGCCAATTGGCCTATGTAATACTTCATACAAGATTGTGTTAAAGGTTTTAGTCAACAGAATGAAGCCTATAATGGAGAAACTCATATCCCCATACCAAGTTGCATATGTCTCTGGTAGACTTATCAGTGACAACACTGTCATTGCTCAAGAAATAATACACTTAATGAAGAAGAAGAGAGGTGAAAATGGATGTCTGGCTCTAATGCTTGACATGTCAGAAGATTTTGACAGGTTGGAATGTCCCTTCTTGCTTAAAGTTCTAGCTTCTTTTGGGTTTAATGATGATTTTTGTGGACTCATACAATAATGCATCAGCACAACCCAACTATCAGTCATGCTCGATGGTTCTCCTTGTGACGCATTCACCCCAACAAGAGGAATAAGGCAATGTGACCCTTTGTCTCCATACCTATTCATCCTAGCTATGGAGTTTCTTTCAAGGAAACTCACAACAACACAAAAAGACAACAAAATCAAAGGTATTAAAGTGGCTGCTTTATCTCCAGCCATTAATTATCTACTTTTTGCAGATGATTGCTTGATCTTTACTCAAGCAAATATTACTTCATTTAACAACTTATTAGAGTTGTTTCAAAATTTCAGCTCATAGTCAGGTCAGGTTATCAACTTTGAGAAAAGTGTTGTCTACTTCAGCAACAAAACCACGCCGATGTTGTAAAATCCATCAAGCAAATTCTTGGAGTCAAGAGTATGAATTCAAAATAAAAGTATTTGGGTTCACCACTTATCATTGGTCATTCAAAACAAGAATCTTTTAAAAGCATTAAAGAAAATTTTGAATGTAGATTCAATGCCTGGTCTTCTACTTCTCTTTCACAGGCAGGCAGAGGTACAATGATAAAACATGTGCTTAATGCTATTCCTAATTAACAGATGGGTACTTTCAAGCTACCAGCAAATCTTCTACAACAACTTACACGCATTGAGAGAAAGTTCTTCTGGGGGTATCATAACAACAAAGGTCATAATCCAACAACTTGGATGAATTTGTGCAGTCCAACTGAAATGGGAGGAGAATTTGCAATAAGCCTAATACCCTAATGACTCAAACTCTCTCAAGTAATTATTACAAAATTGGAGATTTAATTCATCAAAGTACTTCAGTTAACATTTCTTCTTATACTTGGAATAGGATTTCAAAGGGTTTGGAAATTGTCAAGCAGAACTACTTCATGGAAATCAACAATGGCAAGAAAACAAGAATTTGGAAAGATAGATGGATTACTGGCATGTCTCAACCTCCAACACCTCAAAATTAATATTTTAGGTTTTATGAGTTTGTGGAAAAGTAAATGGTCCCAACAACTTCACAATGGAACCTTCAACTTATCACCACTCTATTTAATCCTGAAACTGTACTCAAAATACAAGCAATTTACATTGATAATAGCAAGGAAGACTGCATGATATGGATGTTAGCAAAGGATGGCGTTTTCTCTGTGAAAAGCACATAAAAGATGCTAACTTACAATGACAGAGAAGTTCTGGTAGATGAAAGAACAATTGATATACAAGTATGGAAAAACTCTTGAAATGTAAAGCTGCTCAAAGGATAACACTCTTTACATGAAAATGCATAAGAGATATTCACAGCACTAAATGCATAAGGGAAATGTTTGACAACAATATTGAGACCAGCTGTGATATATGTGGAGGAGATAAAGAAACAATGAAGCATATTATGTTTGATTGTAAGCATGCTAGAGCAGTCTGGAGGGGGATAAACATTAACATTGATGCTGTCAAAGATAACTGCAACACAATTTCTGAATGGGTAACTATTTGGTTCTGTACTCCAAATCAAAACATTGGTGAGAGATGGCTTTATTCTCTTATGATTGGTGCTTGGATAATATGGAAGGATCGTTGTGATAAAGTTTTTCAGGGAGTCTCTCTTAACCCTTTAAACACTATACACATAATTCATTATCATCTTGCATCTCATTTGCATGAACATAATAACACTGCACCTTTATGTTCTAACTCTTCTAAATGGAAACCTCCATTAGGAAACATTGTTAAATTTAATATAGATGGATCTTATGATGCTAATACTAAACAGTTTGGAACTGGCATTGTGTTGCGTGACTCAACATGAGTGTGCTTTGGGACTAAAAGAACCAATGGAAGTGGAGCACTGAACCTAGAAGCTGTTGAGTGCATGGCTGTTCGTGGAGCATTACAATGGGTGAAAAATTTAAACTACTCAAGGATAAAGATTGAAATAGACGCAAAGATCGTTATCCAATCCATTAATGGCCTCTCACTAGTCATTCAATGGGAGAATGAAAACTTATTAAAAGAGATTAAGCATTTATGTTCTAGTTTTATTTCATGCAAATTTGATTATGTCAGTAGAGATGATAATCAAGTCGTTGACGCTTTAGCTAAATCAGCAAGAGAAACTCAAACCTCAGCTGAACATTCTAGCAATTTTGATTATGTCATTTGTAACCTCCTTTTAGGAGGTCAAAATGCAACTCATTAATCAAAGCATTTTTTTCATATATAAAAAAAAAAAAGATGAGTTGGTTGGTAATCTAGATACAAACTGGGCTCAAACTCCTAGTTTTTGAATTATTATTATTATTGAATTAAAATTTAGAAGATGTTGTTCATGCAACTGAAGACAGTGTACGTGTGTATTTCAATTCTCGACATATGATCACATGATCGTCTTTTTAAAATAATAGGGAAGAATGAAAATTATCCCCTTGAAAACTATTCTTTTAATTAAGTATGTTTTTAGAGGATAATGTACTTGATGTTAAAAGAAACACAAGATTATTTTTTTTATCAAGGTTCAAGTACAAATTTCTTTTTCCCGTTTTTGCGCCAAATAAAAAGTTTATCTAGTCCCAAGTATGAATTTTTCTTCTTTCTTGTGTTAACAAATAGAAACATCTATGTGTATATTGATATTTTTTAAATAATTATAGTGCTATTTTATTTGTTTTGAATATGTATGAGTAGGATTGTTAATGAGTTCGATTTCACCCGGTTACCGTTGATTTAACTATGACGTTTACCATGATTAAGTTTCATTGTACGGTTCGGTTCTTTTTGGTACACGTAACATTACATCCTGTTTTACGAATTAGGTTTCATTATACGGTTCAGTTCTTTTTGGTACACGTAACATTACATCCTTTTTTCAAAAATACCTTTGTCAAGGTTATGCTTACTTTTTTAATAAGCGAAGGGCAAAATGATAAAAAAAAATTTCTATCAAATCACTAAGAAAATGACTAGCATGGCGATAAGAACTACAAAGAAGAGTATGATAATTGTAAAAGAAAGAAAGAAAAACAACATATATAGTAACTTATACCATGTCGTTACATGGTTAAGTGCCGACTATACCTTTATAACTCAGAATTAGGTTATATATTTAACGAGTACTAGTCTAAAATATTTGTGCTCATGCACTACTCAAAACAAAGTAGTTTTGACAACAACGATCCTCGTCTTCGATGCTCTATACTTGATATTAGAAAATATTTCATTCTTTTCGAGCCAAATCGTCCATTAAATTGGGATCAATTCAATATCCTAAATCTTTCACTTAGTAGGTTTTCCCTTCGCCAATCTCAATTCCCAACTAGTTTTTTAAAATATTACCATTATATGTTAGATCTCTTATTTTTACAGATTTATTTGTCATAAATGAAGCATGGACATTTTTTAGTGTTGTTTTTGTCATTGTTGCCGATTACGACTTGTTTTTGCATGCCGAACACCTCTCACTAAACCTTCATGTTGCTTATTCGCGTTATTCGGAGTTTATTATGGTGGTTTCAAGGTTAGTGAAATTTATTCCAACTAGATTTAAGTTTCTTTGAGGAATGTAATCTTGGTTTGGGCATCACGAAACAACAAGTTGATTGCCACCTTATCGTTTGAAATAGGTTACATAATGAAAGTCTAATCGTGAAGTGAACATGAGTTCCAAAGATTCAAATTATTGGTGTTGGGCATTAAGAGACTTGAGATTTTAGGAAAAAATATCAACAAACAAAAAAGGAGCTCAAGTTGTTAAACACTCCAAATTTTTTAGATTTCAGGTGATGCTCCATCTTCAAAATAAAGTTAAATCAACGTGAAAAATAGATGCTCAATTTATTAAACGCTGAAAAATTGTCTAGATCGAGTATCAAGAAAACCTACTCTCGTCGATAAAATCAAACTGATGTTTTACGTAGGATTAAGCTATCTCCCACAAAACCTTTAAAGATAGCTTGGAAAACCTTAGATGAAACCCAACCAAGAACCACTGGGCTTGTAGTGCGATTGGATACTACTTAAGAAGTTTTTTTTTCTACTTAATTAAATCGAAAAGTCAAAAATTGTTTGGAAACTAAATTCAAAATTACTTCAAAAAGGAAAAAAAATTGTTTCTTAAACGAAAGTATTTCACTTCTGATTTCTGAGACTACTTTGCTTCTCCAAAATCTGATTGCTAATCATATTATTTCTTTTCCACACTTCTTCATAACTTAGGATCCAATTAACACTTGCTCTTCGAAACATAATTTTCAAATCATATTAACACCTACACAAAAACAAAACTTAAAACAAGTGCAGTTGTACCGGGTTATTTAATTTGATCGCACAACAAGAAGTTTCGTCAACAACCCTATGGATGTTGTTTTAAGATTTCAAATCACCTCAAATCATGGTTTCCCGCATCATCCAACGCGTACTTGTATTTGTTGTATCATATGCGTATTTGTTGATCCTGATCAAAGATTCTTAGTTTATCCATGACTTTGGGCATCAATTTCGTATCACAATGCATGACTATCGTGATAGACGAGAAGGATCCTTTAAAGTTTCATTTAGTTCCTACACAAATCCTCCACAAATATGATATTAGCTAAAAGAAAAAAGTCAGACATCTATTGAATATTCAAATTACGAATAAGAAATTAATTAGAAGTTTAATATCTTTCGCATTATTTTTATAACCAGTGGAGACAGTGAAATATCTCAGTCGTATCTAAGATGGTAATTTGTTTGAAGTACCAGTGGTTTGATGACTTCGATTAGTCAATGTCGCTTAGTATCACTGACGCCATCGCATCGTATATTATAAACTTCATATCGATACGATATCTGATGCAGCAAAGTCCAACTAGAGTCCGAATTTGTGCACACTCCTTTACGAGTATGCACGTAATATTTCAATCTCTATCATTGATTTAATTTAGAGAGTTATGTAACGAGGATCGAGATTCTAAACATAAAGGGTTACGGGACCCATCCATTAAATTAGAAAAATATGTATATACACTCCATCCTGGAGTGTGAACAAATTTGGACTCGTCCCACCCGTGCTCAAATATATAACACTAAAACCGAATCATCCGCAATGACATCACCTGTGCGTGAAGCACGTGTATAATTCCCTAACTTAAAGAATTTATGTTTATATGCTGTTTATCGGGACGGCGTCTTTGAAGTTTGTAGTCCGCTTAATACGACTGGCTAGTAATAACTAATAAGAGAGAGAAGCTGCGTAGTTGTGGTGTGCTTCCTCGTGTTCTTTCTTCTCATTTTAAACAAACATTTTCTCCCTTTACTGCTCGTTTTATTTATTATTTTCCGGATTTCTTTAAAATTAGTTGTATAAATAAATCTAGAAATGCCATTTGACTTAACTAAATCAGAATCTAGGGTTTCAAAATCATCATCATCAATTTGTTCCGAAACTTTTATGGAAAATCCCCAATTAGTGTTACAACTACTTACGTGTATAAACACTTCTCTTAAATTTATCAAGAACAGCTAATGATCATCGTCATCATCAACTAGTAATGGATCTTTCGACGACGGCGAATGACGAAGCTTCTTGTGTAAATAATCTAAAAGGATTTATTCTTGCTGTAATTTCTAGTGCTTTTATTGGATCAAGTTTTATTATTAAGAAGAAAGGTCTTAAAAGAGCTGGTCATTCTGGAGTTCGTGCTAGTAAGTAATTTTTGATGAGAATTTTCTGTTTTTTTTTTTTTTTTGAATACCCTAGATTTGTAGTTTGACTGTTTTTTTTTTTGTTTGATATGTGAAGGTGTTGGTGGATATGGTTACTTAACGGAGCCACTTTGGTGGATTGGAATGATTACTAGTAAGTTTCAGTCTCTTAAAGTGAATAATTAGAGTAGTTGAATTTTACATTTTGAGTCAAATGTTGAGCAAATATTGGAACATTATTGCAGTGATTGTTGGAGAGATTGCGAATTTTATTGCTTTGATGTTTGCCCCTGCTGTTCTTGTTATTCCACTTGGTGCATTGAGTATAATTGTCAGGTACTGAAAACTGATTTTCCACCATTTGTTTCTTTCATTAGTATATTTCTCCAAATTTTAAACTTGAACGAGCTTTGCTTGAGACCTGAGCTGTGATTATCGTCTCATTTTTGCAGTGCTGTTCTAGCACATTTCATATTGAACGAGAAACTACAGAAGATGGGCTTGGTGGGGTGCGTTTTATGTGTAGTGGGTTCCACTATGATTGTTCTTCATGCTCCTGAGGAACACCCTGTCACTTCAGTTTTGGAAATTTGGGATTTAGCAATACAGCCAGGTAGTTTATTACTTAAGGTTATTACGACTAGTTTGAATTGTTTTTCCTCTTGGAGGTTAACTTCGGATTTTTTTTCTTCCAGCTTTTCTTTTATATACTGCTTCGGTATTGGTCACGGTGCTTGTCTTAATGTTGCATAGCGCCCCACGCTATGGACAGACGAACATCATGATATACATTGGAATATGTTCTTTGTTTGGATCTTTGACGGTATGTCACCAGACTCACCTCATATCTGATATCTTCGACTAAAAAGATATTCACTGCCTTAAATGTGTGTTTCACGTGATTTTTGTAGACGAGCCTCACCCAGTGTTCTTATTCTCGACCTTGAGTTGAACTCCTTAAGCTAAATAACCTCACCGATCAGGTTTTCTTGCTTGCAGGTCATGAGTGTAAAGGCTATAGGCACTGCCATAAAACTTACATTGGAAGGTTCAAGCCAGGTTGCGTACTTCCAAACATGGATATTTGCAATGGTTTCGGTTACTTGTATAATGACTCAGTTGAATTATTTAAACAAGGTAATTATCCATTCTTGAGCAGTTTCAGTATTGTTTTGGGGATCATACAACATCTTAGAATGTGTAACTCATTAGTTTGTTCGATACACTATCACCATCTGGTGCAAGTGAATGCAATCTCCTGAAGACATCAGCCACATTCCTTTTAAATGTTGCGCTTAGTATTTATAAGTGCTAGTTTGGTACATTATTTATATCATTGTTTAAGCATGTTATGTGTAGGATTACTGCTTATAATGTATGATTAATATGAAAGTGGGAACTAAGAGGATAATATCTTAATATAAGTCCTCATGGTCAAAAAAGGCGTTTATTGAGGCGCGCCTTTTTGCACCTTAATATTTTGATGCCCCAGTACTTACACTTCTTGGCGTTCTGGGCTTAAAAAATCCCTGAACTACACCCTGAGACAGTTTTGAGATTTATTCTTTCTCTTCAGTTGCCTTTAAGCATAAGATAAACTCGTAGATATCAATTCTGCTTAAATACATTTGTGGAGTGTGTAGATAAGATTATAGAAAATAGAGGCTAGCTAAATTTATTTTTGATGATTTGTAGTAGTGTGAGGCAACGCCTCGTGTTGCCAAACGAAAGCGCCTCACATCGCCTTAGCATCGAGGTTTTTTATAAGGGGAAGTTCCATGTCTCCACTCATTTATCGTTGACAACTATTTTGAATGAGCAAAGACAACTCACATGGATTATGTGTTTAGTGCCTTGTTGTCCATCTTAAATGTGGGTACTACATCCGTTTGAATGATTCTCTAAAAACTAATTGTTAAAGGTTTCTTCCAGGCATTGGATACTTTCAATACAGCAGTTGTTTCTCCTATCTACTATGCCATGTTCACATCTCTCACAATTTTTGCTAGCGCCATAATGTTTAAGGTAAGTTGATCAATTGAGGAGTCTAGTAAATTTACCTGCATGAACAGGACCATCTATTTGGTGTTACAGTCGATGTTCGTGTAAAATTCTTACTTTCTTGTAGTGTTCAATATGTCTCATTTGTAGAGCGGAATGAGCAAAAGAGATGTGGATGTGTTTAGTGTGCATTTTCTCGTGTATGCATGTATACTCTATGGTATTCGTTGATTTATTCCTTTTAAGTCTTACTGTTTGAAAAGTTGACATAAAGTTGATTCTGTTTGAGGCACGCAAGCAAGTCTCGACCTTTGGTCAGAGATTTGAAGGGGTTGTGTTTTAGGAGGTAGTTTCAACTCGTCCTCACAAAAAGTTCAAAATCCTGCGTTCACGAATTCCAGTCGCAAAAATAACTAGTTCTACTTTATCTCAGTAAATTAACCGTGTCTATTGTTATGTTAGGATTATGCTGGTCAGAGTGCAAGCAGTATAGCGTCAGAGCTTTGTGGGTTTATCACTATACTTTCTGGAACTGCGGTGTTGCATAGCACAAAAGATCCAGATCCACCCCAAAATACAGGTACTTTCCTGCATTCATCTTTTATGAAATAACCACTATAATAAAATTTGCATGGAAGATGCAATATGCTAAGTACTTTTACATCACGAATCATGACAAGAATGCATGAAGCTGTGGCTTTTTCTCAGTTCAGCAAAGCAAAGTGACCTTTTCCTAAAGACTGGGAGTCGGTAATTCTAACCATCAATATGTTCTTAAAGGAGAGCTAGTTTTTAACTTTAATTATATCCAGAAAAGAAAACAGACTGTAGGGTAATCATCTGCATATGAATCAAAGCAAGAATACATAGGTGGAATATCAGGAGCATAGAAAATTGTCCTGTCCCTTGTTGGTGGATGATGGCTCAAAAATCAATTCTGGGTTGCATTTGCATAGTTTTTGTAGTGATGCAGTGTTGAAATATTTGAAGGAACCAGCAAATTGTTGGTCTTCCTTGGTGATTACCTGTTCTCTGGTGCCTGAGCAACAACACAAAATGCCTCAACTCGAGATCATTGAGACAGTCTTGTAATAAATCATCTTTTTTTTTCTGTCAAATGCAGATTTGTACTCACCGCTTTCTCCTAAACTATGGTGGCATGTCCAAGAAAAGGGAGATCAGTGGAAGCAGAAGGACGAAGATGGGTTGTCTGCTGATTTTGTCGCAATCATTCGCCAAGATTATTTTGCATAGTTGAATGTAGTCAGAATATTTTCACATTAACCACAATCCAGGAAGACTATCAGTTGCACCGGTTGCAAACTCATTGTTGTAATGAGTGATTGGAGATGAAGTGAGAGGCAGACTTGTTGGTATGATCTTTGGCTCCGCCACTGTTATGCTTGTGCAAGCCAATATCCACAGCGTAATTTTTTTATTCTTCTATTTGTTTCTCACCCTCACATGGAAAGCAGCTTCTGCTAGACAATTGTCTTAACAGAATATGCTTTATTGTTTGCAGTATTTAGGTTTTATTACAAGCTTGTGTAGTTTTCTGATGTATAATCTCGGTTGCTATTTCAACCACTCCTAGGTTTTTCATCCTCTTCGTTTTGTTGGTAAAAGAAAATTATGTATTTAGTTGAGTCTTTAACTAGATCATTGTAAAAGCTCATATTGAGTTGCTCTGTAAAATATAATAGCAATACACAGTTATCTTAATTATTGATTCACCTCTATTTGATTCTCTGTAAATTAATCCAAAAGCAATCGAATACAAGTCCCATTTAGGCCAAGATGTATAATGATTTCTGTTCATGATTCCAAGTTTCTAAACCAGAGTTGGTGCAACATGTGGTGTTAGCTCTGTAAGAGAGAGAGGCACCACCAACATTAGTATTGCAATAGAAAAGTGTGCATAAAAATTGGGCACATCAAAAATGTGCAAGAAAATTCTACTAAACCACATTTATGAATTCTGTTAATCTAATTTAGATTTGTACTTCAAGGACATGCAACCCCCAGCTAAAGAAGTTGAAGGACTTTATAACCTCAATTATGGATTGGAGTAGAGATAGACTTTGAGGGTCTTTATAACATCAATTATAGGGTGGAGTAGAGATGGACATTAATGTACTAACTAACTCTCACCTACCTTCATTAGTTTTACCGCCTTGAACCTACATCCATTTAATACCCGTCTTCTTCCTAAATCCCCAACAAATCAAACCCCATAATTATACATTACACACATAATTCCAAAAGGAAAATGTTTTAAGAAGAAAAAATTAAACGTTTAGCTCCAAACATAAACAAATGTACAAAAAATCTCACTAAGATTTGATTACTATAAATTAATCCTTCTTTAAGCAAACATTAACACTCACTAACAAGACCCACTGTTTCTTAAGTGAGACTAAGAATACCACCAAAAAGAAACAAATATCCTTTCTCTTTTTCTATTTTTTTGATTTTGGATTTTCATCCACACTCCTTACAGAATAACAAATTCACAATAAAATCCCTTTCAAAGTAAAACAAACCAATTTCTGGTTTTTGTTTCAGAGGTGACAACCAAAACAATTACAAGATTTGGGAGAAAAAGAACAAAAACCAAAAGGTCTGTTTGGAATGTTGCAGTTGATAGAATAACAACAAGGAGAAGGCAAACAAAGACCTTTAAGTCCACCACAGCAGGTACAGACTGCACAAATTCTGAAGCTTCTTAGTTTTCTTCTACGATATTCACTCATCTTCATCCATGAACTCGTCATCATTCTTGTTTGGTGATTATCAATCACTGGTACCATCCTCATTGTACTGTTTTGCTCCTCCAAACCCTTCAAAAATAAAAATGATCCAGTTAAAGAAAAACACAAGAAAAGATGAATAATTCACACAAGAGAAATCAAATCACATATATTCTAAAGAGAGACTTACATGAGCTTGGTTGAGTGTGAAAATGGTGAGAAAGAATACTAAGAAGAGAAAGTGATGAGGGTAGTAGAGAAACCCAAAGCCTGACATTACTTTGTTGTTGTTGTTTCGGAGGAGGATGGTTTTGTGAGTGTGTCTAACCAAGAGAGAAGGGGAGGAGGGTTTTGAAAGGAAGTGTGTGTCTTTTTGGGTAATGGTTTAGTTTGTTATTTTTGTCTTTTATTTCGTTTTCTTCTTTTTCTAGTTAATGTTTTAGAGATGTGATTAAGCGCTTTAATGAAAGACAGCGAGGAGAGAGAGAGATAGAATTATTGGGGATGTGCCGTAGCAGGACAGGGATTGGATTGGATCTGATCCTCTGGGATGAGGTTTTTATGTTGGAAGCCGCCCCACTCACTTCCCCCGTTAGATGATAATGTTTTTAGCCCTTATCCCTAAATTAAGATTAGCAGAGAATCCATTATTATTGATTTAACCAATGTCTACATGACACATAGGCGGAGGAAGGGAGCAGGGGTAAAGAGTAGGAAATATATATCGTTTTCGTTTTATGTTGCAGCAGGTGGGGTTATGTCATAGGGGCGGAGGCAGCCCATTGCAAGGGGTGCATTTGCACCCCCTGCCCAGCTGCCTCCAAAGCCCATTTCAAGCCCAAATAGATTTTTTTTTTAACATCCAAGCCTAATTTTGCATTTTTGCACCCCTAAAAAAATGTTTGCACTATATAGTAGAATTTTGCACCCCCATCCAACATTTCTTGGCTCCGCCCCTGTTATGTCATATGGTGCCTAGTATTTTTTAAGAATGAGCATGAGGTTCAAGGATTTGCTTTTGGTAAGTAAGAGCAGTTCCCATGGACTGAACAAAACAAGAATTTGTTCATTTTGATCCCATTATGGACTCAACAAACATGAAAAACGGATGAACATGCACGCGCTCGGTGGAAATCCGGGCGATCTTGGCATACTCGTTGGCGTTTGTCTCACAACCGCCCGTTATTCCATCACATGACAACGTCTATGGTTAAAATGCCGCGTTTTTCCCAAAACAACCAATGGCTATTTTCATCCAAAAACTATTACTCCTTTTTGTTTCTCTATAAATTCATTTCATCTCCAAACTTAAAACTCACACCTTCTTCATCTCTACCTCAAAATTTAACAATTTCATACCATCTCTAATTTTTCTTTTATTTCAAACAAAACTATGCATATCAACTCAATCTACTAGAAAAAATCTCATCTCTAGAAATTTCATTCCTAATAAATATGACATCCTCATCGCATCGATCACAACAACCATCACAACAATAAACACCACAACAAACACAAAAGGAAACACAACAAAATACACAACAAGATACACCACAATTACAGCCACGAAACACAAGAATTCGTGGTTTCCAGTATACGATGGATGAAGACGAGTCAATTTGTAGAAATTATGTATTATATACATTAGATGAAATCAATGGTTAAGAAAAAAAACTTTTTATGAAAAGATTTTACAAAAAAATTGTGAAGAAACCGGTAAAATCAATAGACGTGATGCCGAAGAGTTGTCTCATCGTTTTCATACAATTTCAGCATCCGTTAGTGAATATGTTGCTTTGGTCATTCAAATGTGGCGCAAAAAAAAAAGTGGTGATGGTGAACCGGATGTGGAACGAAGATGTCGGGAAGAGTGGTAAAAATCCCACAAATCGGGCTTCCAACACGAAACTTGTTTCACCATTTTGAGGGTGCTTAACAAGTTTTATCCATACTTACTGGAAGGTAATCAAGTGCCTGCAAGATCACCACATGGTCCAATCTCGCAGGATTTTCGGAATGGTAGGCCCGATTCCTCACATGAAGGAACCGGATCTCCATATACCGGTTCTCCAAGTAGTCAGGAACAACACAACTCTAATCTAGACGTTAGCACCAACGTCAAGAGAAGAAGAGGAGGGGGGGTCAAAAAGCTGCAAAAGATGCGAGAGACGCAGCCCAACGAGCATTAGAAGGAGGTTCAAACGAGTTCAACTATGCCGAGACAAGGAATTCAAGTTGAAGATAGAGGCAGATAGAGCCAGGGACTGTGGCATTGCTATAAATCAACAACGAAAAAGTCATCTTTCGCGAGAACAATACTACATAGATTGTAAGCTAAACAAGTTACTCGCCTTGAAAACTTCAACAATGAATGAACGACAACTTGTTGTATGAACTAAGGAAATGGATGTGGCCAAACAACAACAAGTCGCGGCCGAACAACAACAAGTTCCTTAACAAGTCCCTCAACAAACTGGCCAGTATGAGAATGTGGAAGAAGACGAAGATGATGCCTCGGAAGAAAATGAAGATGAATACAGTCTTGATAACTGATTTTAATTCTTTTTTAGTAGTTAAGTTTAATTTAATTGTACTCTTTTATTTAAAATTACTTTTAATACAATTGCCTTAATTTTAATTTTAAGTATAGTCGTTTAAACAAACAAATTTAAATTAAAAAACATATTAATTAAAATAAACAACACTAAATTGAAACCTCTGCGCCTCTCCCCGCCCCGCGCATCGTATCTTGCTCCTTTTAAATCCCAAAGGTGCTTAGTTAGATCTTGTCTTAGTTGTCCATAGATTCCCCGGTTTTGGTGTCTATCAGTGGCAAGTCTATATTCTCTTGTCGGACACCCATGCTCCACCGCAAGATTCGACCTCAAATATTCACCTGAAAAACTAGTCTAGGTTGGGTCACGTCTGGTTTCTTCAATGACCATGTTATGCGCAAAATGATACAAGTCAGCATAATTTTATTTATTTCTTGAAGATCAAAAAAGCGTGTCGGCCCAGCTATGATGACAAACTTCCTTTTCAGTATGCCAAAAGCGCGTTCAACATCCTTTCTGCATATCTTTGTTGGTTGTTAAAGTACTTCATATCCTTTGAAGTCGTCGGTCCAACACCTACCTAACTATTAGCTTTAACCATAGTCGACCATTCTGGATAGGTTCCGTCTGCTATATAATAACCCTGAGGGTAGTGATGATCGTTGATGGTGAAATTACAGTGAAGCGCTATCCCATTCTTAAGATCTTCAAATGCTAGTGACTTATATAAAACATTAAGATCGTTATTTGAACCCGGGAGTCCAAAAAAAGCATGCCAAAACCAACAATCATGAGTAGCTGAAGCTTCCAAAATTACAGTTGGTTTTGGATAATGACTCTTATATTGGCCTACCCATTCAACCGTACACGCATGCTACGTCCAGTGCATACAGTCAAGACTACCTAGCATTCCTAGAAAACCCCCCGCGGTGTTTTCTGCAGTTATTCTTTGAACATCTTCCTGAGTAGGCTTTCTTAAAAAGGTTGGACCAAAATGTTATACTATTGTTTCGCAAAACAATTTGAGATACCTAAAGGTGGTTGTTATCCCAATACAGATGTAATCATCTGTGGAATCCGCTGGTACCTCGTAACATAGTATACGGAGGGCCGCAGTGACCTTTTGTTCGGAACTAAAGCCCCGTACATGTCGTGTATCATACTGATAATTAAAAAAAGGTTATACCTGACAAAGCCCGGAAACGATCCTTTGCGTCAAGTTGAGGCCCATGCGGAATCGTCTCTGAAAATCCTCATCGAAATAGACACAATCATGACTGGAATAATTATGTATTATCTTTTCGTGGTAAAAATGTCGACCTCGCTATGTCAATCTTTTAGTCGTAACTTCACATGGCTCTAAAGGCTTTGTTATGATCCCGGTTTGTAATTGCAACATAAAATTTCGCCTTCTTCTATCTTGAATTGCATCTTCATCCATTTGACGCAAAAACTGCATACGCACTTCTTCGTCTTCTTCATACAACATTTCATCCATCTCCATATCTTCCTTTGAAGAATCAAAATCAGGATTCATGGTTGAAAATCGAAAGCAACTGAATTTAAGAAAAGATTGATCGGATGAAAGATTGTTGTGAATTTGTGAGATCAAGCTCGAGCCGTATTTATGGAGGTAGAAACTAGCCATTCCGGTGACCGTTTAAAAGTAGTTTTTGGCGGTCTTGGTTAAAACGCCATCGACTTTCATACGCACGCCAGCGGTTGTACAATGAGCGCCAGTGTTTGTCCTTCAAACGCTGGCAGCAACACTTCGTCCCGGTGCTTGACGGTCAACCACCCATTTCTATTCCACAGTGCAAAAACCGATTTGACCATCCACCTGGCTCAACATAAATTTAATTTTGTACATTACCATAGGAATTGCCCTAAGCGATTCGTGTTTTTGGACTTGAGTTGAACTCCTCCACTTGAGTCAAATAAGCTGGCGGATCACGCCATACATTGCCATAAAAGTTACATTGGAAGTTTTTTTTTTCTTTTTCTTTTCTTAAATAGATAGTGCGGGACTCGAACTCCAAACCTATAATTTGGCATTTCCACGCCTGACCAAGTGGTCCCTGTTGGTTGGGGTACAAACCAGGTTGCGTAATCCCAAAAATGGGTATTTGCAGTGGTTTCAGTTACTTGTACTAAGTAGAATTTTGTAAACGATTATCCATTTTTGGGCGGTTTCAGTATTGTCTTGGGATCATAACACTTTAGGATGTCCAATATACCATCACCATGTGGTGCAACCGAACTTCTAAAGACATCAGCTGTTGTTCCTCTTAAATAACTGCTAGTATGCCAGTTTGGTGCATTGTTATGTCTAGGATTACAGCTTATATTGCATGATTGATATGAAATTAGGAACTAAGAGAACATTTTAAGTGATTCATGGTACTTATCCCTCCTGGGCTTGGTTTGAGTTTAACGCTTCGTGGGCTTTAAAATCTCTGAACTAACACGCGACATTGTCGGATTTTTTCCCCCTCTCTTCAACAATATTATTTAGTATTTACCTTTGGATATAAGTGCCACTTGAATACATTTGTGGACTGTGAAGAGAAGATTAGAGGCTACTTGAGTTTTTTAATGATTTACAGCAGTCTGAGGCAATGCCTCGTGTTTCCAAAGGAAAGCGCCTTAGGCAACGAGGTGCATTTAGTTTTAAGGGTGCTTGAGTACGTTTGTCTCCAATGCTTCTCCAATCACTTGTGGTTTAAAACTACTTCATCCGTTACTTTTTAATAGGCCAGTTTTTATAAATAAATGTTTCAAAAAAAATAGGTCAGTTTTCTAATTGGGAAAGTCAAATGTTACTTTAATTTTTTAGGACCACTTTTCTTTTAATTTCTTTGGCTGACATGTGTCATGGAGACCATTTCACTTCACTTATTTTATTGACAAGTGTCTAAAGGACCACTTTCAATAATTAATTCTCTTAATTTCCTTAATTTTCTCAAACAAAAAAACTGGCCTATTAAAAAAAACGGAGGGAGTATCAGAATAAGCAATCACTGGTGGGTGATAGCTCAAAAATCAACTCGGGGTTGCATACGCGTAGTTTTTCTAGTGACTTTCTCCATCACCTACCTCTTCTTCTAATTAAAAGAAAACATCTTTGAGACTTGTCCTCAAGTCAATGAAGTTATTAGCTATCGGGGAATCTTTTTTACTAGCAAATCCGTAGCTCCATCTGGCTCTCTACAATACACATGATCAGTACTTGGTTCTGAGGTTGAAAGGCTCTGTGAGTTATTAATTATCTCATTCCAAAAACACTTCATGATTCGGACATACCACCATACGCATGTGCTTGGTGTTCCTACCCTACAGTACAATAATAACACCAGTGAGGAATATATTCCACCATTACTAAATAGATGGGATATTCCAAATAATAGGTAATTTAATTATTTTTGTAAACATTGACATAAACTAATCCTTTTTTTTTTTTTGATCAATTTCGAGGCTTAAAACTAGCACTATGGTAAGGTAAGAATTTTTACTTTCTTAACTCACGATTAATTTATATGCCGAAGGAAACTTTCATTGGTCCATGAATAAGAGAAAATGTCTGACAAGAAATCACTCAAAATAAAATCTAGAGGTCTGCCCATCCAAGTAGAGGAGAGACCCCATAGTGTTTGCTGTTGGGCTTCCTTGCTCGCATAAAGGTACTTAGATGGTTTCAAAAAAAAAAAAAAAAAGTGCTTGGATTCCCTGTACTGATTTATTGTGTCACTACATTTTGTCTGGTAAGCAGCGTCCATCAGTGAAAAATGCACCATTCAGTTGTCCAAAGGTTGTTTTCTCCTCGAAAAGTCTAGAAGTGTCTTGAAGCTATGATTCAACAACCGGCTTAGGTGGAGTTTCAACATGAATGTATGTCTTTTATAACAAAAGTTCTAGTCAAGTTTTTTGTTTTCTAGTTATTTTCTCCATCTAGAAAGTTTTTGTGACTTTGTCCGTACATACAGCTGATTTTTTTTATTTTTTTTCTTTATTTTTTATTCAAAGCTACAACTCCAAAGGAGCCAAGGTTACAAAAGAAGTAGAGTCATCTAATATGGAAGTATGGACATTTTCAAAATTAGATTTATCTACCGAAAGTTGTTTTGAATTACAAGTAGGGGGAAATTTCCCATCCTAAAGCAGAATTTAAAGGCCTAACATGTTTGGCTAATATGTCCGCTATCTGGTTTGCAAGACTAGAAACAAAGTAAAAACCCAAAAAATATTACAAGTTTTAGCAATTCTGGTTGCCTCTTTGATGGCTTTAGCTTGCCATGAGATGTCTGATTTGTGTCCATTAATAAAATTAAAAGAGATTCACAATCCCCTTCTATGCTGAAATTTTGAAGTTGTTTTTCCTTAGCCAAGATTGCCGCCTGCAGTACCCCTTAAGCTTCTGCCTCTTGTGGATTTTTGCTTTCTGATTGTCCTGCTCGACCTCCTTCACATTTCATGCATCATTTCTCAAGATTAAACCAAAACTAGAAGGTCCAGACTTTGAAATCCAGGCTGCATCAATATTGAGTTTTAGAGTGTTTCTACAAGGAGCCTTCCAGATGGGTGTTGGCTCATGTGTGGTGACCTTTTAGATTTAGAAATCTGATGTTTTCTGGCAGACCAAAAAAGAATGTGTCGCTGAATGTCTAAGGCTAGACTATTGCGAGATTTGATTAGTGAGTCGGGTATGTTAAATAAAGGTTATATGCGTAATTCGATGGAGGAGCTGTGTATACTCAGATTTTTCAAGATAACGGGTAGAGCTTATAAAGCACCCAAAATCATAGAGGTTTGTTGGCAGCCACCACCTTATGGCTGGTTGAAAATAAATGTTAATGGGTGCTCTTTGGGGAATCCAGGTCCAGCGGGGTGTGGTGTTGTTTTTCGAAATCATAACTCCTTGGTAGTTGGAAGTTTGGCACAGTCCATTGGTGTGGATAACTCAGTTTCAGCGGAGTTCTGAGGAGCTATTCATGCATTAAAATAGCTAGGTCAAAGGGTATGTCACACATATGGTTTGAATTCGACTCGATACATGTTATCAAAGCATTGTATGATTATTCTTTGGCGCCATGGAGACTAGCAACACATTGGGATAACTGTATGAAGTTTTTTTCCACAATTCAGTTTAGATATTCCCACATATATAGAGAGGGAAATGCCGTAGCTGATCTCTTAGCCAAATGGGGAGCTTCTACAGGGTCTCAATGGTGGCCTGAGCCGCCAAATTTTATTCGTTCTACTCTAGGAATTGATAGGTCAGGCCTGCCAGTTTATCGCTTTCGATAATTTGTATCATGTTTTTTCGCGTTTTCATTTTATTTTGTTATCTTTTTTTCTTGTCTTTTGAGGTATTGGCCTAGTCCCCCTCATTCTTTTTTCTTGCCTTTCTCAATAAATTACTCTTCGTGAGTTTTGTCAAAAAAAAAAAAAAAATTGCAAGATTTACTTTTATCTTCGAAAACTCTATCACATCTCTCCTTCCAGATAAACCACATTTTTGTTAGAAGTAATTCAATAGAAATATCTGTTCTAAGATTGGCTATCCAGTGCGTACAAAGATCAAGAAAAGAACTGGAGGTGTTCAAAGATAAGGTCATTGGGTTAGGGAGAGAGTTCCAGACTTCTTGAGCATAAGTGCAATGAATGAGCAAGTGTTCTGCTGTTTCTAATTCTACCTTACACATAGTGCAATCAGGTTTAACATTTTTTGACTTTACCATAAAGCTTAACATTGGTAGGCAATGCATTTTGTAAGCATTTCCAAAAGAACAATTTAATTCTTTTTGAGATATTTAGTTTTCATAGGGATCTCCAGAAAGATTCAGGCAAAAATAAACTTACAATATCAAAATTAGTATCATTCAATTTGTCATGCATAGATTTCACTATAAATTCTCCAGTAGTTAGAGTTCAACAGAGTTGATCTTTCCTAAGATTTCGATCATCTTCTTTAAATGGATAAATTCTGCTAATTTTTTCCACTATATCAGTTGGCAATATAGATTCCAGGAGAGGTAGATTCCATGAGCCAGTTTTACTAATTATTAGATCAGAAACCCATACCAAGTGACTATTTGTTATCCGTACAAAAATTGTCAATTGTGTATTCCAATTGATCATGATTGGCCCATAACAATTGATTTTATATATTTCTTTACAAAAACGTCTTGAAGGATAATTAAAAAAACAACAACAAGAAGTCTATGTAATTTACTGTGCAGTTAGCCATGGGGAATGAATCAATGTGGACCTAATGGGAGGTGTGAGTTTATATGATTACGACCGGACCCCAGTAGGCCACCGACCGGGATCAGCAAAACAAAAAGAAGCATAATTTCTTCTTTGAGGGGATGTTTCAAATGGCGATGAAGAAGTGTAACAATGATACGCAATATAAATAATGAAACAAGGATACAAAATTACTTGATCATTAAGCTATAATTAAACATTGGTACACCTCAAAAAACGAGCGATACCCCCACAATCGCCAAAGCAATTTCAATTTTCTTAACGTGTTGTTTTGTTTAAAAAAGATAGAAACTCGAAAGTTAGGAGCAACTAACTGATCGACCAAGTAGTCAATAGTAGTTCAATCCATCTAGAAGAGTTCCCGAATGCAGGGAAGGGGTTGAGAAGCTGTCCGTCAGTCTTGGAATACATGGTCTCGCACTCTCGCAATAACAACGTACCAGTTGTTCAGCAAAATCATTATCGGACTTTCGTTCTCATCCCCTAATATTCAATTAACTAAAACTTTAGTTTAAGTAAGATGTAGTAAACCATAGAAGCAAACTTCATCAAGTTATCTAGTAGGTATCAGAAAGTCACGATTCAATAATATGTATATTTTATTCCTGTAGACTGTACGGTATGACCTATCATCATCATCAAATAAAAACAATCATCTAAGTGGACAAATTCAGCTTATCATCTCATATTCCCCAGCTGATGAGATTGACAAGATTCGCATCCCTTTGGAGCCTGCTGAGGAAGACAAATTGATCTGGATAGGCTCAAGCTCAGGTGACTTTTCACTTCTCAGTCTTTTCAAAAACTTATCTCAAATGAGAATGGATACTGCCAAGGGTGCCAAATCCCATCATTGGTGCATGGGGGGCTAGCGCCTAACTAAAAAGATTTGGTGCTCATATTGATGGGATAAATGCCGAGTGAACTTTATGTCATGTCATGAGCAGCTGGAGCACTCTCTAACTCTAACCGCTTACGTATTCCTCCGTTGTAAGTTCACCTAGGCAATGTTATTCGCTTCTCCTTTGACCCGGGGAGTTAAAAACTCCTTTAAATTGGCTGTGGAGGCCAAAGACAGGGATCGATGTCACATTCTTCCTTGCAAGTGATCTGCTATGGGCCCTTTGGAAGGCAATGAATTTGCTTCTCTTTGAGACTAAAGACATTCTGCCTTGCAAGTAATTTGCCTACCAGTTGTTCAACATATATACTTTATCTTACTTTGGCTCTTAATATTTAAATTCATATAACTTTGGTTTGAGTAAGATGTGATGATTAAATCGAACTAACAAACCTCACCCTAGTGTCACTATATCTATAAAATCTTGGAAGTTCAATTGGGGAGACGAAAGTTTTAGTCGAATATGGAATAACATCTCGGTTACTATATGGTGGTGCATATGAAAAGAGCGAAATGCAAGAATCTTTAATAAAAAAAAGAAAAATTTGGTAAGTCTCATTAGAGATATCAAATTACAAGCGTTTTTTTTTTTGGCAGAATCAAACACAAAGATGTTTGAGCTTACGGCAAATACGGTGATTTATTTATGGAATTCCTTATACCGGCTCCCTTAGTTTTTGTTTCTCTTCTTGGGTAGTCGTCCCCTTTTTTTTCTTCTTCGGTTGTAATTATTGGGTTGAGGTACCCCTCTTAAGTGTCTCTTTGCAATAAATTTTCTACTTGACCGATTAAAAAAAAAAAAAAAAAAAACAAGACCTCACCACCAGTCACCGATTTACGTAGGTATTATAGAAAGTCTAACTCGATAAATGTCGTATTTTGTTCCCGTACGGGATGACCGGACTCCTGAGGGAAGAGGGATTCTTAGGTATTTTTTACAAGATAAGTATTAAATTGATCAAATAAAGAAAAATGCTTCAAAAAAAAAAAATCAAATAAAGAAAAAATATGCACTGAAAGCCATCTAAATGACAAACAATTGACATCTGAAAGCTCATTGGATGGACATAATTTTAGGATTCAGTCATGTGAGGAAGTTAGAATTTTCTGTTCTAGGTACAAATATGTACCGTGGAAAATAGTACCATTGTACAAAATGCCGACGCGCACAGTTTACTGGTGTATCTTTCAGTGTTATTATTGCTTCAAATGACGCCAAAAAGAAAGGGTTTTCCTCGAGGAAATCCTAACTATTGGGTCAATCCACCGATATAGCCGGGTTTTTTTTCCCCCCCTTAAAGACGGACAAGCGAGTCTGTCCGTTCCCATATCTTAAGTTTCGAATTTTTTTTTCCCCAATTTACCCCTTAACCCGAGTTAGTTTGCAACCATAGTTAATGTAATATGGGTTCGTGAGTTATACCCGACCATTGAAAATCCTCATAATAGCTTTTTTTTTTTCCTTCTCTTCTTCTTCCTCCTCCCGATTCCTACTCTCCACCCCACCACCATCGTCTTCCTCCTCCCGATTCCTACTCTCCACCCCACCACCATCGATGCAACATTGAAGAGTAGTTTCGAGCTTACACAACAATGGGTTTTGATTCGAGTTGTGAAGAAGATTCGGTTTCAGAAGGGGATCCAAGATCGTTTCCGGTGGGTATATGATAAGAGATGGTGTTGAATATGATGGTTTCTGAATCAAGATTGAACCGAGAAGAACAAAGAAATTTGGGTTGTTTCCAATTCGAGTTCTACATGAATCTGAGAAGGGTTTGAATTCGGTACCAAGAAGTGAAGATTAATGGTGAAGTTAGGGTTCCTGAAATCGAAGTGGTTGTGCAGATTGAGAAATTATGGATGATTTTGAATCGTAAAAGAAGAAATTGATACAAAGAGGTGGACATTCCGATGAAGAGGGTTCTGGTCGGTGGAACCGCGTAAGTCCTTTTGATTTTAGTGGAGCTTCTGATTTATTTTAGGAGGGTTTGTTTTGAATTGGAATTGAAATTTTTGTGTTTGTTGTGGATTTATGTCTTGGATCAAGTCCTTTTGATTTTAGTTTTTTTTTTGGATTATTTTGATCTTGATTTTAGGATTTATGATTCATTTTACATGTAAAGTTAACAGATATTGTGTTTTCTCTAATTCCACCAGACATTGTGTTTCACTAACCACGTGACAAATATTAAGTTATAGTTGATGTCCTTTAGTATACTTAAAGTCTACAAACTACAATTGCAGCTTCCCTAGACTTCTTGAGATCCAAGTGCAAACTTACATGATCAAAATGCTTTAAGTTCTGTTGTTTTCCTTCTTGTGTGAAACCATATGCTTACACAATAGGAGATGTGTTGCACTAATATGTGACACTTATTGAGTATCAAAGGTAATTGCAATCACATTCCTCTTTTTTTGCCTCCTTATGTCTGCACTTAGATGATGTTCTAGATCGTTTTTGACTAACTTTTGTGTAATTTCTTAATTTTAGTTTGACTAAAGAGTATGACCGAGAACTTAAAGACGAAGAAGAAAGGAATTCTCCTAAACTCAATGAAAGAAAACAGTCCCTGGTTAGTTGTTTTGGAAAATATTTGTCTTGTACTTATCGCTTTATTCTTAATAATGTATTGATAAGCATATTCAGCGGTTGCAGAAATGTTCAATGTTAACAATTTATATATTTGTTTTATTGCAGATTAAAGAGCTAAATTCTTATGTCACATTGAGAAGTTTCCTTTTAGGATGTAATAAGATGATGTAGTTTTTTTGCTGTTTAAGTATAAGATTTGTTGAAAGATGGTGTATGCTACTGTGACTCGTCAGGGTATTCAAATTATCAATACAAATTATCTCAATTTGAATAGGGAGGATTTTCAAAATACTTTTGGCACATAACTGCCCTATGCGCATTCACTCATACACGAGCATTTATGTGATAGCTTTAAAGATTTATATATGGCGATCAGAATACTAAGTAGATCGGAATACCAAGTAGAAGTTTCACTGCAGGTATACGACTAGCCTTACTGATGCTGGCAATAAAAGAGTTGAACTTTTTGATGGAGCAGGAAGCAGTGAGCCTACAGCCGAGGAAAACATTCAAGTCGCATCCTGTAAGACGTGATCTAATAGTCTATAATTACTCTGTTTTTATGTGCGATGTTCCTAGCATGGTTATTAAGTTGGTTTTCATGATTTGTTTGACAGTTTGCTTTTTCCCGTTTTACTCTTTAGTGATTATTACAACAATGTATGTGGCTGGGTTGTTGTCTCCTGTCTTTATAGGATCATCTGACACACATGAAATGTCCTAGATAAAAAGGATTGCTTTTCAATCATCATATGAGTTAATAATTTTCTCATGTTCTTCAAGTCCTCTGCAATTACTCCTATATTAGGAGGATAATAGAAGCTAAAAACAATGATTTTTTATTATTTCAAGTTTTTGTGGTTACAAATACTAAGTACTTTGTTTTGCAATGAAAATACAGGAAAGGTGCTTGTACCTGAAGAGCACAATGGGCAAGGTGAACCGTTTCTTTTAGGGGAGTCAGGAAGAAACAAGAACTCCGTCACATTTATCAGCAAAAACAAGAACCTTGTCTTTTAGGTGCTTGTACCTCTGTAGCCATCGAATTTAGTTTTGGTTAAATACTAGCAGAAATTTTGAATTATTAAGTTTTAAAGATCCGAACATGTTTTGGTACAGTAATGTTTCAAGAAAAATAAAATAAAATTGGACCTTTGGTCTAGTCTTGGGTATTACTTCAGTTCAGTGTTCCAGTTTTTATAGGTCATACTGTATTTCTCTAGCTCTGTAGGATGAATAGAATCAATAGATAAAGCATACAAGTACAACTATACATTTCTTAGACCGCACTGACTTCTATCAAGGCAAGGCAGAAGAAGCTCATTCTTGGTTAGAAATAGGAATTGAAAATTCAGAAGGATCAGATGCAACATCAATTATAGGATGTTATCTGTCAAACTAGATCTGAAAAAAAAATTGATCAGAACATCCTTCAGAAGTACTACTAGGCACCTTTAGATCCTTGAGTTTGTAGTTTCATAATCAATACTGATTAATTATGGTACACTGAAAATAAGATACCATTGTAATTTATGCGACCATGTTACACAAGTACCCAATTTAAATTATGCGAATTTGTTTTACAGGTACCCAATTAATAATATACGACCTATTTAAAGATGTACCCAATTAATATTATGCGACAATGTTAACAAGGTACCCAATTTATATTATGCGATTTTTTTTCACAAGTACCCAATTAATAATACGGGTGTGGTTGAGTTAACTGGAGGGATAAAATGTATTTTTGGTATCAACTAGGTTGACCGATTCAACCCAGTCCGTCAATATTCATTGACTGAAAACATACCCGTCCATAATGTTTGACCCAAACGTTAGGATTTCCTTGAGGATATCCCAAAAAGAAACTGGACAAGATTATGAGACTTAAAATAAGAACGCGCAATTCGGGATAGTAAAACTAATTGGGATATAAATTACTTCCCCAATCCATAGTGTCCGCTAAGGGGTGATTTTTGGGTATGAAAATACGAAAATACCCTTTGATTAATTAAAAAACATTATGAAAAGACTATACTATCCTTTCCCCTAAAACTTAAAATCTGAAAACCAAATCAAATATCCCCCATTTACACCATCAGTTCCGGCACTCATTAGGTTTAGGTTATGAAAAAAAAAAATCTTCCATCTTCTTCATTGTTCTTCATCCGTTCTTCAAAAATTTCTTCGTCGATTAACCTACCCGAATCATAACCATGCCTCCAAGAAATAAATCAGATGCCCAATCGAAGTCAAAATAGATTGCTCAACAAAAATTAGAACAAAGGCTTGTTTTGATTACTTAAGAGAAAGAAAAAGAAGAACAAGAGGCTTCAGACGATCAACTTCTCGTAAACATGGCTTCTGTGAGAAAGTTAGTGATTTTGAACTAGTTTATAAGTGTTTGAATCGATTTACAACAGTGGGTTTAGCTTAGAATCGCGAACCCTAACTCAAACAGTTGAGTTTTAGTGATTTCCGGCATTGACATTTGTATGAATACAATGCCGGTACAAAGTAACGGCATGGAATTTAGGTTGAAGACAACGCCGGTAGATAGTTACGGCATTGATTTTAGTATGAATTCTATGCCGGTATTGAGTTATAGAATTACCTAAAACTGAGTGTTCTGTCCCGGCATTGATTTTAGGTTGACTTCAATGCCAGTAGTATGTCACGACATTGATTTGAATTTATTCGTGTATGCCGGCAGTCCACTTTAAGTACATAGGAAAACCCTTGGAATTTGTTATCAATACCGGCATATAATTTATGGTTTTCAGTCACCTGACGGCGCAGTTAATTAATTCTCGAGCATGCCGGTACTGCTACCGGCATAGTATGTTGCTTGAATTTCTCTTTCAGCACATGATGTAAAGTATCCAGAAAACTTAAAAAAAAAATTCACTTGACTACATGCATTGATATATTTCTATCGAGCATGCCGACATTTAGTTACGGTATTGAATGTTAGTTACCAAGCATGCCGGTACCATTTTTCTGCATGTCCTTCATCACTTCCGGCGATGTAATTTTTTTTATTTCCGACAATACTTGCAGGTGGTAGTGCCGGAATTATTTATATCTATGGTTCCACGCCGGTAGGCAGTTCCGGCGTGGTAGTTAATTAATTTTTTCATGCCGGTATTTAGCTTTGGAAGACGATGCTTCATGTATGTTTTTCATGCAGTACCGGCATGGTAAGCTTATAAAATAACCATGCCGGTATCATATTCCGTAGAATATTCCTTGGTAGGTTAAAAGTAACTTTTGTACCGGCATAGTTGTTTGTTTGAATACTATGCCGGTTTTGGTTTCGAAATGGGGGATATTGGGTTTCCGGCATAGTCGTAGTATGAATACTATGCTGGTATAGAGGCTTTCGGGATGGTTTTCATACTTCTTCCATGCCGGTACAAAGGTTTTTCATCTGAAATAATGGCGGGTTCAAAGAAAAAAACAAATTTTCAACCTCTCAGCAGCTTTACCTGTGTGATGGGGATGCTTGTATGTTGTGCAAGTTTACTTTCTTGTGTAGGTTCTTCAAAAAACTTTCCATGCTCGTAAAAATCATCATTTAAGGGTGTTGGTTCAACAAAAACTTGCAATTGTGAGTTGTTGGCATTAGCAGGAGATTGAGGATATGATCCTTGTTGCATTTGAGCTAAAGATTCAGCAACAACAATTCTCTCTTCAAAATCATCTTCCATTTTCACCAAAAAAAATTCCCTCCAAAAAATTTTTCCCTCCTTCTACTCTCACCTCACTCACCAAAATACAAATAAAAACACACACTAATCTTTTATCAAATAATCTTATGATTTTCCTAATTATAATTAATCACTAATCCGGATTAATGAGGGGTAGATTAGGTATTAAAAAAATATTTAGATAAGGGATGACCCGGAATGGATATTTGGATCCCGTTTTTATCCTTTACCTATATCCCCGAATTAGATTTACTATCCCCCGATTAAAAATTCTAAAATAAGGGTTGGGTTTTATTATTTTGTTAGGAATTTATTCAAAGTACCCCCAAATTCAATTAGTAATTTATAGGGTTATTTTATTATTATTTTATTTTCCCATCCATCTTGGTTTAGTCCGTCCACAGTTTGCTTGTTTACTCTTTACTCATTGATAAGTTTATCTTCTATATCATTTCTCAAGTTTGTCGAGTTCGTCTCATGATTGTTTCATTATTTTCACCTTCTTACATTCTTCTCCAAAAAAAAAAGGATTCACATTTTTCTCAGATCACCGATATCATCACCCAATGACTTTACTAATGTACCATCATGAAAAAACCCCCCCTTAATTATATAGATAATAACCCGAATTGGGCACGATTACAAAATTGACACAATACACAAGTTTCCACAATTTTTAATGAATCAGACCACAAACAAATTAAATGAAAACATGTAACATAACAGTCATGTAAATGATTCGACGGGTGATTCTAACCATTCCTTTTCGCTATTGCTTCTTAAGTAGCAAGAAAAGTAACAAGACATGTTTAACTGGCCATGTTTGGATGAAAATCAACAAATCTAGATCATTTAACAACTACACAATTAGTAGAGATATTAGTATCCAAAGATCCAACCATTTCTCAAAGGCTTTTTTTTTTCTTCTGAAAAATAGTAACGCATGTAACAAAAATAAATGGAATTAGTTATCTTGGATCATAATCTATTAGAATATGGGAATCCAACTCAAAATCAACATGCAATGAGTGGAGTGTCCCTATAGATTATAAACCGCAGGATCTTAGATGTTCCAAACAATGTGGGACTAATAATCTCAACACCCCCCTTCACGTGTAGCCTCGTTGGGTCTAACACGTGGGAAATTAAATTGGATGACGCGGAGTAAAGGTGCGGTCAAATGACTCGTCGCAAATAGCCTGCTTTGATACCATATTAGAATATGAGCATCCAACTCAAAGCGAATTGGAGATGAGTGGAGTGTCCCTATAGATTATAAACTGCAGGATCTTAGATGGCCCAAACAATATGGGACTAATAATATCAACAGAATCAGTCATCAGGATTAGTATGAGTATTCTTCGGAAATGGTTTTCTGTAACTTTTTTCACTAGTGTTTTTGTATTAATTGTCGACGTCTTTGGTAAAATTGTTTGTTGTTGATTTGAAATTTGTTTAATATTATTATTACCATGAGATTGATCTTCTTCGTAAAAGTGGTCGCAAAACCATTTTGTAGAGACCTAGCAAAACCCTAAAAACGAGATTATAAAGCTAACCAATAAACCTAGATGAAAGAAGATAAAGCAAATTTGATATGAATCTAAACAAATCTGATTCAATCCTAGAACATATAAAAAAGAGCATGAACAACGCTAATAGAACAAAAAAGGTATCAATGAAGAAGGGTTGAAAATTTTCCCGCTCAGATCTGCTCCCATGGAGCAAATTTAAACAGAAAAACTCAGGAAGATAGGGTTTTATCAGTGAGAGTTTTCTTTTATTGAGAAAAAAAAAGTCTTTGTTGGGGTTTTGGTTGAAGGAAAATTAACTTTCTACAACATATTTCAGGTTTGTCAAGTCCTTCTAGGATCATTACAATGTTATTAGGTTCATCGAGCTCAATTCAAGATCGTTATACCGCTTTGAGAATGGTCGAATCATTTGTTATCCTCACCAAGGAGATGTAAGCAACTCAATTCAACTCAACCTATTATGGAGCTATTAGGGCTTTTCCTTGTGATATAACTACCACCTAGCACTTAATTGGTCGTTAGCCAAGTTGGGAATACTTTATAGATTACCAAGTGCAACTTAGACAAAATTTATCTTCTATAGGAATATGCGTTATGCACCCAGGTGCAACCTGGCCAAAATTTATTTTTTATAAGAATTTGCATTATGCACCCAGGTGCAATCTGGCGAAAACATTTTTCCTATACGAATAAGAAAAATATACATTATGCACTCGGGGTGCACCTAGGCATTTTGTTCACATTCCTCTTGCTTCAATTTATTCGTGAGTAATTATTTTGATATTCAAATAGGTTTTGGGAAACAAAATGGGTTACCTGATCATTTTATTTTTTACTTAAGCATGTTATTCCAATTTATTATCTGGACGGTGTAATAATGTTGTGCCAACATGAAAATAAAATAAAAAATTTAAAAAAATCCCCATTTATTGTTCCATCATACCATAATTTCAAACTTCAAAAGAATATTTCATCTAACAGTACATATACCTAAACTGCCAATCCAACTCCATGATGTTTATGAATACATTTGTTCTGAAATTATTGATAACTAAGGCTCTAAGGAGTGAAGCAAAAACCCATAATATTTTCCCTACTATAGATAAACGCTATTTATTTATATTTTGCAAATGTAAGAGTTATAAAAATGAAGAACCCTTGGCTATTGGAAGGCTGAGATATACATGTGAGTTGAAAAAATAAACTTATAATAGTAAATCAAAACATGTGTAAGATTCTTTCTCAATCATATTGATAACATAAAATTGAAGAAATTCGTGGATAAAAAGATTTCACACCAACTATGCTAAGTAGTGCATGAATGACGTTCTCACATCTAGTGTTACTCAAGTAATTTGGAGTTTTAAAGAGCATAGTTATATTGATATTTGTATCTACATAAATTCAACTAACCTTCCGAAGAAAAATTATTAGTTTCAAGGTACAGCCGACACAAACTTCTGTCGCCTTCAATGTATACAACACACATTGGGTTTAATCGGCCTTGAGATTAAACAAATACCCCAACATTAATCAAATAATGTCTACAAATACGGGATCGAAACAAAGTGCTAACGGGAAAAATGAGAGACTAACATCAGTTCTACAAAGAAAATACCCTATATGTATCAAAGTTTGTTAACCAAACATGTATTCAAATTAAAAGTCATCAACTTAACACAAAAATATAAAAAAAAACCCAAGTTAAATCAATACTTGCTTAAACAAAACTTATAAGAGAATTTTGTAATTATTAAATACCTTTAAAATCACTATTAGAGATTTAATTGCATGCCTCGTTAAAAACTACGGTAGGACGAAATCACCAGATTAATCTGTAGAAATTTAACTGGATATGTAGCAATTCAGAGAAGTTTACACTGGTGGTGATGCCTTCCATCTAAGTGTTGTTCGATTGATTATTTTTTTTTAGAAGGTTTCGTTTTTCATTGGAAAAACCGAGAGGGAGCGTTTCATTATATTTATTATCATTCAGAAATCCAAGACCAACTCGCCCTCTGCTTACGGGATCTCAATACAACCTTAGATTTATATATTGGACGGAGAAACCTTGATACTAAATATGTAGTTTTTAGTGTTATTTATTATATAACGTGACATCGAAATGTTTTTTTCTTCTTATTAATTTTCATGTATTTAACCGAGTTTATATTAGCATTAAGACGATCAACCACATTTCTAATTTATAGTGTTATCCTTTTGTAGTAGCACATAATTAACATAGTCAATTACTACTCATCAAAACCGTCCAGTACCACAAACCACCAGATATCACTTCTTTCTCCACCACCACCATTTTCCATCCCTCGTAGAATATTGAGCACACTTATAACTTTTAATTTCACACGTCATGTATAAAGTTTAGATTTAACAAACTTAGGTCGTCAATTAATTTATTCAACTATATTTTTTTTTGTTAATACTGAAAATCATGCGTACGAACGATTACCAAAGATAGCAGTGGTACCAAAAACAACCATTTTGTCTTGTATGATTTGGTATCATCCCAAAAGTATTTGTTATCCGCCTTTTTTGATCATGTCAAAAACAACCAACTATACTTTTCACAATAAAATGTTACCCGTCATGTAATTTTTTTTTTTTTTTTTGATTCAAAAAGAAAAAACCAATACCACCGCCATTAAAACCATCCAGTGCCACTATTTCTTCCACCAAAACTAATGTTACCGCCTCCACCACTTAGTAACACCTTCCACCGCTTACACCACTTACTTCATCCTCTACTACCAACACCACCACTAATATCTATTGAAATAATTTTTGACAAAATTATTATTTATTGATGGAGATATGTATTAATATTAATTAAGGGATATTTATGATGTAAAATTAATAAATCATTTATCATGAGAAATTAATGAGACATCAATTAATAAAACACTTATACTAATTAATATTTAAGTTGAACAAACCATAACCATAGATTTATCTTCTCTCTAGACAAATCACTTATACTAATTAATATTTAAGTTGAACAAACAACCAATGTTGATTTATCTTTTCTATCATTTCCAGCCAAGGTGGAACAATGGTTAGAGGCCACTCTTATGACACAATAGGTCATGAGTTCGAACCTCCCTGTTGCCAAGGTTAAATCCTGACCACCACTCAGATAGGCAAAGTTAGCTAAACTCTGCTTTATACTATTGACTAGTTCAAATGAAAGCACTATAAAAATTTTCTTTTCTATCTAATACTTTTCATTAATTTTATTTCTCATATATGTTTGATATTTACGTATACTCTTGTATTATTGAAGACTATTACCACCAATTTCAAAACAAAAACTCACATCTTCGTGTAGCTCCATCCTTATCAAACCTTGGCCCTTAGATTTTCGTCAACGTTGCAGATCAAACAAGCGTCAAACTTATTTAATTAACTTTATTCATGGCCTCCATTCACAGTTTATTTTACCGATCATCCTTTTCGTCGAATCAAAACTAAAATCTTATCTTAAATTTGCTTTTAAACGAATATTCCAACCCATTTTTTTATATATAAATGGATTATTTGTTGTACACATTATGGTGAACTTAAAACCTGAGAAAATTAAATTTACGAAAATATTTGTGATTTTACTGAGCAATGCATTGAATCAAAATAAAAAAATGCTATGTTGCCCGTCAATCAAATATTGGTATATAAGGCATGTTAATGTCCTTGGCGCAGATATTGGCCAGTGTGGCAGAAGATAAGTTACAATACAAAATTTGGGTCACAAGATTTTTTTTTATGGATTTCTTTTGTATCACAAATGGTTCATTTTATAATTTCAGTGGGTTACTAGAATATTTTAGATCAAGTATTGAATTCTAGACACAAAGTATATGCTAGGTAGGTGTAGATTCTGCGTCACAGCATGGATTTTGTCCACCATGATATATCTTGGATAAAAATTTCAATTTTAGTTATCAAAACATAGAAGATCATGAGAAATTGGCCATGACATTGAAATATGTATAAATAGTTAAATCAATCATGTTGAGTTAAATATTAGACGAAGCAAGAGAATTAACAGATCAATTAGACTCTTTTTTGGGTTTCTAGTTTGCAATATAGATGGGAAAATGGAGCTACTGATTTTTGCATAACCATATTGTTTTAATCTCAGACGAGGTTAATCAAACAGATTCAGTGATGGTAAGGACAACTCATTTGTAGTCTGTCACAGACGAGTCTGAATCAAAAGATTAACCGACTCTTCTCTTTGTTTGTATAACATATCTTATTTTCAAAAAAATAAAATAAAAAATCATGTTGAATTAACGTAAAACGTAAAATTTTCTCTTTGTATATTACTCTCATCCTGAAAATCTCCGCTCCTCAAAATTCGGCTAATTTTGAACCCATTAGTCTTAGCAACATTATCTATAAACTTATTTCTAAATTACTAATAGACCAAAACCCATATTAAATAAGATAATATCCCCAATATATTTGCATTTTTTTCCAGGGAGACAAATTACTGACAACATTATCATAGAATGTAAACTCCTTCTTTCGATGAAAACTTCCAAAGCTAAATTTTTTTTGTTTTAAAGATATATCTTTCCAAAGATTTTGATAGGGTTGAATGGCCTTTTATTGAGAAGACTTTAACTTCGTTTGGTTTTAGCGATACCTGGGTTAACCTCATTCTCCTGTTCCAAGGGGAATTAGACAGGGTGACCCAATTTTCCCATACCTCTTTCTTATTTGCATGGAGATACTCTCACAACTTCTCGAAAAGGTAATAGAAGACAAAAAAATATATTTTGGTATAGAATAAATAAACGTGCCCCAACTATATCCCACCTCTTCTTCGTTGATGATTATTTCCTTTTCACTAAAACAAATCTGGTTGAAGCAAAAAAATTATTGGATATTCTATCTATTTTTGGGGAAATCACGGGTCAAATGGTAAACCTCCAAAAATCTAGAATCTATTTTAGCCCAAGAATTCAACCAAACATGGGAAAATAATAGCAAAAATTCTAAAAGTTTTTCTGATGACAAAATAGGAAAGATACCTTAGAACACCTCTATTTTTTAATAGAAACATGAAAGCAAACTTCTAGCCTCCTCTCCAAAAACATTATACTACTCTACAAGGTTGGAAAGAAAAACTGCCATCACAAGCGGGGAAGATAGTCTTTTTATAATCCATTTTACAATCTTACTCAACTTACCAAATGAAGGTGCTATATATATTTACCCAAAGAAACTCTAGATCAACTAGATATAATTCAAAGAGATTTTTGTGGAAAAAAGATGATTCAAAAGGTAAAGGAGGTTATATAAAGACGTGGATAAGCATATACAAACCGAAATATCAAAGGGGCTTGGGCATCAAAAATCCTCATAAGTTCAACATATCACTTTTAACAAATTTGACTAACCGGTTAATATCAGAAAAAAATCAATTATTGGTGAAACTATTAGAAGCAAAGTATTACCATAATTTCAATCCCATATAATCATTTAGAAACTATGAACTCTCTTGGATCAAAAAGTGTTAGAGCACTGCTCGGTCGAACTCGTAAGCGTTGTTATCTCAAGATTGTAGTCAAGTTTAGTTGTCAAAACTATAAGTCTTGATTTCTAGTCTACTTATAGCTAAGTCACGGATTAGGATAGAAAGTGTAGTTGAGCATTAGACTTCACGACGTTCATCGATTGAATATGAAGAACTACTAAGGGGAGCTTATGGAACTTTATCAACAAAAGGTATATGGAGACTTGAACTCATCTATCACTCAAAAGTATATCTACTCTATCTCCTATTTGAGACAAAATTCATAAAGCTATATGGACTTCGATTATACACATTTGATATTTCGAGCTGAGTTTAACTCACTTACATATTTCTAGAAATATGTGTTGGTAAGATTTCGCTTTAACCAAGTTCATCTTATATTCTTGATGAAAGTTAAAAGATGATCATGCGAAAATCACCTTGTAACATCTTACATGATTTGTGTGAGACAAACATTTGATGTAGACTCGGAATGTTCGTATTGATCATTCGATCACTTAAAAATTGCTTTGAAGCTAATAGTTTGTGTGAGACAGCTATTGTCGTCTTCCGAGAATGTTTCACTGATTGAAGTGGGAGTTTAGAACAAATAACCATGATTGGATATAGCATAGTATGCATACCTATATGATGTTTTGTGCAAGATATTCCAAGTTTGGGAACCACGGTATGCATACTGGTTGGTAATTAAAAGTCTAGGAACTAAGTATGCATACCGGTATGCGTATTGGCATGTGCCGTACTGGCGTGTGCCGTACTGGCATGAGTTTCTAGTTCCGAAAATTCAACTGGATTTTGGAAGGTATGCGTACCCGTTCGCATACTGGCGAACCCAAACTTGGTCTAGCCACTTAGGTATGCGTACCCGTTTGCATACTTGAGTAGGTTATTTTCTAAAATCGGTTTGTTCATGAACTAATACATTTATATAATAAGGAATGCAATCTTTTGAAAATTGTGGCTATAGTGTTCATGAATCGATTCGAGTGAATCAAAATATATTTTCCTTCAATTGTGTCTTGTATACTTCTATGAGAATATAAACAATTGAACAACTCTAGAATTAGTTTCATCTAAGTCATTTGAACTAGTTATGGTTCAAGTGGATAACTTCGGTTAACTATTGTTGTGCCAACAAGTTGTTCACATTTAGGTACAATTAATCATATATAAATGAAGTCACTTTTCATTTCTGTGTAACAAGCTAGACTCGATCTAAGGGTTGAAAGATATTAGCTTAAATCTAATCAGGTTTTCATCTAAAGGTGAATATTGAAGGCTTTGTTACCAAGGTAACATTGATTGCAAACCATGATCTGAAGACTGTATAAAGGAAAACTCTAGCATCTGGGAAACCTGATCCCCACACCTCTTGTGTGATAGTAGTTGCGACTAGAGTCGATTCTCCTTTAACCTTAGGTTTTTCACGAAACCCTGTAAGTTAACGACTTGAAAACTTCATTGGGATTGTGAAGCCAGACCCAACTATTTTCTCTGTAATTGTGTGTTCTGGTCTTGCTATTTTCTATCGTATTGAGTACTATCTTCTCTAAGATTTGCTTGAGATTTATTCTCCGATAGGCAAGATAAAAAGTAGTCACAAACATCTTTGTCTCATCGTTTGTGATCCCACAATATCTTGTTTCGCTACCATATAATTAAGATTATTATGAGGTGGTTGATATTTCTAAGCTGTTCTTCGGGAATATAAGTCCAGTATATTAATTGGTTCATGTTCACCTTGGTTTATCAAAATACGGAGCAAAACTCCTAAGTATTTCCGTGGGAGACAAATTTATCTATTCAATAGACTTTTCTGTGTGAGACAGATTGATTTATCAAGTTTTCGACTTTGGGTCATAGAAACTCTTAGTTGTGGGTGAGATCATCTAAGGGAATCAAGTGCGCAGAATACGGCATGGTTCTAGAGGCCTTAGGAACACGACTGCACCTTGATCATTGTGATATTGGTTAGGGCTCAACTACATTCCAGTCCAAAGTTAACTTGGAGTAGGCTAGTGTCTGTAGCGGCTTAATATAGTGTGGTGTACTAGGTCCCGGGGTTTTTCTGCATTTGCGGTTTCCTCGTTAATAAAATGTCTGGTGTCCGTGTTATTTCTTTTCCGCATTATATTTTTTTATATAATTGAAATATCACAGGTTTTGCATAAGTTTAATCAATTAAGAATCCGTGCTTTGGGTTGTTGATTAAATTGATTGAAATTTGGATATTGGTTTTTGATCCCGTCCAAGTTATTTCTTATATTCAATTGGGATCGCAAATTTCTATTTGTTTGATTGCAGATTGAATTAAGAAATAGAGATACAACTATTGGATATATTTCCATTGCTTGAGTCTGACTGTCTAGTTGATTCTCTTGGAATTATATTGGAGTTTGTCCATACAGATTGCTAAGCGAACTATTGTGTGTGGTTGTTAAACCCCACTTTTTCAAAAAAAGGTTTAAATCTTATCAACGGAAACTATATTCTGCATGTGAAAATGGAGCCAAAACGAAGATTTGGGAGTAAAATTGGATTCCCACCTCTGATAAAATCGACAAACCAAGCGATTAAGAAGAACCTGGACCATAAAAGGTCCTAGAGCTAATAAATCCCGAAGGATCTTGGGGCCCTGAGAAGTTAAATGAATTTTTTTCTCCAGAAATAAAAGAAAAGATTCTCACAATATCCCCAAATAAGGGAGATATAGACAAGATTAAAAGGAAATATCATCACTGAGGAGCATTCTCGGCCAAAAATATTTACAATTTCCTCATCAACCAAAATCAGGTTAATGAGAATAACAGTGAATTCCCTTGGAAAAAATTATGGAAGTTGCAAGTAATTCCAAGGATTAGACTGTTTGTTTGGAAATTTTCTCAGAAGGCTCTTCCCAGGACAAGTAGATTGGCAGGGCATAATTCGGAAATTTCGCCAGAGTGTCCTTGTGCAGTACACAAACTACGAAAAAGAATCACCATTTCTTCGAGAATTGTCCTTTTGCTAGATCCTTATAGTTTGGCTACTCGTTGGACGCTATTAACTCTCATATATGCACAAATTCAATTATCACTTGAGGAGAAAAATGGATTACATATTCAATTTTTTCGCAATTTAGTGAAAAAATTGCAACCATAATGTGGTTCATACATAAGTTTATTATAGTTTTCGAAAAAAATCATCCAGATCCAATAAGTTTAATTGACCAAATTAAGAAGTTTATTATATCCTCAAATATCTAGGAAAAGGTCGCAACTCATTATGTCCAGAAAGCAAATATTATTAAACCTTCATGGTCCAAATTTAAATCGGATTGGATAATCTTCATTGATGTGTCGTATAAAAAAGAGAATTTATCCATGAAATATGCTTTGATTCTGTACTCAATTGACCCAAAAGCTTTTATGCGTATTTCAGTGGAATCAAAATGGGCTTCTTCAGCACTTCACGCAAAGAAAAAATGCTACTGAATGGTTATAAGAAAATCTAATTTTTAGTGTCTTCATGGTAACAAACTATAAAATTCTAGCGGATACAATCAACAACAAAAATGAGGATACTGCATGGCTGGAGGAGAATACTATCAAAGAAATTATTTTCATTCTAGGAGAAATTCCACAAGCACATGTTAGATATATAAGCAGAGATCACAATAGGGGTCCTTGTGGCTTTTTTGAAGTAAGTAGAGTGTTGAGACAAGGAGATCCACTTTCTCCCATTCTTTTTGTGATAGCTGAAGAAGTCTTGAATAGAAATTTAACTCAAATGGTGCAAGATGGAAAAATTCAGGCAATAGTTCAAAGAAATGGTGTTCACCCTTCCCATTTACTATTTGCGGATGATATCTTTGTGTTTTGCAATGGACATAAAAAATCTCTGGAGAGGTTAATGGAGTTGTTGGTTAGTTATCAAAATGCTTCAGGTCAGGTGATTAATAAGATGAAAAGAAAATGCTTTGTTGGAGGTACATCTAATACCAGAAGAAGAGGAATTGTTGAGCATCTGCAAATGGATCTATATGAGTTTCCAGATAAGTATCTTGGGGTGATACTCAATCCTGGTAGAGTGAGAGTGCATCAAGTATAGGGGATTGTAGAACTGATGTAGGATATGCTTGCTAGTTGGAAAGGTACTTTACTGGATTTCCCTTCTAGACTTACACTAGTTAAATTTGTGCTATGTAGTTATCCAATTTTTACTATGTCAATATATAAGTGGCCAAAGTTGGTTACAAAAGAATGTGAGAGAATTATTATAAACTTTTTTATGGACTGGGGACCCTGCTGAAAAGAAGTTAGTAACTATGAAGTGGGAAAAAAAATAAATGCTCCTATTTCAGAGGGAGGTTTGGGCATCAGAATATTGGAGGTGATCAATAAAGCATTATTAATGAAATTGATGTGATATTATGACTGAGGATGAAGAGTGGACAAGATTCATGAAGGCTAAATTTATGAATAAGAAGGGTGAGTGGATTCAGTCATACAGACAATCTTCAATATGGCATGGTTTAAAATGGGTGATTCAAGATATAAATGAAGGCTCTAGATGGATGGTGGGTAATGGAAAAAGCATATCAGTTTGGAATGATAAATGGGTGTTTGATTATCCATTAGCTGAGAGGTTTCCAGATAACAATTTTATTCAAAAACATCTAGAATGGAAATTGGAGCATCTAATAAGCAATGGAAAATGGCAAATTCATATAGCTTTGAATCAGTTCTTTAAGATGGAAGACTTATATCAGTAAAGGGGGTGCTAATAAAAGAATTTGGAGTGCAGATTTAACAGGGAAAGTTTCAGTAGCCAATGCCACTTAGCATGTTAGAACTAAATTTCCTCCAGTAGCATGGGCCAAAAAGGTATGGGATCCTTGTCTCCATCCCTATATATCCTTGAATATTTGGAAAATCCTTAGAGGAGCTTGTGCAAAAGAAGAAACAGTTAGGAAAAAAGGTTTTAGCACAGTCTCTAAATGCTATTTGTGTAGGAATGAACAAGATAATATGAAGCACATACTACGGCAATGTAGTTTTAATGAAACTATTTGGTACTGGCTCTGTGAAAATTTTAAGTTCTCAATCTCTTCTAATTTTGAGGAACTGTTAAACCTTGTGAAGCATAAGAGTCCAGCTGTTAAGCAGGTGTGGATAATTAGTGCTTCTACTGCCATGGTTGAAATTCAGTTTAGTAGAAACAGAAAAATGTATGAAGATCAAACTCCAAACTGGGTGCAAGTCAAATGTAGAATACTGAAATTCATTAAGGAATGCAGCATCAGAATGAGGGGTAAGAGATGGAGTAGTTTGTATGATTTTCAAGTATTATCTGCCTTTGGTATTAAAGGTGTTCCAGTGAGTAATAATGTGGTGAAGGAGTGTTTATTCAGATTTCCAGAGATGAACCAAATGTTAATTTGTTGTGGTGGTGCTGCCAAAGGAAATCCTGGGCAAGATGGTATTGGTTCTGTTGGCAGGGATAGTGATGGAAGATATGTAGGTGTTATTTCTGGTGGTATGGAATTGCCACAAATTATATAGCTGAGGTAATGACATTGATCATAGATGGAGAATAGGCAGTGAATAGGCTTGTCAATGGAAGAATATCCGTCGGGTATTTAGAAATCCGATATCCGACAGGTTAAGCACTACCGGATATTCGATATCCGATAATATCCTATAGGATATCAAAACCAGATATCGATTCTGATAGGCTAAGCTGTCGGATATCCGATAAATATCCTGTTATACAAAAAAAGCTTTAAAACCCTTGTAAAACATTTTCATAATTGACACTTATCGGATAATTATCCGACAATATCCGATATTAGACTCGAAATTAGGATAAATTACAAATAAGTTCCTATACTATCGGATACCGGATATTAACATTTCGGATGGGGTCTAATCCGTTTCCGATATGTTAAGGAAGAAATATCCGATACGACATCCTATATCCGATAAAACGGATAAAATCCTATAGGATATCAAATATTCGGAAACGGATTCCGGATATCGGACAAATATTGACAGGCCTAGCAGTGAAGATAGGTTTTATGGATGTGTGTTTTAGCCTAGACTCAAAGGAAGTTATAATGGCTTTTATGTCAGGTAAGATTCATTGGATAGTGAACAATATAGATGGCAAGCAATAAAAAAAAATCTTAATAGTATTTCATTCAGATATTCAGCAGATAAACTGGCCAAGAAGGGAACTCTGCTGAATAGAGGATAATTTGTGTATTATGACAATAAACCAGCTTTACTAGGTGTGCTAGAAAGTGAGGATAAATCATACTTTAGATTTTGATTTTGTATCCTTGTAAGGGAGTCCAGTTTTTCTTGTCTGGGCTTGTCTATTGTCTGGGCCTATCCTTTCTTGTCTGTTATTTTTATAAGTGAGTTTAGTCTCTTCTGTTCTTGGCCTGTCTAGACAGAAGTTTATTTTTGTACATAACTCTTTAGTTTTGTTTTTGGTAATAAAATTCATACGATTAAGAAAAAAAAGCAGAGATCACAATACAACGGCGGACTCAGTTGCAAAAGAAGCGAAGATCAGAAGACTTCAACATGGGTCAACGCACTTGCACCACCAAGTTCAAAAAGAGAGCATTATTTCTAATGTGTATGATAAAAATGAAATTGTAAACCTATTGTACTATATTGATTAATTTTTAATATATTTAACCTTTCAATCGCAAAAAAGAAGAAGAGATTATCTCTTTATTATATAAAGGACGAAGCATTAAAGTAACGGAAAATTAGATTTCACCAAAAAAGTTTTTTTTTTTTTTTTTTTTTTTTTTTTTTTTTTTTTTTAACGGTGGTTTTGGGCAACATCCTTAACTCCTTATCTTATAAGGAGTTATTTTTGGAAATTACAGGGTTCAAACCCCTACTTCCGAAGTGGGAGGAAGCATGCCAACCATCAGACCACTTGATGGTTGGCACCAAAAAAAGGTTCATGCTCCCCGATGTTTGGAACGCGCAATTGGAGGATATAAATTACTATCCCCACTAATGGTGTATGCTAAGAGGTGTTTTTTGGGGGCGGAAATACGAAACTACTCTTTAAAAAAAAACTAAATCAAACCTAAATATTCCCCACTCCCTTTCAAATTCTAAATATTCCCCAGTCCATTTCAAATTCTATACTCCTCCTATGCCGACTCCTCATTTTGAAAACAATTTTTTTTACATTCGGTAGTGATGAAGACCATGCCGGAATGGATGAAGACCATGACGGAAATGGTTTTTTTTTTTACATTGCCGGCATTGTATTAGTGATGAAGATCATGACGGAAGTAATGAAGACCATGTCGGAAGTGATGAAGACCATGCCGAAAAATGGTGCCGGCGTGCTCGATAAAATACCCATTTTTTGACATTGATTTTGTCGGCAGTTTATAAGTTGGGACGGATTAGAAAAAATAATTATGATTTTTTAACTAAATTTCTAACTAAATTTAACTAAATTTCTATTACCTCAAAAAAATTCCAAATACTCTCACCCAAATGAAGTGATTATGATTTATACTAATCATTTATCAAAAAAATCTAATAACTTAACTAATTTAAATTAATACTAAACCTGAAAAGTAAGGGACGGATTAGAAATTATTTAAAATATATGGATTGTTTTTGTTTTTGTTTTTTCCAATATCCTTAATTAGTCCTATATCCCAAATTGCTCTTTCAATATTTGTACCCGAAATATTGTCTCTACCTTTCCCACAAATTGCTCTTTCCATATTTGTCTCCACCTTTCCCACAAACTATGCATCGTCGATGGCTTCCAATGATTTTCTACGTGGACTTACCGTCTCAAAAAGAAAAAATAATTATTCACCCCTGGATATAGGGATTTGGATTTATAACACCCAATAGGAAAAATTTGGACAAATACTTCGTTTAACTGGGTATTACTTCTCAAAATAAGCCCCCTTATCCCAAGTAAGATTGTAGATATCGTCAGCCGAAATCAGCTTGTCCACGTGTCTCCAAGCGTGTTTCACCGCCTCTGTTATTTTCCCCCCTTCCCTGTCCAACCAATCCGATACTCAACTCTGCTTATAAAAGGATAACTCAATCAACACATTTGATAACCAGTGAGTAAACAGAAAACTCTAGAAACCTTAGAAATTTGAGAGAGAGAGATGGGCAGACCGTCGGATTATATGATTATAGACGAAGCAGAGGCCGAGGCAGAGAGGATGATGAATATGACGATGATGAGTTCTTCAACACCAGCCAACATGCCTCTCTTGTCACTAAACCATGTTTCATATTTGTGTAAATCAGTTGGTGCATCTGTGAGATTTTATGAACAAGTCTTGGGGTTTGTGCTTATCAAACGTCCTTCTTCCTTCAAATTCCAAGGAGCTTGGTAATTTTCTCTCCTCAGACTCAAACTCAAACTAATTAATTCACTGCCATTTTTGCTTTCCTTCTTTGAATTCAAGCTCATATCTTTGTTAGAGTTACAAGTCTTTTGGCTTACGTTTCTCAGGAAGTCTTTTGACTAATGGTTCCACTGGGTGAGTCATTTCCAAGGCATATGTTCTGTCTTGAGAATACGAGTCCTTTAATCTAAACAATTTAAGATGTTATGGTAGTTTGAAAAGCACTCTTTTCGTTGAATAATTCTTGGATGGTAGTCCTAAAATAGGTCAGTTTGAAAGTAGAAACTGCTCAAACTACTTTCAGATAGACACTATAAGGCAGCCAGTGAGCCGTATAAGATGACATATAGACCCTCAGTTGTCCATATTGGTAATAAAATACGGCATGCATTCTGCCATTTGGCGAAGAAATTTACCAAAACAACAGAATTGTGCCGTGTAATTACTTATCCTAATACAGTAAATACCACAGTTACCATTCCATTTGAAGCCACGGAACTTATTATACTAATAAGTAATTTATTTATTTATTTATTTTTTTGGAAAGGTAGTGAAATCGTTTGATGGTGATACCATTAGCTTGTCCGACGGAAATTCGGCACTCACCGTAGTTCCCATCAATCATTAAAAAAAAAAAAAACCGTAAATAGTGTTCCCACAGCCACATCATCTCGACACCTGTCTGATTCCATTTTGACGTATTTAGATGGTTGATAATGATTCCCATCCACACAAGAACAGTTGATAATGATGCCTTAGGGCATGAAATGCGAAATTATCAACTGACGAACAGTCACCTGTATGCTCTTCTTACATACTTTGGGCGAGATTCGGCCGCAGACTGTTCACAATAAAGGGTTGGTTTTTTGGTGTAACTGTTCTTCTTTAAGATTTCACTACGACAGACAGAGTCATGTGAGCTTAAAACTTTGACAATCAAGTTCTTTTATTTGTGTCCACAACCACTAAAGTTATCAGGAAAACATTTTACATTTTCAATCCTTTTAAGTACACAACCGACAGTTTAAGGTCTATGAAAACTCGGATCTGTAGAAGTTAGCTGAAAGAACATTTTGGCCCCCTTAATAGTGTTTCTTCATACCAATAATTAGCACTTCCCACCGACATTTTAAATGTACTCCCTGTACAAGGGAGTTCTACATTTGGTCCTCTATCTTGGATGGTCTAGTCCAATTTCATTGCTGTTTAGCTGAATGATCTTTTGTTTTTTTTCCAGGTTGTTCAACTATGGCATTGGGATCCATTTGTTGGAGTGCAATTCACCGGATGACATTCGAAATAAGAAAGGAGCCGCGATAAATCCTAAGGACAATCACATATCATTTCAATGTTCTGACATGGAGTTAGTGATGAGGAAACTGGAAGGAATGAACATCGAATATGTGACTGCGACTGTGGAGGAAGGTGGGGTGAAGGTGGATCAGCTATTTTTCCATGACCCGGATGGATACATGATTGAAATTTGCAATTGTGACAATCTTCCCGTTCGCCCCCTTTCTTCTTCCTGCCCTATTAAGAAGAAGCTTCCTCAAACTCCAAACATGCGCCACATTGCATCTTTATCTGGTGAGCTCTCTCTGCCCGTTCATTGGATAGCAAAGTTGCATTCATAGGCACATTTTTGCCTTTTAAAACCTTCTTCTTCTTCATGTGTTATAGGCAATGGAAGGAGTTGCGCTGGAGAAGTCGAGGATAAAATGTTGGAGAACTTGTTCCAAGACTTGATGGACCTTTCCTTCTAACAACAAATATGAACGGATTGCCTAGTACTACAATATGAGAGGAATATTTCAAGTATTTGCGTATCAAGAAACTAGGCCAAGTGAGATTGCCCTAGTTGATTGTTTTGTGATTTTGTTCTTTGTTGTATCTGGAGACATCAGTAATAATAACCCATAGGCTCAGTAACAAGCATGTTCTTCAGAGTTACTGAGTAACTTTTGTATTTGGTAGATGTTGTAATCAGTGTAGGTTGGAACGTTCAATCATGTAATGTTTGTTGGGTGAGAGTAAAGGATTTGATGTGAACAACTGGGCAGGTACTCAATAGTCGAATCATGTAACACGTAATTGAAACATCAACAAATGTACAAGAAAAATGGTGAACATCCAAGAAGTAATGATCTGCGCATACCCTAGTTGATGCACCGATCATTTGTTTAATGTCAGTATCGTTTTCTCTCCCCCGTTCTTATTGTGTTTTTCACTTCCACCAGAAATTACCAGAATTTGCAAATTTTCTGAAATGTCATATGCGGTGTTGTGCATTACAGATGATGCGGAAACTAGAGGAAAATTTGCCTGTTTGCAGCATTTGTAAAATGTTATATGCCTACACAGATAATGCACATTCTAAGAAGTTGCCTTTCTTGAGCAACTATTACTCCAAACACTCGCATAAGTTAAGATTATCTTTTTGTATTTTTGAGATTGACGAGGTGCTATGAATAAACAAGATGAGCAATACCATGTCCATCACATGTATCTGTAGATTTTTTCAGAGTTGATTACAGGAAAGGCCATCAACAATATGGTTAACTCTGACATTAATTTCTAGTGTCAGAAAAAAGACTTCTTATGCTTCTTACAGAGCAGAAAACAACAGCAAGGATCGAAAAACTATATGTTGCCGGCTTATGCCTCAAATTTTAACTTCGAGGGCATTGAAATGGCAAAACAATTCGTCAAATCAGGCGCTAAATGATAATGTAACAGATGATACTAACAGCTACACATTCATTTAAACATTGCTTGTAATACACATGTGAAACCATACAGACAAGCCTTTTTCTGTATACAACCTAAACAATCTGACATACCGATTACTAAAACAAACGAATAAAGATGAGAACAACCTTCCTCATCTGACATGGTAAAGGTATGAGTATATACATTAGAAATTTATTTGATGACTGTATAGAACATTTATACTCTACAAATCAACTAGTATAATTATTGGGTACCTGGTTCTTTATTCTTCCGCAAATCAGCAATTCCTTAGAAAATTGCCAAGTTAGATAGATGTCAGATCCCTCGAGAATCTAACAGATGATGAAGCGGAGGAGGGAGCACGAGCTGAAGTAGCGATGGTTGAGGTAGCAATTATGCTGTCACTAACATTCATGGTCATTCCACCAACAGACACTTCTGACGCGGCCTTTGGAATTGGTGGCCTCTCAATTTCTGTAATGCCTTCAAGCATCTGCACTACTTTTCCCATTTTTGGTCTTTGGGATGGCTGCTCCTGAATACACCAAAAGCTTACCTGAATTGCTCTTAGCACTTGGTCCATGTCTAACTCATTCTCTGAAAGTCTTTTATCAACGATGCTAAAAATATTACCTTTCTCAAACTCATCATATGCCCACACGGAAAATTTCTTCCAACCTGTTTCCTCCGAGACATCGAAGTTCCTTCGACCACTAACGATCTCAAGCAGGACCATTCCGTAACTGTAGACATCGGATTTTGATGTGATAGGAAGATTAGCCACCCATTCTGGAGCCAAGTATCCTCTAGTTCCTCTAACACTAGTCAAAGTTCGACGATGATCTTTTGGATTGATTAGCTTTGAGAGGCCAAAATCCGAGACTTTAGCATTGTGATTATCATCCAAGAGAATGTTTTCTGGTTTTATGTCACAATGTACAATGCAGTCTCGACACTCCTCATGCAGATAGGTTAACCCCTTTGCAGTCCCCAGTGCAATGTTGAATCTACTTTCCCAGTTCAATAATTTCCCTGAATTTCCGTCCGCCGCGAAAAGAAAACCATCCAAGGACCCATTTTTCATGAACTCGTAAACCAGAAGCCTGTGACGACCTTCAGAGCAAAAGCCAACCAATCTCACCAAATTCAAATGATGGGTGCTGCTTATAGTTGCAACTTCCATTCTAAACTGTTTTTCCCCTTGCTCAATTCCTTCTAGCTGTTTCACTGCAACCACTGATCTATTGGCAAGAATCCCTTTATAAACAGTCCCAAAACCTCCAGACCCAAGTTTCTCCTTAAATCCCTTGGTTGAACTATGGAGGTCACTGAATGAGAATTGGACAGGAGCACCAGATGCATATTCCAGTAGCGCATATTGCGCGGATAATGAATTGAATTTTGGGCTGTTCCTACAACACCAAATCCATAGACCACCTTCCAACAAAACCACAGCAACTAGAGTAACTAGAACCGCAACTGCAACTACCCAACCACGTACTTGAAATGGTTTACTACTCAGCGCCGCTATAAGAGCAGATGGAGGTGGATTGGGGTCCTCCGATCCGCATATCTTAACATATGAAATACTAGGAACAGTAGGCGAATGGTACCCACTAACAAAAGTTGTTGTTTTATAGTAACATACTCCTGTTCCATCAGCAACAGCTGTCGACGCAATGCATGTGGTATCTTTCAGGCAATTCGACTTACATCCGGCTGTCCCAGCATAAAAGAGCTGAGAAGAGAGTTCAGGTTGGTAAGTGAGATACATAGTATTATCCAATTCCATCATGGTTAAAGAACTAGAACAGTTTGTTATATCCGACTTCCTCTTGCACCCTTTCCTACTATCATTTGGATCTTCCAACTCGAAATTTCGAGATGCACAACCACAAACAGGACCTGTGTCATTATAACTACAAACACCCATGTTACCACACCACCCATAAACTAAACACTGATCTACAACAGCTGCCCATCTCTCAGTTGAATTCCCACTACCCCCAACAGAAGAATACATTCTCAAATTCCCATCAGAATCAAGCCTTAAGAATCTAAAAAGATTATCAGTTTCACCAAAATCACTACTATAAGCTACTCTGACAGAACTCTGAAGAGTAATATCACTAAGCTGTAAAATTCCAATTTCAGAAAGACTCAAACTTGGAGATGTTAAGTTTGAATTGATTGATGAATTAAGACCTTGGTTCCAGTAAAGAGTTTCTGTTTTCCATCTGAGTGTAAGATTACCAGACTTCGTAAGATTGAAAGAATAAAGCCCAGATTTTAGAGTTTTAGAAGTAGTAAAATTCTGTCCTGGTAAGATTGTATCAGTTGGATTATCAAAACTAGACCAAACAACAGTTGAACCATTACTCAAAGCTAAATTACCTGAGTCATCAAGTGTTGCTATTGTAACTCCAAGATTAGCTGTATTTGATTCCCAAAGAACTGTGCTTGAACTATTGATTAACCGGAGATTCCCATTTCTGAGAAATTCAAAACGTGAATTTGAATCAACTATACCAGAATCACCACCTGCTTTCCATATGGGTATGCCGGAAAAAGTGATGGCAGCAGAGTAAAGTGGAGGGGATGAAGAAGGGATAGGTATGAAAGCCAGAGAGAAAGTGTTGTTTGGAGAATCCCATTTGCTGGTTTGATTGTTGGGTTGAAGAAATGAACCTAATTCTATATCTGCAGATGAAATTGTTGATAGAAATGATAAGATGATGAAGATTGGGAGTGAAACAAAACAAGGGTTCTTCACCATATCTCTCTCTTTCTGTGTGTGCAACTTCTCTATTGAAAATCCTCTGTTTTCTACATTAAGAATTAGGAAAAATAATCTCTGGTCTTGTTTCTGATTTTTCTTTGTTTTACTCTTTCTCAATTGAGAAGGGAATCAGGGAAGTCAAGAAAAAACAACAGTAGACTTTGACGAGAAGAAGAAGATTTCATTTTCATGGCAGTGGTGACACTGCACCTAAATAGCTCAACTGTCATTTAATTCCTTGGAGTACTCGTAATAATTCAACCAAGTAGGTTGACTTGACAATTGTTTACTGGGTTAAGATTCCGAACTACATTGGGTAACATTTATCTATCTAATTTACTTTGTATTTTTATTGTCAAGGATAGATATATCTGGTGGTGACCTCTTTATTGACAGTCATTGTAGTAATTCATGAGAAACGCCAAAATGAAAAGACTTTTGTTAGAGGGAGAGCAAAATAGGATTCGAGGAGAGCAAAAACTGGGGTCAACTCACTAACTCATACCTAGCCAATATATTTTCTTAACTCAGTCAAAACTACCCTTACTAAATACCTAAGTACACCCACCGCACAAAACTCAAGCACATTTTCTAGGCAACTCCACCACTATCTGCTCCATTACCTAATGACAAAACCAAAAATTATTTTATGAATTTCTATCCAACTTTACTCGGAATGTTAGAGAGGTTATCTTAATCAGAACCTTGCTATACTTCTTGAGTATAGATTAAGAAATGAAAACTAAATTTATCCATGGGATTGTAGTCGCCGGCGAGCTATCAGACAATCGGCAAAGTCAGAGGACAAGCACCGCCTCCAAACTAGCTTCAAGGGTTGAAGAAAGAAAGGCCTCTCCTCGGATTTGGTCTGAAGAATCAATTTAGGGATTTCAAATACCCAATTCTTAAAAATTATCTCCAATTAAATAATTTCTTGCTTTGATCTTCAAATTGATTTAAGAAATATGATTAGCATCTCCTAATCTCTATTACCCATCCAATCGTTTTGAATCCGATCTACTTTCAAATTTTTACCTAATCATGGCCTTCTGTATGTTTTGGAGTTGCGGAGAGACGAAAAAAATCATTGAACTTTTCTGGTGACATTATGAAATGAAATGTTGGTCGAATTAATCTTGTCAAGCTTCATGAAAATATTATTGGGACCCTGAACTCCATTTCCACCTGTATTCCATTTCCATCATCAAACTTTTTTCTTTAACTCAGTCAAAACTTTTGGTTTTGTCGCCGGTAATGGAGCAGATGGCGGTGGAGTTGCCTAGAAAACGTGCTTGAGTTTTGTGCGGTGGGTGTACTTAGGTATTTAGTAAGGGTAGTTTTGACTGAGTTAAGAAAATATATTGGCTAGGTATGAGTTAGTGAGTTGACCCCAGTTTTTGCTCTCCTCGAATCCTATTTTGCTCTCCCTCTAACAAAAGTCAAATGAAAATGAACAATTTTGGATCAGGATTGATATCGGAGATACATGTAGATGCCTCAAAAATAGAATAAGGATCCAATAGGGATTATACCGCTAAAATGAATAGGGATTAGAATAATATAAGAGGGATTTGCTGTTTAGTCCAGTAAACCCGACCCGGTTTACTGGCTAGTCCAGCGGGAAAACACATTTACTAGTTAGTCCAAAAAAGTTTTGAAAAGAGTAAAATTACTCTAATAACCCTAACATATAAAATTTTGTATATTAATACATACTACTAGTATACTAGTAGTAACTAGTATGTAGTATGTAGTAATAACATGTAGTATGTAGTATACTACTAGTAACTAGTACTACTAGTATAGTATACTAGTAGTAAGTAGTATGTAGTATACTAGTAGTAAGTAGTATGTAGTAATATACTAGTATACTAGTAGTAACTAGTATGTAGTAATATACTAGTATACTAGTAGTAACTAGTATGTAGTAATAACATATGTAATATGTATTATACTAGTAGTAACTAGTACTAGTAGTAATATGTTATGTATTGATACTACTACATATTGATATGTAGTACGTTATATATTTACACTACATATTGATATGTAGTATATGTTTGATACGTAGTATGTTATATATTGAGACTACATATTGATATGTAGTACGTTATATATTGACACTACAAATTGATATGTAGTACGTTATATATTGATATGTAGTATGTTTGATATGTAGTACGTTATATATTGATACTACATATTGATATGTAGTACGTTATATATTGATATGTAGTATGTTATATATTGATACTGCATATTGATATGTAGTATGTTATGTATTGATACTACATATCAAAAATTGTTATGTATTGATACTACATGTGTTCCTACTAGTACTAGTTACTACTAGTATAGTCCTATACTATACTAGTATATACTAGGTATACTATACTACATACTACATACTACTAGTATAGTCCTATACTATACTAGTATACTATACTACATACTACTAGTATATTAGTTACTACTAGTATAGTATACTAGTATACTACTAGTATAGTAAAGTAGTTACCTACTAGTATACTATACTACATACTACTAGTATACTAGTTACTACTAGTATAGTAAAGTAGTTACCTAATTTACGGGTAACAATAAGATATTTTTGTTACAACTAGTATATTACATATTAATATGTAGTATCACCGTATTGATATTACTAGTATGTAGTAACATACTACTAGTAACATTTACATGTGGTGATACTAATTAGACTTGGAAGGGTGTTTTAGGCATTTAGAAAATACACTTTTTAATCTCCATGAAGTTTTTGGACTAGGGAGTAAATGTTTTCCATGGGTGGACTAGCCATTAACTGGGTCATGAAAAAGTGGACTAAACAGTAATTCCTACATAAATTATTTCTAGGACCTATTGGTATTTCCTATAATATAATAAGGATATAATAGGGATTATTACCGCTAAAATGTAAATAAAATGAATAGAGAGAAGAGTTTGAGCATGCACGACCCTTGTGGTGTAATGTCCAAATCATCTTGAAATCCCAGAATTACATTCATGCACTCGTCACGCCTCTTGTTCCAGCCCAGCCTTGGCCTTGCACAGGTATGTATGCTCTTCCATGTCCAGACTCAAGGATTTTTTTTTGGGAAAACTTTCCAACAATTTTTCCCAACACTTCAACACCTTGGGAGACTCAATGAAGTGATGGACCAATTAGGAAAAAAAGGTGGCAGACCAGTCACCTATGCACAAATGCAGTCTTTTCTCAATTTAATGGATGGATCAGATGGGATACATTGAACTTGGTTTCAGAGGGGACCCATTCACATGGAAAAACAATCAACAAGGCCAAGACAATATCCAAGAAAGACTCGATCGAGCAAGAGCAAACCAACACTGGAGAACAGCCAACCCTCATGCTGGAGTCACTCATCTTCCACTTATAGCGTCAGATCACGCTCATATCCTACTTCATACAAAAGCTTTAGACTCGCAAGGGAGCAATAATTACAAATTTGAACATCTATGGCTATATCATCCTCAGCTTCATCAAGTAGTTAACTCGGCATGGGATAAGCTACATGACTCAGATCCACCATTAAACCTCCAACTCAAACTCATATCAACCAGCGAAGCCCTCACAGAATGGAACAAGATCAACTTCGACCACCTTCCTACATTGATTAAAAAATAGACCGCAAAAATCAAAGAAGCCCAACATCAATGTGTGACGTAAACTGGTGCTAAATTGAAAAATTGGATTCAACAAGAAAAGCAACTCTGAATTGAACATCTAAATATATTTGAATGCCACGCAACTTACTGGCAGCAGAGATCCAAAATCCAATGGCTTCAATCAGGAGACCGCAACAAAACGTTCTTTCATACCAAGGATAAAATTCATAGAAGCTGTAACAACATACAACAACTCCAGGATCATAAAAACACTTGGATTACAGATAATAAAAAAATTATCGACCTCATGATTGAGCACTTCAAAGATCAGTATACAACACCAAATACAGTAATTGACGAAAACCTATTTGAAGTAATATCACCAAGGCTAACACCTCAATAATGTAATATGCTAACAACCAAAGTGATCCCTAAGGAAATCAAGGAGGCGCTCTTCTCAATAGGAACAGAACGTGCCTCAGGAACAGATGGATATACTAGTAAGTTTTTCAAAGTTTTCTGGGAAATGACCCAATCAAAGCTGATTGATATGGTTATAAGTTTCTTTACTTCCCTTAGTATTCACCCTCTCATGAACCATACTAACCTCACTTTAATCCCAAAGATTGATCACCCCTTAAAACCATCTCAATTTAGGCATATAGGGATATGTAATATCACTTATAAAATCATTTCAAAGATACTGGTCAATCACATAAGACCTTTACTCCCATTTTTAATAAGCCCATATCAGAGTGCCTTTATGACACAAAGATCCAGTCACGACAACATAGCCATCGCTGCTGAACTTTTTCACTACATCAGAACCTCAAACCGCACTAAAGATCCCAAAATAGCTCAAGCTAGATATTCTAAAAGCCTATGACTCCTTGGACTGGGGTTTCATCAAACAAATTTTCACCAGATTAGGATTCCCTTCTACCTATGCATATCAATAGTAACCTACTCAATCAATATCAATGACACTCCACATGGGTACATCACCCCAACTAGGGAAATAAGGAAAGGAGATCCTCTCTCCTCCTATATATTTATTATTTGCGCGGAAATACTATCCACAAATTCGGGAATTCTTGAAAACTAGAAAAAGATAGAAGGGCTCCACATTTCTCAGAAGGCCCCGTCAATACTACATCTCATATACGCGGATGACTTATTGATAACATATAAAGCAACTCTGGAAGGCACTGCTCACCTCAAATATCTGCTACAGGCTTATGGAAATTTGGCGAGTCAACACACCAACACATCAAAATCTACAATCATCCATCATCTGAAGCTAGAACAACACCAACTAGATGATCTAAAACAAGCCTTCAGTATTCCAACAACATCAAACACCCCCACCTACTTAGGAGTGCAGTTTAAACATGAAATATCTTCAAGCCATATCTTTTCCCCAATCCTTTAGCGCCTAGCTTGTAAGGAAAAAGGTTGGATGACTAAATGCCTAAACCAAGCTGGCAGATTCGCACTCATAAAATCGTCCCTTACCCCTACAACCAATCACCTCATGCAAACACAAACCCTTCCTACACACATTCACAAAAAAATTGATCGTATCACAACAAATTTCTTTTGGGGCCATGACTCTACCCACTAGGAAGGTACACGATTTACAAACCCAAATCTCAGGGGGATTAGGAATCAGAAGTAGCAAGGAGCACAACAAAGCACTTCTCATGAAACGAATCCGGAACATTCAAGAAAAACCTACCTCTATACTAGCCACATTATATAATGCAAAATACCTCAAACACACACCCATTCTCGAAAACATCCCTCCCCTACCGTCATCTCCTATCCCACAATGGAGACAACTAGCATTACTTATAGCAACCTTCAAACATCATCTCTTCAATCAAATTGGAGACAGATTAAACACCCATATACAATCAAACTGGATTCCACAATCTATTAACAACATTAACCCATCCTTATGATACAATTGGTTGCTTACATCATCGACCGGTCAACAAGGAACTGGAATCATGATAGGATGAATCTACTTCCCCAACCCATAGTTCAAAGAATCGTCAACATTCCCATCCCACAAAACAACCAACCAGACAAGATCATTTGGCCTTTTACCAAAAGAAGAAAATATACGACGAAATCAGGATATAACTACCTCATCAACGAATTTGCACAAAACCATCAAAACCCTCTCCCACCAACTATCTTCCTCTGGATACTCCCGTGTCCCCCTAAAGTACATATTTTCTTGTGAATAACAATTAATAAGGGCCTACCAACCCTCAACATTCTCAATCGTATCCAATTTGTTAGAGCATTGCTCGGTCGAACTTGCAAGCTTTGATATTCAAGCTTGTTTGTCAAGTTTAGTTCCCAAAACTCTATGTCTTGATTTCTAGTCTACTTATAGCTAAGTCTCGGACTAGTATAGTAAGTGTAGTTGAGCTCTAGACTCCACAGAGTTCATCGAATTAAAACGAATAACTACTCAAGGGAACTTGTGGAACTTCATCAACAAAGAGGTATGCGGAGACTTGAACTTATCTATCACTCAAAAGTCTATCTATTATATCTCCTATTTCGAGACAAAAGTCGTATTACTATATATACTTCAATTATACATATTTTCTATTTCGAGCCGAGTTTATCTCGCTTATATGTTTCTCGAAATATGTGTTGGTAAGATTTCACTTTGGCCAAGTTCATCTTTACTTGTGATGAAAGTCATGTTGATTATTTCAATAACTTGAAAATCGCTTTGATGAAAATAGTTTGTGAATAAAAACTATTATAACATCCTCTAAGAAATTTTCAATGATTGAAATGAAAATTAAGATCAAGTAACCATGTTTGGATATAAACATAGTGTGTTCTCACATTCGTGTAAAAGTCCAAAACTGGGAACCTAAAGTATGCGTACCCGTACGCATACTGGTGAAAGTTTCCCGTCCGTGAATTTCTGCTGGAGTTTGGAAGTGTGAATTGGTATGCGCACCCGTACGTGTACTGGCGTAACCAAACTCGGTCCGACCACTTAGGTATGCATACATTTTTGCATACTTAAATAGGTTACATTCTAAAATCGATTTGTTCATGAACTAAAACATTTATATAATAAGGAATGCAATCTTTGCAAACCGTGGATATAATGTTCATGAATTGATTCGAGTTAATCAAAATCGATTTTTCTTCGATTGTGTCTTGTATACTTCTATAATATCTAAGCAATTGAACAACTCTATAACTAGTTCATTTGAGTCACTTAAACTAGTTATGGTGAAGATGAATAAGGTTGATACGAAAGTGCTCATATGGCTAACCATTGGTTAACTATTGTTGAACCGACTAGGTCTACACATTTAGGTACGGTTACCCAAACCTAAATGAAGGTGCATTTCATTTGTGTATAATAAGCTAAGTTCGATCTAATGGTTGAAATATATTAGCTTGCATTTAATCATGTTTTCATCTAACGATGAATATTGAATGCTTTGTTTCCAAGGTGACTTAGATTTCAAACCCTGATTTGGAGACTATATAAAGGAGAACTCTAGCAACTGGGAAACCTAATCCCCATACCTCCTGTATGAAACTAGTTGTATAATCTAGAGTCGATTCTCCTTTGACCTTAGTTTTTTCACGAAACCCTGTAGGTTAACGACTTAAATACTTCATTGGGATTGTGAAGCCAGGCCCAACTATTTTCTCTATAGTCACGTGATCTAATCTTGCTGTTTCTATCGTGATTGAGTACAATCGTAAGATTGACTTGAGATTTATATCTCCGATAGGCAATATAAAAAAGTAGTCACAAACACCTTTGTCTCATCGTTTGTGATTCCATAATATCTTGTTTCGTTAATCGATTAAGATTATTGTGAGGTGATTGATAATTCTAGGATGTTCTTCAGGAATATAAGTCCGGGTTATCGATTGGTTCCTGTTCACCTTGATTTATCAAAAGGTGGAACAAAAACTCATAGGTATGTCTGTAGGAGACAGATTTATCTATTTAATAAACTTTTCTGTGTGAGATAAATTTGTAAGTCTTCGACTTTTGGTCATAGCAACTCTTGGTTGTGAGTGAGATCATCTAAGGGAATCAAGTGTGTAGTATCCTACTGGGATCAGAGACGTAAGGAACACAACTTTACATTGAATATGTGTGAGATAAATTAGGGTTCAACTACAGTCTAGACCGAATTTAGCTTTGTAGTAGGCTAGTGTATGTAGCGTCTTAATACAGTGTGGTGTTCAAATCTGGACTGGGTCTCAGGGTTTTTCTGCATTTGCGGTTTTCCTCGTTAACAAAATTCTGGTATCTGTGTTATTTCTTTTCCACATTATATTTTGTTATAATTGAAATATCACAGGTTGTGCGTTTAATCGATCAATTGGTAAATCCAACCTTATGTTGTTGATTGATCCTTGAACATTGGTCTTTGGTACCGTTCAAGTTATTTCTCTTGTATTCAATCAGGCTCGCAAATTTCTATTTGTTTGATTGCGGATTGAATTGAGAAAGTGAGTTATAACTTTTTGATATACTTTTTATTAAGATTGAGTCTGACTGTCTAGTTGATTCTCTTGAAAGTATTTTGGAGTTAGTTCATACATATTGCTAAGCGAAATATTGGGTGAGGTTGTTATACCCCCGCTTTTTCATAAGTCACCAACTCCAACCTATGTCCTCAATGTAGTTCTGGTCATGAAACGTCCAGTCACATTGATGTAGTACATGTTTCTCTGTATCAACAATGATTGTTGATCCTTTATTACTATATCAACTTTAAAAGTTGATCCATGTGTGTAGAAATCGAGGGTTCTCCTAGCACGGGTCGAGTGCCGGTCTATTCTATGTCCCAGTGAAGTCGCTACTGTATAAATCGAGGGATCGCCTAGCACGGGTCGAGTGCCGGTCTATTCTATGTCCCCAGCAGAGTCGCCACTGTAGAAATCGAGGGGTTGGTATGCATGGGTCGAGGTGCCGGTCTATTTCCTTTGTCCATAATTTTTATGGGGCGAGGTCCATGTTCTCATCCATTCGTGGATGTTTAATGTACAGGGTCTGCCAGAGATAATTTCTTACTAGTTTGTTAGTAAGAGGGCCAACTCTGCAGAGAGGAAAATAGATGTTTTGAAGTCGCCTCCTGACTAAGGGGAGTCAGGACCCTTTTAACTAGTTTGAATTCTTTTGAGGAAAACAAAACCTAGTTATGACTTTCATGTTTATGGTCCTGCTATCGAGAGTCTGGGTAAGGAGATTCTAGTACGGGATGGGAAGGTGTTAGGCACCCATCAGCCGCCCAATCATAGGATTGGCCTCTACTTCATGATTAAAAGGGGAAATGTTTATGATTTATTGAGAATAGATTTTTATGCATGAGCTATTTTAGAAAAGAGACATAGTTAGAAGTTGGGTGGAACTTCGACTATGGAGATGTGGTTTCTTTCTTTTATGATGGTTTTTCTTTTGTGATGGTTTGGGTGGAAACCTTGTTTTATAGTGGTTTTGGGTGGAAAACCTTGTTTTGTGGTGGTTTTGGATGGAAAACCTTATTTTTGTTGTGGTTTGGGTGGAAACCTTATTTTATGGTGGTTTTGGGTGGAAAACCTTGTTTTGTGGTGGTCTTGGATGGAAAACCTTATTTTTGTTGTGGTTTGGGTGGAAACCTTGTTTTATGGTGGTTTTGGGTGGAAAACCTTGTTTTGTGGTGGTTTTGGATGGAAAACCTTATTTTTGTTGTGGTTTGGGTGGAAACCTTGTTTTGTGGTGGTTTTGGGTGGAAAACCTTGTTTTTGTTGTGGTTTGGGTGGAAACCTTCTTTTCTGGTGGTTTTGGGTGGAAACCTTGGTTGGTGGTTTAGGTGGAAACCTTGGTTTTATTGAGAAGAAATTTGAATGAAATTTCAAAATTAAACAATTAACCTGCAGATTAGCTCAATAAAAATAGGATTAATGCCAACCTTATTTTTTGACAATGGGTCTAATGTGGGAGGGAATTCCGCTTTATACCCACACTTTGATTTATCCCACTTAGAAAATTAATAATAAAACATAATTTTTTTATGTAATGCAAACGAGTAGTCGCGGTGTTACTACGAAATGGAATACCATTCTGTTCCCGTATGACTACATAATTTACCGAAGAGATAGGTAATTAATATACTTGAAATATAATATTTAAATTAGAAAGGATTCTTACGATGGTTGCTTGCTTCCCTTAAGTATGCTGAAAGTAGTTAAAGTACTAGCAATTTAATGCTAATCTTTTAAAAACTTAAAGACAATACTTGATTTAATCTTCTTATTTTTTGAGTTTTCTCAAAATGAACTATAAATGCACAAGACAACGATAACTATTGTGTAGGAAGAAAATTTGATTTCTCTTTGATTAAATGACACAATACATGGAGACTTGAAATATGTGAGAAGAAATATTTTCTATTTGAGAAACAATAATTCTTCTTGGTTTGGGTGGAAACCTAGATTTTTGGGTTGTGGTTTGGGTAGAAACCTTGAGTTGTGGTGTGGTTTGGGTGGAAACCTTCCTGTTGTGTGGTTTGGGTGGAAACCTTGTTAAAGTAAAGGAAGAAGTAAAGGAACAAGTATTGTTGTCTTTCCCTCCACTTTTAAATCGAAAATTGGTGTGTTGAGAGGATTGTTTTCGACCTCTATTTATAGGAATGAAACCCGACAGCCTTCCGTTAATCTCTCCGCATTCAAATGTCCTTCGCAAAGAATTTTTTTTTTCTTTTCAAACCATGTGGGTCCCACGTCCTTTTCCCTTATTTTCCTAATAAAACAAATGTGGGCCCTACTTGACCCCCTTTGTTTTCTTCTCCTTTTTCTTTTCCTAATAAAACAAGTGTGGGTCCCACTTGCATTTAAGAAAAAAACCCTTTTTTTCTTCTTTTCTTCCTCTTCCACCCGTATTCTCTTCAAAACAAATATATGTAAGTTCCACTTGAAGAAAACAATTACTAATTAAAGTCTTGGTGCGGATAAGGGGAGGGTGAAAAGTGGGCGCCCCTTATCGTCTTCTGAGTTCTCGTTTTGCTCGTAACTTTTGCATACGAACTCGAAACGACTCCATTCTTTCACCAGTGACTTTGTATTTTCCTCCTCTTCAGTGTGATAGCAAGAGATCACGGGCTCAAATGGATAATGAAACGGGTACGAGTGGGTAATGCTTGTGAGCTTGATTGGGTAAAGCTTGTGGGCTTGATTGGGTAAAGCTTGTGGGCTTTATTGGGTAAAGCTTGTGGGCTTGATTGGGTAAATCTTGTGGGCTTGAGAGCTTGTGGGCTTGAGAGCTTGTGGGCTTGATTGGTTGAACTTATGGGCTTGATTTAAAGGATATGAAAATCCTTAATTGCTCCACAAAGAATTTCTCTTGTATTCGCTTCAAGTATAAGAATGACATTTTCTATGGAAGGTGCGGAAATGGGGTGTCAACAGTTGCCCCTCTTTGAGAGTAACCGTTTTCGGTTAACGAACAAATCCCTGAACACCCTTTCGCACCTTATCTTTTCCAAGAGGTGATTTTGATGGGTTGATGAAGAAAGTCCTGACGTTGGTCGGGTTTGCTGCAGTTAAGCTTGTCAGCTCCATTTTCTTGATTTTTGAACCTTTGCGGTTGATTCAGTTGGATTGCCCTTTGTTTGAGCCGATTGAAATAGTTGAATAGGTTGATGAAGAAATTCTGACGTTGGCCGAGTTTGCTGCAGTTAAGCTTGTCAGCTTCATTTTCTTGATTTTTGAACCTTTGTGGTTGATTCAGTTGGATTGCCCTTTGTTCGAGCCGATTGAAATAGTTGAATAGGTTGATGAAGAAATTCTGACGTTGGCCGAGTTTGCTGCAGTTTAGCTTGTCAGCTCCATTTTCTTGATTTTTGAACCTTTGTGGTTGATTCAGTTGGATTGCCCTTTGTTCGAGCCGATTGAAATAGTTGAATAGGTTGATGAAGAAATATACTAACGTTGGCTGGGTCTGCCCCAGTTGAGCTTGTCGGTTTCATTCACCTTATGAAAGCATCTTCTTGGATTGCTTTCCACGCTTTGTCTTGACATGCCTTGTTTTTCTTTCACGAGACGATTCTTGAAAAAGTATTTTTTTTTTTCAAAAACTTCTTGAGGAAGTAATTACCCTTTTTTTTTTTTAATTTATAAGATAGGGGAGAAAGACCTTTATTTAGGTAAGAAACTCCTTTTCTTTTCTTCAATATGTCGTCTAGGCGGATGGCTATCATTATTCCTGATCCTCCAACTTTGCCTATGCTGCGTAGAAGACGAAGAGTTGGGGTTTTAAACGATGTGGATGATCACGTTTCTGCAAGAATCCGGGAAGACCCTGTAAGTTTCCTTGTTGATCAAAATTTTCTTCTTTGTTTTCCAAGTTTCCTTTCATTATTTCTCAACCACTGCTTTCTTTCATAGAATTACGCTTGGGCGCGTATTCGAGGAGGGAGCACTGGTATAGTAGAATGGTGGCTGGTGTTGAGACGATGCAAAGGTGTACATGATCTTGTACAACAGATTGGTTGGTACGACTTTGTTGAAGCTTTGGAACCGTTCCATGATGGTGAGAATGCTGTAATCGTGGCAGAAAGATGGTGGGGTGATACTAATTCATTTCACCTGCCACATTGTGAGTTAACCATCACTCCTCTGGATTTCTATATGATTACTTGGCATCCGTGTGGGGGTAGGATCTCCCGTCCGGTGGGTGAAAACGTGACAAGAGGAGAATGTCCAAAACCTGTTGGGACCAAATTGTGGGGATATCTTCCCTAAAAATTGGTATGTCGACTTAGCAGAGCTTGAAGACGAATTTCTCGGTCCCTGAGCTGGATCTCACTGCTGACTCTTCAAAATATGATGCTAAAGTTATTACAGTTACCAGAGCTTTCCTGATCTTTGTTGCGGGTCATACCTTCCTTGACTCTTCTAGTGGATATATCAAATCTGGTTACTTGGCAGCATTTTCTGACCTTGAATTGGTGAATTTTTACGATTGGGGAAGTTGTGCGATGGCGCGGCTTTACACCTATCTGTCTCGAGCAACACGCCTTCAAACAAAAGCCTTATGTGGATTCTAGCCCATCTTGAATGTGAGTACATTTTCCTTGCTTTAGGTTGAACGATCTTGGACCCCCTTTTTTAACACCCATACTCTTTCTTTGTAACAGTATTGGTGTTACGAATATTTTCCTCTTAGTCGCCCTCCTTTTGATACAAGCTTCTCCAATAGCCAAACATTTCCTCGAATGGCTAGATGGAAAGGTGCACTTCGAAGGCACTCGACTGCATATACGCGCCTTTGTTTGGAGGGGGCGACAGTTGAATCTGTAAGAAACCCTACATTGTTTTTTTTTTGTTTTTGTTTTTTTTTAATATATATATGTACCTCTATTTTGATCGCAGATTTGTTGGGACCCTTGGAAGGATTATCTGATTCGGCGTGATCAAAGAGCCATTCATGCCATGTCGTCTAGCATGCTTCGGTACTTGTTATGTGGCCCGGATTACTGTGCTTGGTATCTTGGTGACAGATTTGGGAGACAAATTAGTCAACCAGACGCTACACCCCGTTTTCCTCCTCCCAACGTTACATGTTTTCCTTATGCATCGTTTAGTGATATGGACGGGATTTCACGTCAACCGCAACGTTCCTACGAAGATTCCGTTGATTGGGGAATGAATTTTGAATCATATTGGAGATCGGTTTCTTTAGGTTCACCTCTTGCTATCCAATCTTGCCGAGAGAATCTTGTAGTGGGTGATCCGGGTTTTTCCCCTCGTCCATTATTGATGGGATCTTCCATCAATGCTTCTTCTCAACAAGTTCCACTAACGGGCTTCGGTCATCTTCTTCCAACATGGGATTTTCAAATACCTATCTTGGGGACTTCAAATGTGGTTCCAATTGCAGGTGGCCCTGTTGACCGTGAAGATATTATTGGTTTACCTCTCCTGGATGATATCCCTGAGGTACCGCTGTTACTCTGCTCTTCTTGACTTAATTACTTAATACTTTTTATTGACTCCTTTCTCGCTTCAGGCTTCCAGACCTCTTCAAGAATACTTGCTCCGTTTGGTGGATAGCCGTGGGCGCCAGTTGACATCGGTGGTGAATGAGATGTACGGTATCATGTTGAGATATGATGAAGTCAGTAGAGAATCCCTGGGGAGGCAGGCATGTATTGATACTCTTTCTGAAGAATTATCTACGCTTCGACTTCTTTACGAGGTAGACTGCATTTTTTTCTTATTTTTATCTTTTCTTTTTATCTTTTTATCTTTTATCTTTTTATCTTTTTTTTTTTTTTTTTTTTTTTTTTTTTTTTTTATCTTTTTCTTTTTTTTTTTATTTTTTCTTTTTTTTTTCTTTTTTTTTTTTTTTGAACAGGGAAAAGGGGCTAGCGGATCGGATGAATGACCCTAATGGGTTGAAGAAGCCCAACGGGTTACGGGTTTCATTTCGTTTTTCCCGAATAGCAGTTCGATGGATCCCTAATCCTTTGCTTTAAATTCCTCGCCTTCTTCTTCCTCGACCATCAGTTTCTCTTTCTTCCTCTTATTTTTTTCTTTTCTGCAAATCTGCCTCTTTCCTCCATCTTTTCATCAGACCCTTCTTGTATGTGCCGGATCTGGACAGTGATCTTTCTTTTCTTGATCACCGTCTTCATGTTCTTCTACTTTTTGCTTGTTTGGTTTATCGCCATAGTAATCATTTACTGGTGGAGTATGCGAGATGCGGTTGAGCGGTGAAAGTAATGATAACTCAGTGAGATTTTGGTGGAATCTCGGTATAGATCTGTATGAATCTTCTCTTTTCTCGTGCTTGATGGTAGTGTATCTTGAGATCCAGTTAATGTTCGGCTCAAGATGAAGATCTGATGATTTAGGGGAAGATGCAAGATCGTTCCATATGCGAGTTCAAAATACATACAAAGATAAATCCAGATTTCAAAGTTGAAATCGGATTTAGATTTAGATGTATTCGACAAGTATGGATGATCTGCTGTGATGAAGATGTCTAGATCTAGTGTGTCACATGGACACTTTTACCACTATTACACATTGGTTTCGATCAATGGGAAATGGTGAAGAAGTTGGATCTTGGTCTAGACTCAGATAAAATCACCAGCTTTCCTTATTTGTTTTTCATTTCTTCTTCTTTGGTTTGCCGTCAGATCATTTTTTTATTTCTTGTTGTTGTTCTTCTTTTTTCTTTTCTTTTGCTTGTTTCTTATTGTTGTTGCTTCTTTTTTTTCTCTCGATCTGATCATGTATCCTTCAGATAAGGAAGAGTTCATGCTTTTCATTGTTGTAGACGATGATTCTGTAATTCCTTCATTTGTGAATGAAATATTTTCTTTCTGGTGATGCTCTTGTCCTTGGTTTGACTTGCACTGACTGTGTAGATCGCTGACTCCGGTGGAGAAGCCTTAATTCAGATAACTCGTCGTTCACAAAAGCTCTTAAGTTGATCTGCATTCGTGGGCCTTGGATGTTCTTCTACATCTAGGTCCATCAATTGTACTGCCATTCCTGGAAAAATCTTTTTGAAAATAAATGAATCTTCCCATTTTGGTTTGAACTTGCCCCTTGGGTTGGTGTGTTTGACGGGCCAAATTTCCTTGAGAACGAGATCTCATTTGTCGAAGTTGCGTGGTCGCACATGTTTGTTGAAACTGCGTGCAATTTTTTTCTGGTATGCTTGAGAATGGCAAGATGATGTTAACCTCTTTCAACGCTTCTTCTAAATTTCCAGTCCAGATTCGAAATGGATTTCCCCTAGCCGAAACACCTAGATTTTCGGATCGCAGATTTGGAGGCTTGAACTGTCTTCCCCCCTTGTTTGGTTTATCATCAGATCACTTTTTATTTTTTTAGATCTGATCATGTATCCTTTGGATGAGTAGTTGTTCTTGATTTGAATAGTTGTTGACGAGGATCTTGTAAGACTTCCTTTTGTGAATGAAATATCTTGTTCCAGACCCTCTCTTTTTTGCTTCTTTTTTTTTTTTTTTTTTTTTTAGAAAAAGGTTTCACCGTCTTTAGCAATTCTGTCAGGAGCAATATGCGGATGCTTCTACCATGGTTGAGAGGATTTTGAGAATACGCATGTCCCTTCCTTCGGCGATAGCCCTCCAAAATTGCTCTCTTTTGTTAAAAGACCTCTTCGTTCTTGAGGACTTCATTCCTTTGCGGAAATACACTTTAAAAGATGTTGAAGCACCTTTTCTGGTAACACTTCTAGTTGTAGGAGCCATAAACTTCGATAGTTTACAACCAAAGATGGTACCTGAAATATGAACCTTTCTCAAATAAATATTAGTTAAAAAAAAATTTTCTTCCCTTTAATCATTTTTTTTTCAAGTCGAATCTCTTATTTATCCCCAGTGAAGTCGCCACTGTAGAAATCGAGGGTTCGCCTAGCACGGGTCGAGTGCCGGTCTATTCTATGTCCCCAGTGAAGTCGCCACTGTAGAAATCGAGGGATCGCCTAGCACGGGTCGAGTGCCGGTCTATTCTATGTCCCCAGCAGAGTCGCCACTGTAGAAATCGAGGGGTTGGTATGCACGGGTCGAGGTGCCGGTCTATTTCCTTTGTCCATAATTTTTATGGGGTGAGGTCCATGTTCTCATCCGTTCGTGGATGTTTAATGTACAGGGTCTGCCAGAGATAATTTCTTACTAGTTTGTTAGTAAGAGGGCCAACTCTGCAGAGAGGAAAATAGATGTTTTGAAGTCGCCACCTGACTAAGGGGAGTCAGGACCCTTTTAACTAGTTTGAATTCTTTTGAGGAAAACAAAACCTAGTTATGACTTTCATGTTTATGGTCTGCTATCAGAGAGTCTGGGTAAGGAGATTCTAGTACGGGATGGGAAGGTGTTAGGCACCCATCAGCCGCCCAATCGTAGGATTGGCCTCTACTTCATGATTAAAAGGGGAAATGTTTATGATTTATTGAGAATAGATTTTTATGCATGAGCTATTTTAGAAAAGAGACATAGTTAGAAGTTGGGTGGAACTTCGACTATGGAGATGTGGTTTCTTTCTTTTATGATGGTTTTTCTTTTGTGATGGTTTGGGTGGAAACCTTGTTTTATAGTGGTTTTGGGTGGAAAACCTTGTTTTGTGGTGGTTTTGGATGGAAAACCTTATTTTTGTTGTGGTTTGGGTGGAAACCTTATTTTATGGTGGTTTTGGGTGGAAAACCTTGTTTTGTGGTGGTCTTGGATGGAAAACCTTATTTTTGTTGTGGTTTGGGTGGAAACCTTGTTTTATGGTGGTTTTGGGTGGAAAACCTTGTTTTGTGGTGGTTTTGGATGGAAAACCTTATTTTTGTTGTGGTTTGGGTGGAAACCTTGTTTTGTGGTGGTTTTGGGTGGAAAACCTTATTTTTGTTGTGGTTTGGATGGAAACCTTCTTTTCTGGTGGTTTTGGGTGGAAACCTTGGTTGGTGGTTTAGGTGGAAACCTTGGTTTTATTGAGAAGAAATTTGAATGAAATTTCAAAATTAAACAATTAACCTGCAGATTAGCTCAATAAAAATAGGATTAATGCCAACCTTATTTTTTGACAATGGGTCTAATGTGGGAGGGAATTCCGCTTTATACCCACACTTTGATTTATCCCACTTAGAAAATTAATAATAAAACATAATTTTTTTATGTAACGCAAACGAGTAGTCGCGGTGTTACTACGAAATGGAATACCATTCTGTTCCCGTATGACTACATAATTTACCGAAGAGATAGGTAATTAATATACTTGAAATATAATATTTAAATTAGAAAGGATTCTTACGATGGTTGCTTGCTTCCCTTAAGTATGCTAAAAGTAGTTAAAGTACTAGCAATTTAATGCTAATCTTTTAAAAACTTAAAGACAATACTTGATTTAATCTTCTTATTTTTTGAGTTTTCTCAAAATGAACTATAAATGCACAAGACAACGATAACTATTGTGTAGGAAGAAAATTTGATTTCTCTTTGATTAAATGACACAATACATGGAGACTTGAAATATGTGAGAAGAAATATTTTCTATTTGAGAAACAATAATTCTTCTTGGTTTGGGTGGAAACCTAGATTTTTGGGTTGTGGTTTGGGTAGAAACCTTGAGTTGTGGTGTGGTTTGGGTGGAAACCTTTGCTGTTGTGTGGTTTGGGTGGAAACCTTGTTAAAGTAAAGGAAGAAGTAAAGGAACAAGTATTGTTGTCTTTCCCTCCACTTTTCTGTCAGAAAATTGGTGTGTTGAGAGGATTGTTTTCGACCTCTATTTATAGGAATGAAACCCGACAGCCTTCCGTTAATCTCTCCGCATTCAAATGTCCTTCGCAAAGAATTTTTTTTTCTTTTCAAACCATGTGGGTCCCACGTCCTTTTCCCTTATTTTCCTAATAAAACAAATGTGGGCCCTACTTGACCCCCTTTGTTTTCTCCTCCTCTCTTTTCCTAATAAAACAAGTGTGGGTCCCACTTGCATTTAAGAAAAAATCCCTTTTTTTCTTCTTTTCTTCCTCTTCCACCCGTATTCTCTTCAAAACAAATATATGTAAGTTCCACTTGAAGAAAACAATTACTAATTAAAGTCTTGGTGCGGATAAGGGGAGGGTGAAAAGTGGGCGCCCTTTATCGTCTTCTGAGTTCTCGTTTTGCTCGTAACTTTTGCATACGAACTCGAAACGACTCCATTCTTTCACCAGTGACTTTGTATTTTCCTCCTCTTCAGTGTGATAGCAAGAGATCACGGGCTCAAATGGATAATGAAACGGGTACGAGTGGGTAATGCTTGTGAGCTTGATTGGGTAAAGCTTGTGGGCTTGATTGGGTAAAGCTTGTGGGCTTTATTGGGTAAAGCTTGTGGGCTTGAGAGCTTGTGGGCTTGAGAGCATGTAGGCTTGAGAGCTTGTGGGATTGATTGGTTGAACTTATGGGCTTGATTTAAAGGATATGAAAATCCTTAATTGCTCCACAAAGAATTTCTCTTGTATTATGTTCCGAAGTATAAGAATGACATTTTCTATGGAAGGTGCGGAAATGGGGGTGTCAACAATGTGTATGTATCAACTATAACAGTTGATCTTATGCGTATGTTTAGTTTACTTGCCTTGCAAGTATTTTCTTTCCTAGTTTGTTTAGATTTCATTTTTTTTTCCTGTTTAATCGGTTCTTGTGAACATATTTATAGGCTATGCCTTCTTGTTTAGAGATACATCTTATTATTAATATTATTCAATTAATTTTATTATCAAATTATAATCCTAGATTCTTGATCCTAAAATCAGATTTTGTTAAGTTTATGACGAAAGTTAAACTCTATCCTCATCCCTAGCAACTAGTTTGCTTTCACCCTTATATGTGCTACACTAGTTGGTATCAGATACAACGTTTTAGATTTTTATTTACAAACAGATCCTTACAGAACTTCCGCAACTCACAAACCCTACCTTTCGTCTTAATGGAAGAAAAGTCGTTTACTGAAGCTGATATTGATGCACTCGTAAAAGAAATTTTGAAACCACTTTCAACTGCCATCATCACAAAGCTTATAACAGAATTGGAAATAAGTATTGTAACAAGTTTAGAAAAATATGTGACAGAAAAGTTAGCAAAGAAATTTGAAGTACATGAGCACTACCTAGTCAAGTTGTTGAAACACACATGATTAGAAGATGAAGGAATGCCAAGTTTTTTCTGGCGATAAAGAAGAAAAGAAAGAAGAAAAGAAAACAGAAGAAAAAGAAGATGATAAAATAAAAAAAGTTAAGAAAAGTTCTTTTGTTAAGAATACTTCTATTCCTAAGAACGTTTCACATAATCTTCAACACAAAGAGAAGTACGAAGGTTATATTCACAAAAAAACTGTAACTGTGACTCGCAACAGTGATGAAGAAGACAAAGTCGAAGAAACCCAAGAACAACGATGGATAGAAGATATACGACTAAAGTCTAGTATGAATCTTTATGGAACTCTACTAGAATACAAGTTAAAGGATGACATACCTAACTTTCACCATGGATTACAAATTGAAGACTTGCTAGATTGGTTTTATGAAGTATAATCGTTTTTCAACTTCATGGAAGTCCCTGACTCTTCTAAATTTAAGATGGTAGCATAAAAACTAAAGGGTGGAGCTGCATCTTTGTGGGAAACACTTTGTGATGATCGACAAAAGTATCACAAACCTCCTATACGTACTTGGGATAGAATAAGAGGTTTATTAAGAGATAAGTTTTTACCAAGAGATTATAAACAACAACTATTTATCAAACTTCAAAACTGTCGACAAGGATCTAGACTTGTTGAAGAATATGTAGCTAAATTTTACAGTTTAGTTGCATGTAACCAATTGAATGACACTGAAGATCAATTAGTTGCACATTTTATGGGCGGTTTAAATAACTTAATTCAGCAAGGGATGACACAATCCGTATTTACAATGGTTAAAGCTATTCAACAAGCTATTAAAGTAGAAATACGTGTACTCAATACTTACAGACAAGCAACTCCACGAAAAGCTCATTATCAACATTATTATAAAGGTGTAAAACCATATAATTCTTATTTTGGTAACCAAAGTGAAAGGGGATCAATAGTCGTCGTTGATCCATAAGACAGAAGTTTTGGTCAACCTTATCAGTAGCAACGAACAACATCTCTACCTACATACAATGCTCCGGTAATGCATATTCCATCTGCTAATACACCTCAGAGTACACAACCAAGAGATATTACTCCAAATACTATTGGTAAATATCAACATAAATTTCCACCTTTATCTAAACCTCCTAATCTTTATTCAAAGTTTATAGGGTACAAGTGTAATAAGTGCAAAGAAACTGGCCATACTTCTAGTGACTGCCGTAAGTTTCATGCTTATATTAATGAAACTCAAGAAGAAACAGAAGAAGAAGATACACTGGAGGATGAAGAAAATAATTATCTACATGGACATGAGTCTTATGCTGGATATTTTCTTGGTGTTGTTCGACCAATATTAATTACTGAACTGTGTCATACACAAAAATATAGTATTTTCAAGTCTCATTGCGTTATTGAAGAGAAGTTTTGTAGCATGATTATTGATAGTGGAAGTACAAAAATTATGTGTCTACACGGTTAGTTGAGAAGCTTTGTTTGCATGTTACTTCTCATCCAAATCCATACTCAGTTAGTTAGATAAACAGTTCTTGAACTCAGCAGATCACTCATCATTGTTTGGTAAAGTTTTCTTTCCCTGGATATGAGGATTATGCTCTATGTGATGTTATTAACATGAATGTAGCAAGCTTACTGTTGGGAATACCATGGCAATATGACATTCGTGTTGTTCATAATTGCTATGAAAATACTTATACTTTTGTTCATGAAGGTTTTACTACAGTTTTGTGGCCTTTACAATCTTCTAATCCAGTCAAGGAGCCAACAGATAAGAAGACAACTGCCTTAGTTGCTACTATTGTTTATTCTATAAATCACACTCATTCTCTGATCTCTCATGAATTTGCTAAACCTATGGTGGAGATTCCAGACAAGGTACAACTCTTATTATCTTCCTTTGGTGACTTATTTCCCGTTGAGTTACCAAATACTTTACCCCCACTGAGAGAAATTTACAGCATCAAATAGAATTTATACCTGGAACATCTATTCCTAATCAACCTCATAATAGGTTAAATCCTAAAGAGCAAGATATATTACAAGGACAAGTTGATGTTTTTTTACAAAAGGGATTGATTAGTCTAAGCAAAAGTCCTTGTGCTAGTCCAGCCTTTTTAGTAGAGAAGAAAGATGGTGGACATCCTATGTGTATAGACTGTAGAGCTTTAAATAGAGTTACTATACCATATAGGTTTCCTATACCCAAGAATTCATGGCATGATTGATATGCTTTCTGGTGCTAAAGTCTTTACCAAGCTTGATTTGCGTAGTGGATATCATCAAATACGTATCTGTGAAGGTGATGAGTGGAAAACAACATTCAAGACAAAGGAAGGCTTATATGAATGGTTAGTAATGCCTCTTGGTTTATCTAATGCTCCTAGCACTCTTATGTATCTAATGAACCAAATTCTGCAACCTTTTCTTGGAAAATTTGTCATTGACTATTTTGATGACATATTAATTTTTAAAAACAATGAGGAATAACATCTTACACATTTATCTCAGGTTTTTAAGGCACTCCAAGACAATGTTTTGTATGTGAACTTAAAGAAGTGCACATTCTTTACAAACATGGTCACTTTCTTGGGTTATGTTGTGTCAGATACTTGTATTTCAGTAGAAGATTCTAAAATCAAAGAAATTGTCGATTGCCCTGTTCCAACTTCTATACGTGAAGTACACAGTTTTCATGGATTATCATCTTTCTATAGAAGATTTGTGAGGAATTTTAATACCATTGCAGCTGGTTTAAAAGATTGTTTGAAGCGTGATACTTTTGAATGGACTGAAGAAGCAGATAAAAGCTTTAATCTACTCAAGGAAAAGTTATGTAGCCAAATTTTGATAAACCTTTTGAGATTCACTATGATGCTTCTATTGTTGGTATAGGTGATGTGTTATCTCAAGAAGGACATCCAGTTGCATACTATAGTGAAAATAATTCAGATACAAGGAAGAAGTGGTCTACTTATGAGTTATAATTAATTTCACTTGTTCAAGATCTTAAGAACTGGCATCCTTATCTTATTCACATTGAGTTTGTTGTCAATACTGATAATCAGGCACTTAAGTTTTTGAAAACATCATCTAAGGTCAATATAATACATGATAGGTGGTTATCTACTATTAATCAGTACACCTTTTCTATTAAACATCAGAGTGGAAAACTTAATCAAGTAGATGATGCTTTGAGTAGAAGAACCCATCTTCTTATCACTCTCAAACATGAGAGTTTAACTTTTGATTTCTTAAAAGATCTGTATAGTAAAGACAAAGATTTTCAGAAATTCTGGGAAAAGTGTGGTTCTTCAACGTACTGCGTTGATGATTATCTCAATCAAGATGATTTTCTTTTTAAAGGAAATCATTTATGTATACCACAATGTTCTTTACGTATACATTTGATCCAATAATTGCATGGCAGTGGCCTTGGAGGACATTTTGGACGTGATAAAACCATTGGTTTGGTTGAAGAACGTTATTTCTAGCCTTCACTTAAAAGAGATGTTCATAAATACGTACAAAAGTGCATGGTTTTCCAGCAATCTAAGGGGACTATTCAAAACACATGATTATATACTCCTCTTCCAATTCTAGATGCTCCATGGGTGGATATTAGCATGGATTTTGTACTTGGATTTTATATGGACAACTCCGAGTTACTTTCTAGAGAATCAACTAGACAGTTAGACTCAATCAATAGAAAATATCTCAAGGAGTTTATTATCTCAATCTCTCAATTTGATCTATACTCAAGCAAATAGAAATATGCGAGTGTTTATCAAAGAGAGATAACTTGGATGGTACCAAAGACTAATTTCCAAGTGTCAATTAATTTAAATCAACAACCAAAGAGGTTGGATATTCTAATTGATTGAACAACGCACAACATGTATTATCTCAATTATATAACAAAATATAATGCGGAAAAGAAATAACACATACACCATAATTTTGTTAACGAGGAAACCGTAAATGCAGAAAAACCCCGGGACCTAGTCCAGATTAAACATACACTATATTAAGCCGCTACATACACAAGCCTACTCCAATATAACTTCGGTATGGACTATAGTTGAACCCCAATCAATCTCACACTGATACAAGGTACATTTATGCTCATACGCCTCTGATCCCAGCAGGATACTGCGCACTTGATTCCCTTAGCTAATCTCACCCACAACCAAGAGTTGCCACGACCCAAAGTCGAAGACTTTAATAAACAAATATTTATCACACAGAAAAGTCTACAGTAATAGATAAATTCGTCTCCCACGAATAAACCTACAAGTTTTTGTTCCATATTTTGATAAATCAAGGTGAACAGGGACCAATTGATAAAACTAGACTTATATTTCCGAAGGACAACTCAGTTTTATCTATCACCTCATAATAGTCTTAATCGACGCATTGAAAAAAGATATTGTGGAATCACAAACGATGAGATAAATTTTCTGTGATTACTTTTATATCTTGCCTATCGGAGATAGAAATCTCAAGCCAATTATTACAATTGTACTCGTATGATAGAAACAGAAAGATCAGATCACACAACTACAAGAAAAGTAGTATCATCCTGGCTTCACAATCCCAATGAAGTCTTTAAGTCATTAACCTGGTTTTAGAAGAAGAAAACCAAATGTTAAAGGAGAATCGACTCTAGCTTAGCAAACTAGTATCACACAGAATATGTGGGGATTAGGTTTTCCAGTTGCTAGAGTTCTTCCTTATAAAGTCTTCAAATCAGGGTTTGCAATCAATGGTAGCTTACTAATAAAGCATTCAATATTCCCCATTAGATGAAAACCTGATTAGATTCAAGCTAATATTTATCAACCGTTAGATCGAAAACATAGATTGTTACACACACATGTAATGCACGTTTCTAGGCTTGTGTAACAGTACCCAAACTTGTACATTAGTTGGTTCAAAAATAGTTAACCAAATGGTTAGCCATGTGATAACTTTCATATCAACCATATTCTTCTTCACCATAACTAGTTCAAATGACTCAAATGAACTAGTTAGAGAGTTGTTCAATTGCAAGGAAATCTCATGTACTATACAAGCCATAATCGATGCAAAAACGATGTGATTCACTCGAATCGATTCATTTTTCATAAAGCCACGGTTTGCTATAGCATTCCTTAGTTTATTAAGATAAGTTCACAAACATCGTTTTTAGACATAACCTACTCAAGTTCGTAGACTTAAGTTCCCGGACGGAGTTCGCAAACTCCAGCAGAAATTATAGGGTTCAAGAACTACGCCAGTTCGCGGACTAAAGTTCATGTACTGCTCCTATTTCACTTGATCAACAAAGTTCGCAAACTTCGGTTCAAGCAATAAGGACTTATACATATATGTGTTTCCACAACAATGCTTATATCCTCCAATGGTTATATAGTCTAAAATCTTATTTCAATCATTGGAACATTCTCAGAGGGCGTTATATAGTTGTTATTCACAAAATATTTTTCGTCAGAGCAATTTCCAAAGTGATTGAAACATAACATGACTTTCGTAACTAGGTAAAGATGAACTTGGATAAAGGGAAAGCTTTACAAACACATATTTCGATAAATAGATAAGCGATATATACTCATCTCGAAATATCATATGTGTATTTTTTTTAAGACCAAAAACCCATATATTGAAGACCAAGAAAAAAGAAGAAGGGGGGCAAAGCCTGACCTTCACAAGAAGAGAAGAAGAAGAAAATAAAGGAAAAAGAAAAAGCGCAAGCTGAAGCACAAACAAAACCAAGAACGGGACAGACGCCTTACTACCAGTTACATATTACGAAAGCGATACATCGGAAGATCCGAGCTGTCCAAGTTACAACTCCGTCTAATAAAGGTCGGCGCATTAAGCCACCATTGAGAGTTCACCGTCGCTCCGTGCTTCTCCAGCAGATCGGAAACCGCATTTCCTTCTCTATAAACGTGAGAGCTAACCATCTGAATAGAGTTAGCAAAATCCATACAATTGTTCCAGTGAATCCGCAGCTTCCAAGGCACCAAATCATGATTCTTGATTGCCTGAAGAGCAAATATAGAGTCGCATTCCAGCCACAGTCGTTGAGTACCCCTGGATCTATCCAACCGCAGAGCATAAATGACTCCCCATAGTTCCGCGAGCAAAGAGTTACTGATGCCCAAACTCTGCGCCAAGCAACCCTGCACCCTCCCTTTGTCGTCACGAAATACTACACCACAGCCCGACAGTCCTGGGTTACCGATCGAACAGCCATCCGTGTTTGCTTTGATCCAGCCCTGAGCTGGGCGCTTCCATTTCACCACCACCACTTTCGGCATTTTCGGGGCCAACCTTGCAATTCCCAGGGTGTCCAAAATAGCCTTATCTGCTGAGGTGTAGAACGAGTAACCTCCCCCATTTTTCCCTGACTCTGCGATTAGTTTAGCCAGCTGAGATATTTCCAGATTAAGAGGGATAGTATGCTGCTCAAACCTTAGGGAGTTCCTACAAAACCAGATAATCCAGATTGACCTCATTGTCGCAATCCAAAGAAGATTTTTCGTTTGCGAACACCCTGCGAAGCGTCTGATAGAAGCGAACATCGAATGCACATTGGAGCAGTCCAGCGTATGACTAAACATCAGGCTTATCCACTTCCAGATTGAGTTCGCAAACTCGCAATCGAAGAACAGATGCTTTTGAGACTCAGCATAGCACGGTTTTGGGCAAAGGTCACATCAGTTTACAGTGTCAGCGCCATAGAACTTCACATTGTCATCCGTCGCTATTCTTTTGTTCAGCAATTTCCACAACGTGCAAGCTCTCCTAGGTGGAATCTTGATGGCCCATAAGTCTTTGAAGTCCGTATGCTCCACCTGCCTGAGCCTGTGAAACTTGTAAGCGTCCTTCATGTTGATCTCACCTGAGTTGCTGTCTTTCCACACCATCTTGTCCTCCATGCACACAGCAAACGGTGTTTCATTGATAGTTTGCCGAATATTGCCTTGAAGCTCCGGCATGTAAGACGGCATGTTCCACTTATCCTCCTCAATAAAATCTGCCACCATGTTAATCAGATTTGAGTTGTCTAGCTCCAGGTAGTCCGCAATCGAAATATCCATACCTGTGAACCATATGTCATTCCATAAATCAATTGTATTCCCATTTCCTACCAGCCACAACAAATTAGTTTTGATGATGGTCCATTGTTCTTTGAAGCCATTCCAAATTGAAGACTTTTTGTAAGTTCCCCCCGCAAAACGCAATTTGACGAAGCCACCGAATTCCGATTGGACCGTCATGAGATTCCATGTCATTTTCATAAGCGCAGCATCATTTAAGGCTTTCATATATTTTATTCCCAGGCCACCTTCAGCTTTAGGGAGACACACCTTTTCCCAAGCGACCGTATTGTGGTGTTGTCTGTTTATGTCACCGGACCAAACGAAGTTTCTAATCCACTTTCTCCAAGGTCTGGATGCAAGACCTAGGCCATTTGTATGTATGGAAGCTATACAGGGTTGAGCTAGATATAACAGACTTGACAAGCTCCACTCTCCCCATCATCGAGAGCGATTTACCCTTCCAAGTCGCAAACTTCAGCTTGATACTATCCAAAATAGCTCGCAGGTGATAGTTTCTAGGCTTGCCTTTAAAAATAGGAACCCCCAGATAACGGAAAGGCAGATTTCCCATTAGAAGATTAAAAGAAGACGCAACAAGAGATATTCTATTTTTAGCATGAGCACTACAGTAAACTGTGCACTTTTCCACACTAATCAATTGACCCGAATTTAGACCATACATTTCGAATACATGCATTAAATTCTTGACATCCCTTTTAGTTCCTCTACAGAAAGCCATTATATTATCCGCGTACAGGACATGAGAAGGGAATACCGTACCTCGCGGAGAAGATATGTGATGAATCTCCCCCTGTCTGTAAGACTTGGCGATCGCATAGCTTAGCACCTCCTCATCCAAGCAAAAGAGGATTGGAGACAGCGGATCTCCCTGACGAACACCTCTTTTACAGTTGAAGTAGCCCATCGCCTTCCCATTGATTACAACAGACAAGCTGGAAGAATGCAAGATGGAGCTAATCCAATCAACCACCTTGTCACAGAAACCATATCCTTGAAGACATTTCAAAAGAAAATCCCAGTTTAGAGTGTCAAAAGCCTTGTGAATATCGAACTTTAGTGCAATGTTACCTCCAAAGCATTTGTGGTCTATCAAATTTATCGCCTCCGACGTAATACCTATACAATCAAATATGGTTCTACCCTTCAGGAAAGCACGCTGCTGAGGAGAGATTATGTTTGACGTAATAGGCCCGAGGCGGTTAGCCAAAATTTTACCAATAATTTTGAAGTGGAAGTTGCTAAGAGCAATAGGACGAAATTTTTCAATTACGTCTGCACCATGCTCTTTCGGAATTAAGATGACATTACTCGGATTTGCGTTCTGCATTAACCACCCATTGCGGAAGAAGGATTGCACTGAGTTGATCACATCCGTACCAACAATATCCCAGAAGGAAGTGAAAAAGATACCACCAAAACCATCCGGCCCCGGCGCGCCATTGGAATTCATATCATCCACTGCCGTTTTGATCTCCAGCTTGTCTGGCAAGGCAGTAAGCGCCACATTGTCTTCCAGGGAGACCTTTCTGCTAGTGTTCTGCTCAATATAATCAAGCGAAGGGGTCACATAATCACTGTTATACAAATTTTTAAAGTAAGTAATGGCATGATTAGAAATTTCCTCATGAGATGTCAGCAAGTCATCGTTCTTTTTCAGGTGAGTTAGCTTGTTGGTAGCTGCTCTGATCTTCACAAATTTGTGGAAGAACTCCGTGCAGGCATCTCCATCCTTAACCCAATTAAGTCTAGACTTGTCTCTCCAAAAATCTTTCTGAATTTTTAGAGCATCAATTAAATGATTAGAAGCCTCCACCTCAATGCAGTGCAGCACATCCGAGAATCCCTCCTCTACAATACGCTGCTGGATTTTTTCCAGATCCACCGTAGATTTTTTAACATTCAGGTGAATGTCACCAAATATTTCTTTGTTCCACCGCTTCAGCTCCGACTTTAGAACTTTTAACTTTTGGGTAAGCACAAACATCGGACAACCAAAGAATTGCCGCTGCCAAATACGAGAAATGACCTCGCGCAGGCCCTGGTGGTTCAACCAAGCACTTTGAAATTTAAACGAAGAAGCGAAAGTATCGTCATCCTTGGTCGCCTCAAGCAGTAGCGGAAAGTGATCCGATTTTACCCTAGGCAACGTGCTGCAGACCGTAGAATTCCACGATCCCAGCCAGATGTCATTGCAAATATCTCGATCAAGACGAATCTCCGTGTTATGTCTACCTCTTCTGCCATTAGTCCGGGTGAACTAGGCGCCCCTCGTGTCCAAATGATGAAGGTCATTCAGCTCTGAGAAGGCTAAGAATTCTTCACAGGAAATGTTATTCGGAGGCGGACCTCCGAATTTCTCATGAGCTCCCAGCACCGCATTGAAATCTCCAATAATACACCACGGACACAACGCATTGTTCATCAAACCAGTAAGTTGGAACCACAGGTCTCTGCGCGATATATAGGATGTTGCCGCATAGACCCCTGCCATATAATACTCCATTCCACCCAGCATCGCTTTGCAAGAGATCACCTGCGTAGAGTTAGAGATTACATCAACCGTCATGTGACTAGCGCAAAGACACCATAAATTCGACTTTCTAGCTCCCCTATCATTAAGAGCCACCAACTTTAGACCAAAGTTGGACCAGTAATATTGCGGGATCCGGGAGAAAGAAACCCAAGGTTCTGCAATGAAAACTAAGTCCGGATTATAATTACTACAATAGTTTTTAAACACCATCTGAGTATCTGCGTTGCCAAAGACACGCAGGTTCCAGTAGAGAGCTCTCATTGATGGGGGTTTGCATCAATCCTTGGACGCATAGTCCTAGGTTTAGCCTTAGCTACCACTGGATCCTTTTTTTGTTTTGTTTCTTTCTTTATTGATTTGGGGTTTAGTCACCACCGCTACCGAAGCCTTGTCCATTGCAACTGCCGCTGCAATCTCCGCAACGGCATTCACCGCTGCTCCTGCCTTAGTAGAGTCCGAAGCATCCACCAGCCCCGCCTCGGTAGGAGCAACTGCAGCTAACACTGCCTCCACTTTCACATATGTTGCCTCAACAGCAAGATCTTCCTTCATCACTGTCGTTTCATTCACTTCTGTCACTTGAATTCCATCCTCGGCTGTTGTAGTTGTCTCCGCCTCCGGGATACCAACCGTATTTGTCACCACCTCCTCTTCATATGTCTCTTCCTCTTCATCAGTTTCATCCAGAGTTTCAACACTCACCGCGTCATCCGACTTCAGGTTAATAGTATTGTCTTCCTGAGTTTTCTCCTTTGTTGAAGTATCAGTATCCGCTTTCTCTTCCCCCTTGTTCATCGACCCTGAGGCCCCCGCGGTAGGAGCATGGAGGACACTGACTTCCGGTTTTGGGGTAACTACAGAATTGCTATTATTACCCTCGTTGTAAGGCTTCTTTCCCTTTCTTCTCGGAGCATTGTTCTTCTTTGTCTGCAGAGGCACCTCCTTGTTCAACGCAGCCACGTTTTCCTGCTGGAGATGTTTTTTCCTGCATAGGCTCTCTACATGACCTATCATTTTACAAAATTTACAAAATGAAGGCATTTTTTCGTAAGTTACATTAGCTGTGAATGAATGATCTTCTCTTTCTACTTGAATTTCTTTTCTGTTAGTGTCGGCTAAATCCATCTCAACCAATACTCTGGCATATAAACCAAAGCTTCTTGTTGTAGTGGCGTTGTCGATATGCAGGGGATCACCTATAGCGCTGGCGATTTCGAATAAGGTTTTTGGTCTCCAATATTCATAACTTAAACCATAAATTCGGATCCATACCTGAGCACGAGATTGATTTTGATTATTTGGGTTGAAATCATGAACCCATTTTTTGAAATGAATTATACCTGGCTGTAAAGTGCAAAGCCCTGCCGCTCGCACAAAAGCAACATCTTCCTCACAAGAGAATTTGAAGCAGAAGAATCCTTTACCCAAAGTCGAGATCACCCAGTTTTTAATGTTCCAAATAGATGAGAGTTTTTCATGAATCTGAGCCATGTTTAACGGGTTCGCTCCCTTTGGAAGCACCAATCTTCCGATTAAACAGTTCTTACATTCTTGCACCCCTTTTTTATATTCATCTTCCAAAATACGGATCGATACAGCAGATCCGTTATAGCGGGGTTTTGCCATTTTTGAAGAATCAAAGTCCATCAATTTGAGATTTGAAACAATATTAGCATAAGTTTTTGGGATTACCTTATCGAGAACCCCCAGTTGTTGTTCCTCATCTTGGATCTTTGTTGTGTTGTTCGTAGGTTTACTAGCATCTACACACTCCCCTCCAACAGACGCTGTGGGAGAAGCTGGTGTTTCCTTCGTCATTCTTGATTTTAATTCAACTCGATTTAGCCGCTAATCATTGAGGTTAGGTCTTAATTAGGCTCTAGATTACTCTGTAATCGACAAAAAATGTCGGTAGATGAGACCGAGTTTCCGATCCAAACGCCGAGTTTTTCACCTAGTTGCAGAGCGTCAACCCTATCTGTCGACTTTTCCAATCAAATATCATATGTGTATAATCTTAGTCTATATAGTAAAATGATTTTGGTCTCAAGATAGGAGATAGAGTAGATATACTTTTGAGTGATACATAAGTTCAAGTCTCCAGATACCTTTTAGTCGATGAAGATCCACTGGTTCCTTGAGTAGTTCTTCATCTTGTATGATGATCGTCATGGAGTTCTTGAGATCAACTACACTTTCTATCCTAGTCCGAGACCTTAGCTATAGTAGATTAGAAATCTAGACTTTATGGTTTTGATCACTAACATTGACAAACATGCTTGAGATAGCAACGCATGCGAGTTCGACCGAGCAATGTTCTAACAGGATTACCACATACTTCTAGGGGGAATGATTCTATTATGGTGGTTGTTGATCGTTACAAAAAAATGGCTCACTTCATAGCCTATAATAAAACAACAGATGCTTTCAATATTGGTTACTTATTTTTCAAAGAAGTGGTACGTTTGCATGGAATTCCGAAGACAATTACTTCTGATCGAGACACTAAGTTTTTGAGCTACTTCTGGAAGTCTTTGTGGATACGTTTGGGAACTAAACTTCAGTATAGTACAATTGCTCATCCCCAAACAGATGGAAAAACTGAAGTGGTCAATTGTTCTTTAGGCAGTCTGGTTAGAGCCAAGGTTATTGGAGGAAAAGAGAAGCAGTGGGACAATCTCCTTCCACATATGGAATTTTCTTATAACGCTTCAGGTAATCGATCTACATGTAAGACATTTTTTGAGATTGTTTATTCTAAAGTTCATAATCATATTTTGGATTTGGTAGTGCTTCTTAATCTGCGACAATCAAATGCTAAAGTAGATAACTTGCTTGGGAAAACTTCTTTAATTCATCAGGAAGTAAAAGCAAAGCTTAAAGATTTTAACAATAAGTACAAGGAAGATGCAAATCAACATAAAAGACTTAAAACTTTCAGTGAAGGGGAATTGGTTATGATTCATCTCAGAAAAGAATGATTTCCTACTGGTACTTATAACAAGACCAAGATGAAGAAATATGGACCATTCAAGATTTTGAAGAAAATCACTGATAATGCATATGTTATTGATCTTCCATCAAATTGGAACATCTCTAATATCTTCAATGTGCAAGAAATTTTTACATTTCACGGAGAGAATGAAATCTTTCTATTCATTGACTCGAGGACGAGTTTGTTTCAAGAAGGGGGGACTGATGTAATACATATTTCTCTGTATCAACAATGATTTTTGATCTTTTACTACTGTATCAAATTTAACAGTTGATCCCAGTTGATCCTATGCGTCTGTTTAGTTTACTTGCCTTGCAAGTCTTTTATTTCCTAGTTTGTTCAGATTTCCTTTTCTTTTCTGTTTAGTCGGTTCTTGCGAACATATTTATAGGCTATGCCTTCTTGTTTAGAGATACATCTTATTATCAATATTATTCAATAAATTTTATTATCAAATTACAATCCTAGAATCATATTTTATTAAGTTTCGGACGAAACTTAAACTCTATCCTCATCCCTAGCAACTAGTTTGATTTCACCCTTATCTGTGCTACACTACACATTCTGTTTTATTGTCAAACAACCATTAATTCCTAGAACCTCCTTTTACTTCATCTCACACACAACCAAAACCCTACTCATAGCATACCCACCTCATTGCCCTATCAGACGACAGTTTCCCTACTACTCAAAACACAAGATCCTGCCGCGGTCATCACATTTTTATGTGAGCATGTTTCGGGCGTGCATAACCCATATGGCATAACCACGAGCGAAGTATGGTATACTTGATGACAAAGAAGACGAAGACTAGTTTTGATAATTTAGGCGTGCATGGCCCCTATGGCATGGCCATGAGCAATGGTCTTGGGCGTCCATGACCTTTATGGAGGGGGTGTTGTTTGGGATTGCATGACCCATATCATATCACTATAACAATGGTTTGGGAATGCATGACCCCTATGACGCTACCATGAGTAAAGAACGTAAGATGTAAGGTTAAATAGAATGGACGTAAGTCAAGATGGCTTTTTGCGTGCATGACCCCCTTGGAATGTGCGTGAGATGGGCATGCATGACCTTGTGAGTCTACCATGAGAAATAAATGGAGAGCTAAGTGTTAGAGGGGTTTACAGTAGTGGACGGTCTTACACGTGTGTCACTCCAATGTACCACACAAGTCATGTTTGTTCTTTGAATCAATAGGTGGACGTCATGACTGAGGTATTTGCTGAGGCAGTAAAGAAATATTCGACGATGGGGGGCCCGGACAGGTTCAACCAAAATCTTAGATATGGGTGCCTTCAGAGTAATATCATCATCAAGGACACGTGTACGGACATAACTGTGGGATTGCAGAATAAGTAATCGGATATCGAATTTTTTCCCGATAAAATCTGGTAACTGGGAAAAAAACTTAAAAGAAACAGAGTTTGTCTTTTTGAGTTCAAAATGTTGTAAAAATCCACATGAAAAGAAAGAAGTTACAAAGCCGCACAAACACAATCTTTACTCCCATGTTTCTCACACATCACCACACATGAAAAGAAAGTACAAACTACTAGAAAGTCATACAAAAACAAATGCAAACTGAAGTACACAACAACAATGTCAACAGGATATACTGGCTAGTGCTTGGCTGCATCATTACACCATTGCATCATTGCATCAATATGTGATTTCCATATCTAGTACACAACATTTAAATGAAAGTCAGAAATCAAAAAAATCGTATTATTGTCTCAATATTGTAACTTAGACTAATGGCATTATGCAACATAACTGACTCATATTTTTAGTCTCCTTTTAAAAATCTAAGGGAGTGAATTCAATGCTCTTATTAAATCAAGTACATAATTCAGAAATGAAAATAATTTAATTGAACATATACAAGGCATTCCATAAAATCTTGCCAAAGGCTCATACCCGAGTGATTTGTTGGGTAACAACAAATGTTAAAGCATAAACATAACTACATTAAAAAAATAAGGATATAAATGATACGCCAATAACATAATTCATTTGTAATGCTTGGTATTCATCACAATAGAACGTGCAGGGTTAAAGCAAAGAGAACAAAGTGTTTTAAACAAGTTTGTGTCTGCACCAGGCCATCAAAATCAGGGATCATTTGAAGATGTATGTTACGTATGCTACATTGTACCAGTTCCTAAAAAGTGGTGCCTTTACTAATTTTAATAGGAATTGTGATACTCGGAAGATGTCCATAACTTCATATACACTTCATTGTTAGCACTTTATAATCTTATCAAACAACATTCCCTATTATGCTTAGGTACCCTTTTTTTTTTTTTTTTGGATATGATCAGATAACACCAAATTTAGCTAAGAAAAAGAAAAGAAAAATTGAGAACTAAGCAAAGGGAAAAAAAATTACTGCTGCAATTTGTTTGCGATTACACAGTTTGAATTACAAAGAGACTAGGTATTCTCATTTTGTGTATAATATCACTCTTGCATTAAAATAAAATCAATCATGTTCTTCTATATGGAACTGAAATGGGCAGAACCTTGTGTTTATACTGCTGTTTGTGCTCAATTTTCACAGAAAATGACTATTGAATGCTAACTACTTTTTGGTGATAAATTATAATAGCAGAATAATAAGACACAAGGATAAAATCATAATAAGTTCATTCGTGTTGTTCTTTACAATGTCACTACACTAGAAATGCTTCAAGGAAAAATAAAACAAAAAGTCCCAAATGAACACCAAAATCTGTGGATGTTAGCATTTTCAAAGACCTTCATAAATCATAATCAAATTTGATCAATAACATTTTCAGAGACCTTCATAAACAGGGTATTAAAAAATGAAATCTAAAAAATAAAAGTTATCACACAGACATATTTCATGAGTTAGTAAATGAAGAAATCCAAAACCATGAGAATATGATCAAACTAATATAAAATATCAGATAACATAAGTTTATACTTCCCCTGCCACCACTAGTACCACCAACAAACTTAACATAATCATAAACTATAATAAAGAGAGAAATCAAAGACAAGAGATAAGAGTTAGCTACACAAATTGTCAAACTACTTCGAAGGAGATGATTTATACATGGAAGATGTGATTCACTGATTCGGTGATTTATGAAGATAGGTCCTTGATTCTAGTACAAAAAAATAAACACCATCATCAGAATCTAAACGCAAGACAAGTAAAATGGTTTCTACAGAATTGATTAAATCCCAAAGTTGCAATCGATTTGGGAATAAAAATCAAAACCTAATTTCTCTATTACTCTGAGAATCAAAACCTAATTCAATCATTACTTACTTGTTAGTTGTTACTTCTCTGAGAATCAAAATTCAATCGATCTCATCTTCTCTCTATCGATCACTAACTTTCTCGATTTGACTTTCTATATCTCTTTCTCCCTCTCCTGCTAACTGCTAACAACCTTGAAAAAGCGTGGGTATAACAACCACACCCAATAATTCGTCCGACAATCTGTATGGACTAAACTCCAATATAATTCCGAGAGCACCAACTTAAAAGTGAGCTCAATCAAGATATATATCAAAGAGCTTTATCTCTATTTCTCAACACAATCAGCAAGTCGAACAGATAGAAATCCGTGATCCTGATTGATATGAGAAATAACATGGACGGTGCCAAAGACCAATGCCCAAGTGTCAATCAAGTTATATCCAACAAACAAGGTCGGATTTATAAACTGATTAAACTACTCACAATATGTGATATTTCAATTATTTAAATAAATATAATGCGGAAAAGAATAACACAGACACCAGAAATTTTGTTAACGAGGAAACCGCAAATGCAGAAATACTCCGGGAGCTAGTCCAGATTTGAACACCATACTGTATTAAGCCACTATAGATATTAGCCTACTACAAGTTAACTTCGGACTAGAATGTATTTTATCCCTAACCACCTGTCACACCGATTAAGGTACAGTCGCGTTCCTTACGCCTCTAGAATCACGTTGGATTCTGCGCACTTGATTCCCTTAGCTGATCTCACCCATAACTAAGAGTTGCTACGACCTAAAGTCGAAGACTTATAAACAAATCTGTCTCCCTCAGATAAGTCTATTCTGATAGATAAATATGTCTTCCACAGATGTACCTATGAAGTTTTGTTCTGTCTTATGATAAATCAAGGCGAACAAGAACCAATTGATAATCCGGTCTGATACTCCCATCCTATAAATATCAATCACCTCACAATAACTTAACTATATGGTGGTATAAGAAGTTACTGCAGAATCACAAAGTCTGAGACGAAGAACTTTGTGACTAATTTTTATATCTTACCCGTAGGAGATGAATCTCGAGAAAATTTTAGAGAAGATAACACTCAATACGATAGAAAAAGTAAGATCAGAATACGCAACTACAAAGAAAATAGTTGGATCTGGCTTCACGAATCCCAAATGAAGTCTTTAAGTAGTTAACCTAATATGGTTTTGGAAAAACCTAGGTTAAAGGAGAATCGACTATAATATGCAACTAGGACACATGAAAGTGCCTGGATCGGGTTTTACAGTTGCTGAAGTTCTCCCTTATATAGCCTTTCAAATCAAGGTTGCTTACAATCAAAGCTAAGATAGATTAGTAACAAAGCATTCAATATTCGTCATTCGATGAAATCATAATTTAAGTCTGCTTAGAAATAAAGCAATACACATAAATGAAATATACCTTCATTTAGATATGGGTAACCGTACCTGAACATGTATATTGAGTTGGCTCAATAACATTTAACCGAAGTTGGCAATATGAACACTTTTGTCTTAACCACGTTCATTTAACACTTCTAGATCAAATATGATGATCAATTAAACATGAAGATAATCCAATGAATCTAATTGTGTTCCTCATAGAGTTGTTTAATTGTTTACTATCTGTTAGAAATATATATGAACAAATTAAAACAAAATTGGATTGATTTGTAATCGTACAAAGTACTTATACAAGAATCAATTCATGAACATTAAGCCACGGTTTGCAAAGATTGCATTCCTTAATTCATAAATGTTTTAGTTCATGAGTATGAAAATCATACTTGAGCGATTTTAGAACTTAACCACTGTATTCGCAAACCAGGTACGCAAAGAGATGCTCCGGACCTTGGCATATCCAGTTGTTCACAAACCAGGTACGCGAACAGCTGTCCTAGACCCAACTCAGGTAGAACCATTCACATACTAGGTACGCAAACAAGGTTCCCGGACCTGAATCATTACAAAACAGTTCGCCGTGTGGTATCCAGACATGGCTAATTTTTATGAACTCCCATTTCAATCATTAAAACATCTTTAAAAGACTACAATAGTTGTATCACACAAACCATTAACTTCAAGTAATTTTCAAGTGATTGAATGATCAATACGGAACTTTCCAAGTCGATATCAAATGATTGTCTCACAAAATCATGTAAGATGTTTCAAGGAATTTTTCACATGATCATCATTTGACTTAATATTTAGTTCCCAACAGATAAATTGTCTCCAAGTAAACTTGTCAAAAATAATGATGAACATAGTTAAAGCAAAAAGCTTTCAATAAATATTTCGAGAAATAGATACGCAAGATAAACTCAGTTCAAAATATCAAATTTTTATAATATAAAAGTCTATATAGCTATACGACTTAGTCTCATTAGAAGATATAATATAATAGACTTTTGAGTGATAGATAAGTTTTAGTCTCCACGTAACTTTTGTTGATGAAGTTCCTCCGAGCTCCCCTCAGTAAATCTTCGTCTTCAACTGATGAACGTCGTGAAGTCTAAAGCTCAACTACACATTCTATCCTAATACGAGACATAGCTATAAGTAGACTAGAAATCAATACTATAGTTTTGATCAACTAAACTTGAAAAACAAGCTTGAGATAGCAACACTTGCGAGTTCGACCGAGCAATGATCTAACGAGCCTAACAATAATGAACCCTAGATTAGATGGATGGATGTAATCTCGACAGATAATACCCAGGGGTCAGAAATTACTAGTATACACCAGGGTTATCGGATGTCGGAACTTAACCTCCCGGAATCAACCTCATCCGTTTCTGATAGGGTTACGAGGTAAATTCTTGATAATTGTTCTGATTCCAAAATTCAACAAATCTAATTAAATCCTATAGGATGTCGGATTTTTGTAAACGGAGTCTCGGATTTCTGAAGTATATTGATAGCCCTAACTTTGTGAACTGATTCTTTTGAAATTTTTAGATTGATATCCCCTTCAAAATTTGGTATCTATTAATATCAATCATGATTTTAGAGACACTAACTCCAATACCAATAATCCTCCTTTCATCATAAAAAATATTTCCTGATGAATCTTCACCCGCAATTAAAAACCTGAGAAATATCGATCAATGACATTTAAATAGAGCCTAGTTATCCGGTGCATTCCATAAAAATGCGAGTGGGACTCTAAAATTATTTTTCTAAAACACCTTAAAATATTAAACTTCAACTATGAATGGCATCATATATTCAATTCTTCCATTGTTTATAACTTAACATGTTTTGCTAGAGGACTCCATCCATACTGGAATCTCAATCCTGATATTTCTGTATCCTAGTTGCGGATAAAGTCTCCTCTAAAAGTTTGGGTTTCCTCTGGATAACTTTATTAGGTTAAGACTTTTTACAGTCTTCACTAAGGGATTTGTGAAGTGCGGTCAAACTATTTTTTACCCGATAGTTCTTCGTTATATGGGTCTTGTTCTTATTGATAGTTGTAGTTCCAAACTATAGATCAGAAATAAGATAGATAGAAATCATAAAGTACTTTTTTGTGATTCCGCAAGATATGCATCTAAACTTTTCTATGGTTTGTTTGGATTGTTCTTATGAGGTATAATCGATTAGTCATCTTTATAACCTTTTGAAGAGAGTAAGCTATCCGAATTGTTGAGGTTTGCTTGATATCTTATTTTTATTGAAGATCTCTCATAAGGCTCGTACACCAACTTTTGATGAAGCATCTTATTGCTATGATTAAGAAGAGAAAGAAACTACATTTGTTTCTTTTGTAGCATAATATGTCTATTTTGATGAATGTAGCAATACATACTACAATCTCGATAATAGTCTTGATGATCCTTCATTAAATTCTATGATTGATATGATGGACACATCACCCCACTCATGAGAGCTATGTTTTTGATTTTTTAGGATCATCACAAGTGTTTTTGTATGCAGAAACTAGTAGTATAATTTCTTCACCAAAACAAACACTTCCAAATTATTCCGCACTTTGTGTACCCTGAAAGGACATGATTGTTTCAAACACAAAAACAAAGTGAGATTTGTAAACAATAAAAGAGATCTGCTAGACTGATAAATATGCTTCAAATCTTTCAAGTGTCTGATCAATCCAAGGTTAGTAAGGCTAAACTTTATTATTCTTCAAGTTTGAATGACAAACCTAAACAGAATGAGAATTATCAGGGGTAAAGATAACAAGATCCAAGCATTATAAAACTCAAGAGATTGATGAATCCAAGCAGGAATCTAGTGGTAAGATAAATACTTCTCATATCAACACAACCTAATTGTGCTGAAAAGTGCATCCTCATCTCATGTTCCCATTAAAAGGTAAGGAATTTGCACAATAAGGGCTTCCGCAAACTATGTTTACTTTGTATCTTAACTATATTACACTAATCACCCAATTATGTATTTCTTGAGTGATGTAGTGGGGATATAGTTCTAGTGCCAATTTTTTTTGTCAGGTATAATTGATCCTTCAAAAGGAGAGATAATAATTCACATCTCTTGAATATGTTCGCATGCCATCTGATTTGAGTCATGCTCTTCGTGCATATATAGTACCTCGAAGAACACATGCAACAGAGATAATCTTTCATGTACTAGATATGCTTTGTCATTTAGTGACTGAATTTCTGTTATGGTTGCAAATGGAGGTGCAAGGTCTCAAGCAGTACCACCAAATCATGCTCCAGAGCCAGTTCTATCCTATGGCCAGTGACCACGCAGTGCACCGCATCTAGCCCAAGTCACCCGAAGCTAGGTTCATCCCATCAGTGTCTAGACTCGGTATCAGGTTCGGCATCAGTAATAACCCCGTGGTCAACAATGAAGGATTCAGGGAGGTGTGATTGTCAGGTTTCCTCTGCATCCATCTTTCCATAGAAAATTTTAGGTTTTGAGAGGTTCTTTTATCATTTTTTTTTTTGGTTTTAGCCAGTAACACTCTATTAGTATTTTTTTTTTTTGATAATGTTTAAAGTGTTTAGGATGGGCATTTTGTGGTCAATTTGGTTTTGTACATATAGCACCAGAGTGTACTTATTCAGGAACTGCTTAATTTCAACAGTGTGGTGTGATATGGTTTTTTTTTTTTTTGGTTAATTTCATAATTGGTATGATGCAGGGGTTTATGAATTATATTTTGTGTTTAAATCATATATACTCAGCTTAGGTTTAGTGCAAAACTTGACAGAGAGATCGACTGAAAGGGGTTTTGGGTTTTGAGGGTAGGGCTGATGGATAATCTTCAATAAAAAGGGAATGGCGGGCCGGTTTCATGTTTTTATTTTTATAATCGATGTGAGGTTTATTTTTCTGAATGAAAAAAAAAGTTCCAATTGAACTTATGGTTGGTGTGTGATTTTAGTGGTACAATAATACCTTTTTTGATGGCAAAGGGAAAATTTGATTAAAATGGTTCTGTCTCACTGAAAAGGTGAAAAAGATACTAGAAAGTTTACATGGATGTGAAAATTAGATCATACCAATTACAAATAAGAGTCGATAGGGTGAAACCAAAAAAAAAATTTATTTGTTGAGTCTAATTGAATAACAACGCTTTTACTTCCACAATAATTTGCTTGGAGCTTCTACTCACATTATTATAAAGTCTGTTATTTCTTTCTCCCCACATACTGCACCAAATGGCAAAAGGCAGATATCCCCATAGTCTTTTAATTCCCTTTTTATTCTTTTTGTCTTTCCATTCCCATAAAGTTCTTCTAACATCACTAGCAAAAACCCATGTGATTCCAAAACTATTTATGAAATAAGACCAAACCTCAGAAGTTATTTTGCAATGTAAAAATGGATGAGCATTAGTATCCTCATGCACCATAGAACAAACAATCGACATTCTGAATAATACATGCCTTATAAAGCTGATTCAGTATGGGAGCACCATTATAACATAAAGTACAAACCAGAAATGAGACTTTCAGTGGCACTTTAGGATTCCAAAGATGTTTATCTATAAACGAGATAAAACCCTTCAGTTTCTAAAGCCGAAAAAGCAGAAGCAACTGAAAAACCCTTTCTATTACCATATCTCCAATGCCTATCATCTCTAGCAGCAGAGAGAATAACAGTAAGATCACCTATTACCTGCAATAACTGAATAACTTCCTGAAGCTCAATTTCGTTCAAATCTCCAATGAATTGTAAGTTCCAGGCACCTTGTTCTAGCACCATCTCCTGTAAAGTGGTATAGTAATTTGTTTTTGTATTTATGACTGTTGTTGTTGGGATCATAACTGTGATTTATTATTGTTGGTTATTAGTGGTTTCCATTTTATTTTTTTTGAAGATAAAGATGGATATATTCCAAATAGAAAAGACAAGCTACAAAATAATGGAACACATATGAAAAATGTTGTCATACTGTCACAAAGGGAACACGCTCCCGATAGTGATTATCAGACAACATTGATTCAGTAGTGGTTTCCAAATTAAGAAGAAAGTTTTGAAACTCTCTAGAAGTTACAGATAGACCAGTAATATTTACATTAGTTCTAGGCTGGTTACTACATTAGAAAAATTAAAATTACTATCAACATGTTAGAATATCTATTCTCTTTGAGTGTGTGTGTGTAAAATGTGCGTGTGAGCTCATGTAGTATGTGTGTGAAATGTGTGTGTGTGTGGTAACTGGTTAGTGGCAGTTAGTGTACGTTGCTGACCGGATATTCCAGTAGCTACTTTTGAATTCTCTTTAAAAGCATCTCAGATCCTTCTGAGACAAGTGTAATCAAAATATCTAATTCTGAAGAAATCAAATGAAGATTGTCTAGCGACTAATTCTTCTTAACATGGTATCAGATACCGACTTGAAAACCTAATTTCTATTTACATCAAACTTATCCAATTATCTTTCATGGCGACATCTGATAAACACATTTCTTTAACTTTCAAACCTCCATCAAAATTATCTGCAACAAATTACTCTCTGTGGAAATCTCAGATAGCTCCGCTTCTTCGGAGTTACAATCTTCTTCGATTTGTCAATGGATCATTTCACTGTCCTGCTAAGTATGTTCGAAAAACTTCCGCTGCTGGTATTGCTATTGTAAGTGCTTCTGGTTTTGTTGATAATGATATTGAAAATGAATTTGTCCTTAATCCTGCACATGAATATTGGGTAAATCAAGATTCTGCTATTTTATCATGGTTATTCTCTGCCTGTACTGAAGAAATCCATTCTCAAGTTCTCGATTGTACTTATTCTCATGAGATCTGGAATCGTTTAGAAAAACATTATAACTCTACCACTAAATCTAGACTCTTACAACTTAAAACTGATATAATTGGGTTGAATAAAAGTTTGGATTCAATGCTAGTCTACTTTAATAAAGCTCGTTCTATTTCAACTCAGTTAGCTCAAATTGATAGACCAATTTCTGATGAGGATTTAGTGATTCATATTTTACATGGTTTACCTTCTGAGTTCAATGCCTTTAAAACTTCAATTTGTACTCAACAATTGAAGAATGAGAATCTCATCACTTCATCTGAGCTCTTAGGTTTACTTTTGTCAGAAGAGGATATAGTTATTGCAGAATCCCATTTAGATCTTAACACTGCTTCTGCTAATATCACTCAACAACAGCAGAAGTTTCCCTCAGTACCTAATACTTTTGATTCACATCATGCTCAATCAAATGTTTACTCACACAATGCATCTCCACACCATGATTACTCATATTATCCTCATCCTTCTTATCCTGGTCACTCAAATTGGTCCAATTCTTCAAATAGTGGTAACTTTGGAAGAGGTCATAATTCTGGTTTTAGAGGTAATAGAAATGCTGGTCACTTCAGAGGCAGTTTTAGAGGTGGAAGAAATGGTCATAGAGGTGGCAGACATGATACTTCAAATTTTTATCCTCCAAGGTATAACTATTATGTGAAATGTCAACTCTGCAAGATATAGATATGTTCAAAATGATCCTTCTGTGCAAGCCTACTATACCTCTACTGATTACTATGGTAATGACTATGATGACTATTGGTGTCCTGAACCAGAAGCTTTTGCAGCATACAACAGTGACTTTGCTTCATCTTCTAATTATGGTTGGATACCTGACTCAGGAGATACTCATCATATCACTTCTGATTTGTCTAACTTGAACTTACATTCTGAATATCAAGGTACAGATCAAGTCAGAGTTGACAATGGATCAGGTTTGCATATTACTCATACTGGTTCTTCTACTTTGCACAATGATTCTATTCAGTTCACTATTTCAAATGTTCTTCATGTTCCATCTATTACCAAGAATTTGATCTCAGTTCTTAAATTCACTAAAGAGAATAATTGCTATTTTGAATTTTATTCTGATAAGTTTCTTATTAAGGATATGACTACACACAAGGTCCTGCTTGATGGTCCTGTTAGAGATGGTTTATATCACATGGAGTTCACCACCACCCAACTAAAGCAAGCTCTCTCATCTGCAATTTCTACTTCAACACAATGGCATAATAAGCTTGGTCATCCAACCTATCAGACACTAAAGCATGTTCTCTCCTCAGTTCATGAAGTCATTGATTCTCATTTGACATCCAAAATTTGCTCCTCCTGTAAGACAGCTAAAAGTCATGCACTGCCTTATCCTACTGGTACCAGTTCTAATAATGTCTATGGTCCTCTAGATGTAGTCTACTCAAATGTGTGGGTTTCACCATTGTGTTCCATTAATGGTTATAAATACTATGTTTCTTTCATAGATTCCTTTAGTAGGTTCACATGGTTGTATCCTTTAGCTTATAAATCTGAAGTTCTTGAAACTTTTATCAAATTCAAAAATCTTGTTGAAAATCAACTTAATAGAAAGATCAAGTTCATTCAATCTGATTAGGGTGGTGAATACAGAAATGTGTCTACATTTTTAACTTCATGTGGGATAGGGCACATGGTATCTTGTCCTCATGCTCATGCTCAAAATGGCACAGTAGAAATAAAACACAGACACATTGTGGAAACTGGCTTGGCACTGTTAAATCATGCCTCTTTACCCATATCCTTCTGGTCTTATGCTTTTGAAACTGCTAATTATCTTATTAACAGATTGCCAACTCCAACTTTAGCTCAATTGTCACCTCTGGAATGCTTATTCAATATTAAACCTGACTATCTATTCTTACACACATTTGGATCTGCTTGTTATCCCTGTTTAAGAAAGTTCAATCATCACAAGTTAGAACCAAGATCAGTTCAATGTATTTTTCTTGGCTATAGTCTTATGCACAAAGGCTACATGTGTTTTAATCCACATACCAACAAAATAATAATTTCCAGAGATGTTACATTTGATGATACTACATTTCCATATGCAACCTTTTTTTCTTCTAGTACTTCTGCAGCAGCATCTGTTACACCATCTGTTATTCCTGCAAGTATTACTTCTGCTGCTTCTGCTCCACCAACTACTATCTCAAATGAAGTTGATACTTCTTTCTCACCCACTTCATCTGTACCTACTGCACCAACTGCATCTGTACCTATTGCACCTATACCTGCTTCTCCTACATCATCACATACTGAACCATCAAATACTCATCCAATTCAAACTAGGAGAAAAATGGGTATCCACAAACCTAAACCAAGAATCTTTGCTTCTGAAGTTCAGAGTGTGTGTGAAGATATCAATGTGCCTACTTGCTATTCTGAAGCCTGTAAGGACCCAAAATGGAGAGCTGCAATGGATGAAGAAATTACAGCATTGATTCAAAATGGTACTTGGAGGTTAGTGCTTGCCTCAGATTCTCAAAATGTTATAGGCTGCAAATGGATTTTCAGAATTAAAAGAAGAGCAGATGGTTCCATAGAGAGATATAAAGCCAGATTAGTGGCTAAGGGCTATAACCAGGTTGAAGGCATTGACTATCAGGACACCTTTAGCCCTGTAGTTAAACCAACTACTATGAGGATAATTCTTTCTATCTCTCTCTATAAAAATTGCCAGGTAAGGCAACTGGATGTAAAGAATGCTTTTTTACATGGACATCTAGCTGAAGAGGTATTTATGGTTCAACCACCAGGATATAAAGACCAACTTCTGCCTAATCATGTGTGTAAGCTTCAGAAGTCTTTATATGGTTTAAAACAAGCCCCTAGAGCTTGGTTTGAGAGACTGAGTAGGTTCTTATGTTCTCATGGTTTTTTACCTTCCAAGACAGATACCTCTCTCTTTTACAGGGTCACCAACACCTCTGCACTTTACATTCTTATCTATGTGTATGATATTTTGGTAACTGGAAGCTCTTCTAAGGATATTAACACACTTATTCATGCTCTCAGTCAAGAATTTTCTATTAAGGACTTGGGCTTACTGCATTTCTTCTTGGGTATTCAAGCCATTCACAACTCAGCAGGTATCTTACTTTCTCAGGAGCAATATATCACAAATTTGCTTGCCAAGACCAAAATGAATGCTGAAAAGTCTACATCAACTCCCATTCTGTATTCTAAATCTGATGGTGATACTACTCCTTTTGAGGATCTAGTTCTTTATAGAAGTACAGTAGGAGCATTGCAATATGCCACAGTCACTAGGCCTGACATTGCATTTGCAGTCAATAGAGCTTGTCAACATATGCAGCATCCAACTAATGGACATTGGTCAGCTGTTAAGAGGATTTTAAGGTACTTAAATAACACTCTTTCTTTTGGTCTGCAGTTTAAGAGAGCCACATCATTACACCTGCAAGCTTATTCTGATGCTGACTGGGCTGGGGATATGCATGATAGAAGATATACTGGTGGTATGGCTCTTTTTCTTGGTCCTAACCTGATCTCTTGGTGTTCTAGAAAATAGAAAACTGTGTCCAGATCCAGCACAAAAGCTGAATATCGTGCCCTGGCAGATTCTACTTCAGAGATTATCTGGGTTCAATCTCTTATTACTGAACTGCATTTCTCTTTGCCAAATGTCCCTGTATTGTGGTGTGATAACATGGGAGCTACATACTTAACTGCGAATCCTATATTTCACAATAGGATGAAACACATTGAGATTGCTTTTCATTTTGTGCGCGAGCTTGTTTCGGAGAAGGCCTTGGATGTTCGATTTCTTTCCACTCATGAGCAGACAGCTGATATCTTCACTAAGGCTCTACCTACTACTCGCTTCTCTACTTTGCGGCTCAAGCTCAGTGTTCTTGGCTTCACCAGACCCTGATCTTGCGGGGGGGGGTGTTAGAATATCTATTCTCTTTGAGTGTGTGTGTGTAAAATGTGCGTGTGATCTCATGTAGTATGTGTGTGAAATGTGTGTGTGTGTGGTAACTGGTTAGTGGAAGTTAGTGTACGTTGCTGACCGGCTATTCCATTAGCTACTTTTGAATTCTCTTTAAAAGCATCTCAGATCCTTCTGAGACAAGTGTAATCAAAATATCTAATTCTGAAGAAATCAAATGAAGATTGTCTAGCGACTAATTCTTCTTAACACAACCAAAATAAATTATATTAAGAAACTTGCCATTTCCTCATTCCATTCCATGAAAAGAGACGATTTTCATGCCTCTGTTGCCAATTTATCTGTCACATGATTCCCACTTCTTCTTGTGAACTTAAAACCCAAAGAATTTTCACAACTTCTTAAAATATTCACTTCTACCTTCACTATGCTCTGATTCTGCCAGTCCATCATTGATTCTTTTCCTTCTATAAACTTCATGATTCTTTCACAGTCACCTTCCATCCAAAAGTCCCTGAAGCCAAGATCCCTTGCACATTTTTCTCCTTATAGTAAAGATAAAGCTTCCGCATTTTCTGGACATTCAGTTTTAAGTATTCCTGACTTAGCTTTAAGTCCATCTCCTGTACAGTTTCTTAGGATTATTCCATAACCAGCATTTAAAACAAGAGAAATCCAAGAAGCATCGAAGTTTAGTTTATTGCAATTAATTACAGGTTTAGTCCACAGATATCTTGAGTTGTTGTTGCCTGCATTTGCATTAGTATTTGGACTCCGATTTATCTTGGTAGATTTGCTGCACCATAAATTTATGTATCTCTGAATTATGATAGATATCTGAACCGAAGAGGTTGTTTTCTCTTCAAAAATTCTGGTGCATCTCTCTTTCCAGATAAACCAGCATTTTATTGTACAAATATCATCCATCTTTTCATTCCATCCATACCACAAGTTATAGTTATCTTTGAAATTTATATCAGAAGTGTCAGACATTACTCCTCCAGTTAAAGGTGGTAGGGACCAAATGGTGTTTGAAAACCAACAATCAAAGAGAATATGCTATAAATTTTCATTATGATGCTGACAAAAGACACAAATGTTTTCTACATTTTCCATATAGCATGCCAGAATTTGTCTAGTAGGTAGAGCATTGTTCATACATTTCCATAGAAAAAGCTTAACAGATTGCGGTAATTCTCTTTTCCAGAAATCATTCCAATTTTTTTCTATTTCCCTATCCTTGGTATCCATGCCATTCAATTTATCATATAAATATTTCACCGTAAAGATATCATTTCTAGTTATTGTCCATCTAGGTATATCCTGATCTAAGGCATTACCAGCATTAGTAAACAAATTTATATTCAAAATTGAGTTAGCAATAATATGAGGGAAAGAAGCTATGATTAGAGTATGGTTCCACTTATTCGTATCAGAATCGATCAGATATGATACAAATGTTCACAATGGGTTCTTTTCAGAACATATTTGGTCTAGAGTAACCTGTAGACTAGGAATCCAGTGGTCAGTCCAAATGTTTATTGACTGATCATCTCCCCCCTCCCAGCATAGATATTTGTGAGTTAGGTTTACTCCCTGCAGAACACACTTCCATATCCAAGAAGAATTAGCATTTTTTTTAATAGAGAAGATAAAAAAAAAAATCTAAAATATTTCCCCCTTATTAGTTTAAGCCACCAAGAATTTGGTTCGGAGACTATCCACCATGCAATCTTAGCTATCATTGCTAGATTCATTTTGTTTGCCTCTTTAAAACCTAAACCTCCCATGCATATGGGTTTACAATAGAAATCCCAGGCTATAGCAAATAATCCTTTCAAATTCTCTTTGCCCCACCAGAAGTCTCTCTGGATTGCATTAATCCTATGAGTAATCTTCTTGGGAAGCTTAAAACAACCAATCTGATAAACATGCAAACTAGAAAGAATGGATTTATTCAAAATCATTCTGCTTACTTGGTTCAAAAGTAAAGTTTTCCATCCTTTAGCCCTCTCTTCCATTTTTGCCACAATATAATTGCATCAAAAGTTTTTAATTTTGATTTGTCAATGAAAAAGGGGGCACCCAGATAAGAATCCTTCATGTCTATTTTTTTAATTTTTAAAAGATTAGACATCATTCTTTTTAGTTTTGGGTGAGTTTTCTTACTAAAGAAAACACCCGATTTATCAAAATTTACCAACTGGCCTGACACCACACTAAATTCATGTAAAGCATTTAGTAAGTTCTTGCAACTTTGAAGATTTGCCTTTGTAAAGATTACGCAATCATCAGCGAAAAAAAGGTGTGCTATTAGTTCACTATTATTGCTAATCTTTATCCCCTGAATCTGTTTATCTTTTTCTTTTGCTAATAAGAATCTTGAGAAAACTTCCATGCAAATCAGGTTTTGATTGCTTTGGTTTCCTTCTACTTGTGAGTGATTGACATCAATTCCAGAAAAAGGTTGTCAGAATCCGGTAGAAAATAACTATTGGGGGTTGAGACTGATAGATAATGGTTATATTTCAAGCATAGAAAGGGAAACAACGACAAAAATGAGAAAAGAGAGAAACACTAGGGATGCTTTGTGACCCCTTCCATATGCGATAATTAAAATAAGAAAAACTGGAACTTCTAGGGGGTAGTCTTTTCTGAATATGACAATATTTGTGATTATATTTTATCATTACCAAGACCATCTTAGAGTTTATGGCATTTGGTCGCCTCCTTAATAGTTGGTCACAAAATGATTCAAACATGAGATTGAAATGCATGTGCTTTGATTTCATCATTTTTTATTTAAATTTTGGTTCTGAATCTGAATTAATCAGATTAAACCCTAACTATATTTTTATTTCTTATGATGTCTAGGATATTAAATGTTTCACAGTTCTTCTTTGGTATTATGATCCGGGGTTCCGATAGGTTCCCACCAACTAGTTTTACAATCAGTTTGATGAAGAAGATTAAGGTTACAACAACTAGACTTTGACCAAAGACACCACCAACAATAACACTTACTTCAAAGACTCCAGCAAAAAGTTATAGAAAATCGATGATGAAGACTTTGACCAACTCTGACAGATTCCAATTCAAGAAAATCGATCCAGGTTATCTTTGTTACTATGTTTATGAAAAAACTCTTGATAAATCTTTGGATCTTTTGATCCTGAAATTTCTACTGATTGCGGAGTTTCTAATTGGTTTGGATATACTACTTTCCATCCAAACATGACCATTCAAACTTGTCCTTGTCCTGGTATTGTTACCGCTACTTATGAAACCATGAGATCCGAAAGAAATGGGTAGAACTCTCCATCAAATTAGGTTATGTAACTTGTTTGTTAAGTTCTTGGTTTGGTATTATTGTCTTGTTTGTTGTCCTTTTGAACTTCCAAAAACTTCCGGAAATCATGTAATAAGTCAGTCCTATAATGAGTCATGTAACCGTGCCCGATTCAACTCGGATTATTATCATGAATACAATTAGTTAAGGATTTTCGGAAGAAATTTTGAGTCTTTTTAAATAAATAGATAATAATGTATATATGTACGAGGTGTGATACGTTCACATACCTAGTCTAACAGACTTTGTCACAAAGTTCTTGGATTATTGATTTCCTCCACTATGAATGGCTACGATTAATTGATAAAATACCCGGATTTACAGCACAACCACGACCCGATTTTATATGTAATGGACTTTCCATTGTTTTCCTCTATAACACAGACCATGTTCCTCTCGAATCCTTCTTCCACTTTCCATGAAAATTAAAAGTTTGTCGGTCGATAAATCTATGGAAAGTCTTAAAATCTCGAAATGATTATTAGGTGAGCTGATTTTCTGTGTTTTATATGGATCATCAAATTATTTCATGTCTAGGGTTTTAATTTTGGGATTGAGATGATGTCAATAATCAATTGAACTTGGGTTTTGTCATATTTCTTGTTTTTTTTTCACAAAATATTTTTTTCCCCCCTAAATTATTGTTCTGTTATGAGATTGTACCCCATTTTAGTTTCTTGTAATTAACTTGTTTCGTTTATGCCATTGGAGGTCTTTGCTGCTCTTGGTTTGTTAATTTCAGAATCGAGTGAAGACCCAAGGAAAGGAAAAGTAAACACATTCTGTACAAATCCTCAACTTCACAAAATCAAAGGCGATAGTTTGCAATTGAAGATGAAATTCACTAGAAAGATGGAACGGGGAGGGTCAACAGATTTCCATAATGTTTTGATAAAATATTAATGGCAAGTTGCTGTCGATGGAAAACTGAAGGAACATCTGGCAGGAATACTGGAACAATTACCAAAACATAAGAAATGGATCATATGAGGCTCCAGAGAATGATTGGGAAATGGAATACCGAGTAATTCAAAAGAAATTTAGAGCAAAGGGGTACATGAAGGTGCCTGAAATTCTATTTTGGAACCTTAGAGACTCCGATGCGACACCAATTCTGGGAGAACAAAAATGAGAGAACCAGAAACCCACTCACTAAAAATATTGGTAGAAGAAAGAGAAGACAGAATGGAAAAATTATTGAATCGGGTCATGGACCACTTATTAAAACTCGTGTGTTTTTTCCTAATATCTCAACCATCTAAACTAATAAGATCCAATGGTTGTGCGAGTTTGTGCAAGAATCTGTCAAATTAAGTCTGTGAGCGGAACGCGCCTCAATACATTAAGATTTTCAAAAATAATACACAAAGATAAAATAAAAGTTGAAAAGTCAATTTAGAACCCCACACCAACCGGAAAACAGAACAGTACTAAAAGTTCCCTGAAACAACTATAAAATGAATTACAGGACCCAATATCCAACGAGAACAATGAACCCGAAAAATATCATCACTAGCACACAAGCAAAAGAAGTGAAGGTGGATCTAACATCACGGATACAGTGATACTGTTTATTCATGCATTTGAATTGTTACTTTTACATTTATTTAGATACTCTCTTCATCGTATTTATTTGATCCTAAATCATCGAATTTCTTACCGTCACCCCATAAGGCGTATGCTTCTTCACCATGTACTGCATCATCTCCGACCAACAGTTGTTCTTCGGACATTCGAAGTGGAATAACAACCCTTATTGCTAAGCATATGATGGAAGTGACAACAACATTCAAACCAATGATGAAAGCAACAACTACAATTTGTTTCAATAGTTTCATTCCACCATGTCCACCATAAGTTAAACCTCTTGAGCCGGGTACAGGAAAAAAAAGTCTGGAGAGTTTCGGTTCTGCAAATATGCCCATACAGATACCTCCGAGAAGGCCCGCGACTGCATGCGTATGAAACATACCCAGCGTGTCATCAAATTTTTGAAGTAATTTAGATCTTTTATGGAGGATCATCATCGTGAACCATGGAATAAAACCTGATAAAATTCCCATGATAAGATCTGCCCATCCATGAACAAGACCTATATTATACACGAACAACATAAGTTCAGTCATATATATTATGAAGTTGTAGAATGGACAAAATTAGACGTAAATAAGAAGCTGGGTTGCACTAACACGGACTCGGGGACGTGAATGTGGACTCGAAAAAATTCTAAAAGACAAGAATGCGGTAATGACATTTTCCACTAAAATGTATATGTTATGAATGTAATTTCTCAACAACACTAATAAATTATTGATAAAAGAACAAATTTATGAATGACTAAATATTTATGTCAGTAACTTAGCACATATGAAGAAAATATAATTAAGCATTATTAATGTATATTTGTATTGAAATAATATGTGATTCATTAACATGATATCACTGATGTGTCTGATGCGGAGACACACGCGTCTAAGCGTCAAACGCGAGTCGGACGAGGATATGTGATCATTATAGGCACATTCGTGCTACCCTGGTAAGAAGTATCTTATGATAATTTTTTTTCCTTTTGAGAATTGGACGAGAATCCATTTTTCTTCTTCCTTTCTTTTTGTTGTAGGGATTTAGCCCACGGGTGTGCAGCCCAATATATTATCCAAGGTTCTATTCTTATTGTAAATAAAGCTATACTATAGATATGTAATAGGGTTACTCATATCAATAAGAAATTCCTCTCCTTCTTTGTCTCTTCATCTTCTTCTCTATAATCCACCGCAATACGTTATCATGCCCGATGCTATACCATAGAGCTAGATGGGATTTTTGGTAGATTTTTTATTTCCCTTCTACATGGGTTTGGATTTACATCAAGGAAATTGTGGAATCAAATCAAATCATCTAAGTTGGATTTATTTTATCATATTTTTTCTTCTTCTTCTTCTATCTTTTCCATGATTGATTAAAAAAAATAAAAAAATAAAAAAATTCATATCACGATCTATTTTTTTATTTTCATGATCTGTTTCGTTCAAATCAACTAAATGTGAAAATTGTTTTGAATATTATATTTCATATGTACGATAAAACAATATATATATATATATTTCATATTTTTGTTTGTTTGTGCATGCGTGAAGATTGAATCTAATCTATGTCTACGATGTACATCATTTTTGTTTTTTGGGTTTGCGGTAGTTGATTACGCCAATTTTCGGCCACTGTGTGATCCGAGGAAGAAGAAATTAGTTTAGGAAGAAAAAAAAAAACACCTGACCCGGCTCCAGTTCCGTCTAAACCCTACCCAGCTGATCCTCCACGGGTCTGTCTAAACCCTAGCTGACCCGCTCCAAGTTGTCCAAGCTCGTTCCTGTTTTGGAGTGTGCATGTCAAAGTCCGTTCCGGTTTTGGGACGTGCGCGAGTAAGTCTATACTGGTTATGTCTATATACGGCGGGAACCAAAGCTTGAGGTATGTAAATAATGGAGCATCTATTGGGCTTTTTTTTTTTTTGGTACATTCTTTTGTCTTAGATAAGTCCATATTATATAAACGGTCAATTTAGATTATTTTTATTGATCTCAACCATTAAGAATTTTGGTCTTGATGCTATTTGTTCTATTGAATATGATATTGGCTATGGTGGAGTGATGTCTTTTGTTTAATTGGTTGTACCAACTCGATTATAATGTATTCATTCGAGGTTTAAAAGTACTTGAGAACCAATGTTGCATACATGATATTTTCTCCCTAAATTTGAATGTTCTGTGGGATGTAATCCCACTTGCTCGACTATTACATGTATTCAAATTTTTGTGGAAGAACTCACAAAAGGTGATATGAGTCAGAAAATTTTCATTTCTTTACTTCATCCATCATACTAACGAACCCGTATATGTTGAAGTATGACAACAAGATAACTATCTTTATTAATATATTCAACCTAAAGTAAGTGGTTGATATGTGTAGTGAGGTTCTCTTGGCCCGTTGAGATAAATAAATTTCTCAAATTAAGCTAAATGTAGCAAAAATGAAAATGGAAAGAACCCCAAAGTAATGAGGGTTAGACGTACCGACTCATATAAAGCATGTGAAAAGGGAAATATATATATTTTTTCCCCCAGCAATAATGACACTAAATTACATGTATCAATTGAACATGGGATGAAGCTAAGATGTAGTTCTAGCTCTCACCAAAGATTTGGGAATGAATCTTCTTACCGGTATTGGTACAAGCAACGTAATGCGGGTACCATAATAACAACCAATTTTCATAAGAAGGTCATAATTTAGACATCAACTTTAATGACAAGAAGAACTTTGTCTGGAAAATTGACTATTTAATTGAACTAGATCCGATATCTACGCTTATGGAATGAAAAGTACACCATTCCCAAGAAACATAAATTCTCTAAAGTACTTGAGATATATCTGGATAAAACATAACATACATTCACTCTAAAGTAATTGAGTTGAATCTCACTTATGTTACTAATAAGGACATACCACTTATTTAATATCTCAAGACTTAATGTCTAACAGATAGTGGTTTCCCTCCCACCAGCTTAAGGAATTTAAAGTAGTTGTTGAACTATTTCCTTATAATGTGATTATGAGGGTTGGATCATCGAGAACAACACTGCTCAAATTTGTTTTCAAGATAGAACAAATACATCACAAAATCTCTGCATGTACCAAGAGATAATCACACCTTGTTAAATTCCTAAGTAACCCGTGCAAATGGATTTCATGTGGAACATCAAAATGATGAGAATATAATTAATTGCATCTTTTATAGTCTCTAATATATTTGGAAGGAAATATATTTTAGAGAAACTAATGAGTCAATCTAGTGCAATGTAATTCACTATAATATTTGGATTATTGAATCATATTGACTCCGACGATGAAATGTTGGAAACTGGATCATACAGGCTTTGGGCATAACCATAAAGAAACTTTGGTTGTGACATGATGATTGTTTGGAAGAACTCATACAAATATCACTTTATTTGAGTGAATGAAAATGGGAAAAAGATTGACAGAATGCAAAGTGATGGCATATCTCTCAATAAGAGTTTTCTAAATTACTAGATGCACAACCCCCCTTCCCATTATGCTTTTAGGTAAGAAAGCATATCACTCGTTTTTACAAAGTCTTCAGTAAAACAGGATCGAGACCATCCTAAGATGAAAATGGTAAAACTTCCATATTACAAAGAAAACAAGGTGAACTTTAGAAAAATATTCATGCAGAATGCGGACCATATTAAAGTGACTTATGGCTCTGGTGAATGTTTTGAAATTTTGGACTAGTTATAGTTCCCAAGAAATTTGCGTTTGAAAACTACTAGCGCATACCACACAATGCAAAGTTCAAAGGCTAACCACCTTTGTTAATCCTAGAGAATTTACATCAAAAGGACTTGATGAATATTGCATGTTTAATAGGATCAATATAGAGCATCTTATACCAAATGGTCTCGCAGAGGCTACCATCAAAGTTTACAGATGGTGTCTTAGGAATAGGTTATGCGTACCAACATATCTTTTATTGCTTTGGGGATATGCAATATTACACGCAATCTTACTTAATTTGTTTTTAGAACCCAATATTAGTCAACCTTTTCTGCGTACCAGTTGGTAACTGGATTTAAGCCTGACATTCGTGTTTTTACGCATTTTTGGTTACACTATATATGTGCCATTACGACTCCACATCGTACTATGATGGGTCTTCAAAACTGTTAAGTAGTTATGTTGGAAATGAGTTCCCAACAATTATCCGCATATTAAAACTTTTGGCAGGAGATCTCTTACCGCTATATTTGCGGGTTGTCATTTTAATGAGACATTCTTCCCGCCGTTAGGGGGAGATAAGAAAAAGTATTTTCTAAGGGAACACCATGAATTATCGTGGTGTGTTCCCACTATGTCTCATGTTGATTCTTGTATTCCACAAATGTAAATGTGAAGTGACAAAGAATAATCGATTTTCAGAATGTACACTGATATCGCTAAAGTGACAAGATCACACATACCAGCTGCAAATATTCCTGCAAGGTTAGAAATACTCAGTATGGGGTACACCATAGACTAAGGTGTTGCAACTACACTTGGTGGGAGTGTAGTTAAGGCCGTGGCTCCATAAATGAAGATGGAGATGCCACTAGGTTCGATCAATGCTCATCTAGAAAGGAAGTAGATGAGTAAGGCACAACCTAATTTGTAACATTAATGAAATCATCTCATTTGATTGTCTTTGACTATGTCCATGAATCAATACTGGAGGACGCTCCGAAGTTTAACGATTCCAGAGAACAATGACATCCCAAGTGGATTATGAGAACACACACGAGTTAATGGAAAGATCGTGTGAGCATATTAATGATTATTATTTTCATATACAATTGCTAAAGGAAATCGAGCACGATGAGATCGAACCATGCTTCTTATTGTTTGAATATCAACAATAAAGAGCATATTTGGCCTACACAATCCAGGTAGAATTTGATTCTTTGAAAAATATATAGGTATTTGGTGTGGTAGTGCTAACCAACCAAGTGTAAAGCCAGTGGACATACATGATTATTTGTCACAAATCACAGTGAGAATAATGAAGTCGTAATGGTATAAAGACTCTCCTTGTGGCGCGAGGTATCTCACAAAGCCCTGGAATTGTTTACTTTGTTGTAATGAGCATTATAGCATTTTTCTACTTAGTTAGCTTGGTAATTTCAAAAGGACTTGAAATGCAGCATATGTATGTGGTTGTTACGTATCTCTGAAAGAATCAAGAGATAGAAGATATTTACAAAAGTACTTGAAAGAATTTTGTTTCCCAAATCAAATGACTCTAAACCACAGAGTGCATTTACAGTTAGATAGAATGCTCACTTATAGATTCAAGCAATCAGGCGGATGAGTTATACCCATACAAGTGACTATTTGATTCAGAGGGGATAGACAAGTAAGTTATTTTTCCTTGCGTATTCACAAGAAAGTTCCTGATTTCGAATTGTAGATATCTATGTCGATGGTACATACATGATGGGTACTCTTGATGTAATAAGAGACCTTAAAAGCTATTTGAAATTCGAATTTGAGATGAAAAAATCTAGGGAAAGCTCGACCGAATACTGAGCTAGTGGTATATTATCCCACCAGTTTGCATTTGTCTAAAATTGTCAGGAAATTTAACAAAAACATGCATCCTGATAGCACTCCCATGATTAGTCGAGGTTCAAATGTAAGTAAGTAGCCATTTCGTCTAAAGGAAGATGACGTAGATGTGTTGGGAGATGAAATTCCCATATCTAAGTACAATAGACGCATTGTTGTACTTAGTATAATAATGTACTCGATAAAATTTTGTATCCTCAAGGAACTTGTTAGCTAGATATATCTCAGTGCCAACGCAATGTCATTGGAATGGTATAGTGAATGTAATCATGTACTTAAAAATAACCATTGCCATAAAAAAAAAATTCCCTGCAAAGACATTAAAAGGAATGCTAATGAAAGTGCAATCCAAAAGTTGTTGATTATGAAGGAACAATAATCTCTTTTCCAACGAAAGTAATCAGAGGGAGATATGGTAGATTATTTTCTAGGTTATTACCGATATTCAATTTCGAAAAGTACATGACTAAAGTAACAGTCTAGAACAACTATAAAAGTGATCAGGGGGAGATGCCGACATCAGGGGGAGGATCCAAGGATATGATGTCGACATATTTTACTTCGAAATTGAAGTTGTGTTGTACTCTTTTTCCCTTCGATCGAGAATAGTTTTTCCCAAAGGATTTTGTCTCTCGACAAGGTTTTTAGCGAGACAATACTAAAAACATCAAGTATGTTGAACGTTGAAGACATAAGGATCTCCGTTGATATTACTGAAGATATCTGGATCAAAGAAATGAAATGCGATATTCTATTAAGCAACGTAACTTCCAGAATCAACAACATTGTCTTATAAACATTCAAGTCACCAAAGTAAAGTGTGATAAACCCCTTCTGACTGCATTAGACTAACTAAAATTGTCTGACATCAGGGGGAGCATCTAATGGTGTGTTGAAATCTTTTCCTTCATCGAGGTTTCTTTTTCCCACATGGTTTTGTTACTCGGCATGGTTTTTAATGAGACAACAACAACCACCGGGAATGTAATTTCCCAGCTAAGGCTATTGTCTTTCCACGAGGATTTTCTGCCCTTAAGAGTTGTGAAGCAACTAGTCAACTTCAATAGAGCAAAGTGATCATCTGCAACGGAGCACCTTTACCTGCATCCGTCATGTTTTACTCTTTTCCCTTCGTCAAGGTTTTATCCCACTGGGTTTTCCTCGTCAAGGTTTTAATGAGGCAACACATTCGAGTTCAACTATGTTATGAGTTTGATTATTATTGTACTATTTTTCTTTAGTTCAGGTTTTCGCCCTTTGGGTTTTCCTAACGAAGTTTTAACGAGGCAATTAACTTAGACTCGTTGATCTTTGAAGATCGTATTACATGTGATGAACTACATGTAAAATACGAGGCAACATGTGAAGTACTACATGTGAAGAGCTGTACCAAGGTTTTGTCCAACTGGGTTTTTCCTTGTCAAAGTTTTAATGGTGCAATTGTCTTAGACACAGAGGTCATCAAGGAGAGAACTACATTTGAAGACCTATATCTGAAGCATTGTATGTGAAGTACTGCATATGGAGTTTTATTGGACCGCACAAGGGGGAGTGTTGTAGGGCTTTAGCCCACGGGTGTGCAGCCCAATATATTATCCATGGTTCCATTCCTATTGTATATAAAGCTATACTATAGATATGTAATAGGGTTACTCATATCAATAAGAAAACCCTCTCCTTCTTTGTCTCTTCATCTTCTTCTCTATAATCCACCGCAATACTTTTTGTGTTTTTTCTATAATTTATTTTACTTTTATTAATAAAAATCATAAAGTAATCGGGAAAACGAATCTCAATGTAGGAAAATCATCTTCCTGTCCGGAAATTGTTTTCTCCCATTTCTGAAACGAGTAAAAAGCAAAATTTTATGGTGTAGAGTAGTATTCCAAGAACCAAATTGTTCCATGCTTCAAAAAAAGAAAAACCAAATTGTTCCATGTTGCATTAAAGAAATTTGTGACAGTTACCTGCACCGGGAGTTATGCAAACAAGTCCAGTGATCATTCCTTGAATAGCCCCAATTACAGAAGGTTTATTGAAGTATATGATATCCATACATGTCCACACAACGAGACTTGTTGCAGCACAAATATGGGTGTTCAATACTGCCATGGAGATGCCACTAAATTAACAGCATATGGTGCACCACCATTAAAACCAGACCAGCCCATCCACAATAGTCCTGCACCCATTAATGTCAACAAAATATTGTTTGGTGTAAAACTCTCTCTGTCAGACTGTGTCCGCGGTCCAACCTATCAAACACCACATAGAAACGGTCACTTCTCCTTTAAGCATCTGGATACTTGCAACGCACAGGCTAAAGTATACTTAAAAATAAATGCAATACTCATTTTCTACTTACCCAGTAAGCGGCAGTGAGGCCTGCAATACCAGAGGAGAGATGGATGACATAGCCACCAGCATAATCCATAACACCCCAGTGAAACAAGAACCCTCCACCCCACATACTAAAAGCACCAACGGTGTAAGAAAAAGTTAACCAAAGAGGAACGAAAACCACCCATGCTTTGAAGTTCATTCTGCCCAATAGTGATCCAGCAAGTAAAATCAAAGTTATTGCTGCGAAAACGAACTGAAAATAAACAAGAGACGCCATTGGGTAGTAAGGCTGAGCCATAGCGGTTGCAACTCCACCAGTCCTGTTGTACTGAGTTGATTCAGGTAATTCCGCTTGGGCTAAAAGATAATTTTGGCCTAATGAAAAACCAGGTTTACCCCAAAAAGGAAGAAGTTTTTCTCCAAAAGACATTTTATATGCCCAACAAACCCAACAGATTAGTACGGCAGCAAAAGCGTAAAGAGCCATGAAAGCCGAATTTACTGCCCATTTTTTCTTAACGATGCTTCCGTAGAGGATTACTAAGCCTGGTACACTTTGTATTCCAACTAAGGTTGCTGATATCATCTGCCATGCATTGTCTCCTTTGTTTAACCAATCTGGTGCTGCTTCGGATAGGTTGAACGCCATGACTGGAAATGTATGCCTTGCTAGAGTATATTATTTCACACATATAAATAAATGAGGGATAAAGAGACCATCTTATATGAAGATTCGTTCGCCTTCGGGTTTACGATGTTTACAAGATCATTGATTCCAAGCTTTGAATTGTTAATGATTTATTCGATGTTAACATTGTGTAATTGCATCATAGATCACTAAAAACAAGGTCATTTGGGTTTCAGATATTTTAATGTTCTATAAACATGACTTTATTTGTATTAACAACTGTTTTTATTGATAATGTGGCTGGGGTTATTTAGCTTTCTTATGTCTTCATATGTGATGTATGGAACAAAATATATTATAATCAGCAGACAATTGGCAACAGGAGGTCTTGTTGTTGTTGTTGTTGTTTTTCGTTGATAGGGAAGTTGAAACTCATTCCAGGTTGCCAGGGGACACAAGACAGATAATGAACAAGCAAACAACAAAACAAAAAACAAAAAACAAAACGAGGAGTGGAGGACAAATAAAACAAAGAAGAACAAACGTAAAAAGCTCACAGGTGACGTGCTATTGGTTTTGTATCGAAAATATTTTCTAGTATATCAAGTATCAAACTCTTCAAATTGGCGGCTTCCGTTTGCCAGTAATGATTCATAGCATCTTCTGATTAATATATTAAATGACAAGGTACTGAATAGTGTTTGATTTGTCGTTTTGGTGGGGACTATTGACCGCGTCAACAACAGGAATCTGATTCCAATGGAAAGGCAATTCTGCAAATGCATGATGCAAGTGTAAGCAACAATTTGTATTACAAAAAGGTAAACTCAATTTTTTTGCATTGATTCAGCCGCTGATTACAAAAGTGAACTATGCACTTCCTTGAGGATTAATGAGCTTGGTGAGACTAAAATCCGAGATCTTGGCGTCGGAGTTTTCATCCAAAAGTATGTTCTCTGGTTTTATATCACGATGCAAAATGCAGTCCCGACACTCCTTTTTATAAGTTCCTTCCACATGGAAAAGCGCATTCTCCAGGGATCCATTTTTCATGAACTCGTAAACCAGTAGTTGCATATACATATGCTTAAGGTGTCAATACCTTCTCTTCCGTCCATTCAATCTCCTGCCATCCAATTTTGCCACCTTTAACATAACATACATATAATGTAGGAGTTTTCTGACCTGATGTACTCTTTACCATAGCTAGTTTCCCATCCACTACCATCAGCTTCAGCATCGACCGAATTTTTGGAGAAGAATCCATCAACTCATAGAGAGGTTTAGGAAATGGAGTGGAAACGAAAGTTTCCCTTCTAACATCAAACATGAGTACATAATGAAATTTAGTATAGCACTGCCAGTGTATGTTACCATCCAAATAGACAGGACTACCATCAGGAAAGATATACCTCCCGGCTAGGACCTTCAATTTTCTCCATTTGTGTTCACCAGTAGTCCATGTACGATTCCGGACATTCAAGACCTCCACAACCAGGGCACCTACTTTGGTAGATTCAGGAGAAGTCGCATAACTTGATATGCATATGACTTTATGTTTCCGGCTTCGTGGATCAAATCCTAGAGCGATGGACACAACTTTGCACTTAGCTTTTCCTTCCCCAGTGATTGTAGTTTCAATCCAAGGTGATGTAACACCAGTTGCAGGATTGTACAAGAGAAATGCATCCTTGGTGGTAATACATACCACGCCCTCCACTACTTGTCTTGGTAATTTAAAGGGACCAGGACGCTGCAATCCTAATCTCCGAACACTGATCAACTCTCTTTTAGGTGAAGATTGAGATGAAGAAGTTCTGAATTTCAGAAATCCTTCTCCTCCTACTGCTGACCCATGGTGGTGCTGGATAGATAACAGTGAACTCGTCCATTCCTTTGCCACTTGTGGTCGGAGCACATGCAGCTTGTTATTCCACAACTCAGCATCTGATGTTGTTCTAGAGGATGCAAACCAAGGTAGGATTTTCTGCTGCTCCAGTTCAAGCTTGTTATTCCACAACTCAACATATCCTTTATTCTTTGTTGTTGTTCTAACTATTCCGGAGGAAGGTGTCGTAGTTCTTCTATCTATTCCAGGGGACCGCAAAACACCATTCACAGAAAATGCTTGAGGATTTCCAATAATCTTTCTCACGATTGCTCTTGCCGCCATCTCTCAATCAACAGTTAACAGAAGAACCCTAACTCCCAATGGGCCAATATGATATCTGAGGAAGAAAAAACACGAGTTTTTTTATTTTGTCAGGTTAGGCTAGTTCCCTGGTTGAACTAGTGAACGGAACCCGATGAATTTCAACTTTCTGGATCACCACGGACTTGGGCCAATATGATATCTGAGGAAGTGCTCTCCAACCGATATCTCGTCTAAAAAATCCTTCTGGCCAATCCATTTTTTCAACAGTTGCTTTATTCCGTGTCTCTTTTAAACAGGTGACATGCTATTGACTCTGTGTCGAAAATGTTTTCAATGAATGATGTGAATCTATCAGTGTAAGCAACAATTTGTATTGATTCAGCTGATTACAAAAGAGAACTATGCAGTACACACTGGGGCTGCAAGTCTCTATAAGAAAAACAATGAAACATATATAAACACTAACTAACAGTATTAGCAAATTCTAATCTTAATGCTGACTCAAAAACTAATGATAAGATAATGACTGGCTTCAGTGAGCTTCCACAAGGAATGATTTACCTTGTCATTTATACAAATAATCACTTCTCTGGGTCTCAACAGAAAATGATGATGGAGGGGGAGCAGGGACTGAACTCCCAATGCTACTGCCATGTGAAGTTAAACTAGGCCCAACTATAGAAACTTCTGTTGTAGCCTTAGGAGATGGCGCCATTTCAATAGATGCAATCCCTTCTAACATCTGGACTACTTTTCCCATTTTCGGCCTCTGGGATGGCTGCTCTTGGATGCACCAGAAGCTCACCTGAACTGCTCTCATCACTTGTTTCATGTCTACCTCTTGCTCGACGAGTCTTTTGTCAACAATGTTAAAGATATTTCCCCTCTCAAACTCTTTGTATGCCCAAACAGAAAATCTTAGTCCACCTGTCTCCTCTGAAACGTCAAAGTTTCGTTTCCCACCTACTATCTCCAGCAAGACCATTCCGTAACTATAAACGTCGGATTTTGATGTTATTGGAAGGTTAGACACCCATTCTGGAGCCAAGTATCCCCTTGTTCCCCTGATACTTGTCAATGTTTCAAATAAATCATCTCTTGGATTAATGAGCTTGGCTAGACCAAAATCCGAGACCTTGGCATTGGAGTTTTCATCCAAAAGTATGTTCTCTGGCTTTATATCACAATGCAGAATGCAATCTCGACACTCCTCGTGCAGGTAGGTTATTCCTTTTGCAGTTCCGAGCGCTATGTTGAACCGAGTTTCCCAGTTCAACACCTTTCTAGAAGTTTCTTCCACACTGAAAAGGGCATTCTCCAGGGATCCATTTTTCATGAACTCGTAAACCAGTAATCTGTGACGACTTTCGGTGCAAAATCCAATAAGCCTCACCAGATTTAAATGGTGTGTGCTACTTATAATTGCAACCTCCATTCTAAACTGTCTCTCCCCCTGTTCAATCCCTTCAAGCCTTTTCACTGCAATTACTGTTCTGTTGGCAAGTACCCCTTTATAGACAGACCCGAAACCTCCAGATCCAAGCTTGTCCTTGAATCTCTTTGTTGTACGATGCAGTTCTGTGTATGAGAATTGAATTGGAGCACCAGAAGTGTAATCTAGTAAGGAGTACTGTCCACTATACTTTGGACCATAGTTATAGCGCCAGAACCAGAGACAAACCCCAATAATACACACACAACCCACAGATACTAAAACAACAACGGCTACAACCCCACTGCGTAAACTAAATGTTCTACCGCTCGGGGCACATTGAAGTGGTGGATTGGGGATCACTGGTCCACAAATCTTTACAAAAGAAGTACTAATAAGAGCAGGAGAATGATACCCACTGATAAACTTGGATCTTTTCATATAACAAAGTCCTGAACCGTCAGCCAGGGAGGTGGATGCATCACAGGCTGAATCGACGAGGCAATTTGATTTACACGCCACTATGCCATTAGTAAATGCCTGAGAAGGAAGCTCAGGTGGGTAAGTAAGGAACCTAGTATGCTCTAATTCCATCATGATTGGATTACTAGGACAGTTTTCAATCTCCACCTTCCTTTTACACCCTTTTCTACTGTCATTTGGATCTGACAACTCAAAATTCCCCGACGGACAACTGCATACAGCGCCTGACTGTTCAGTATAACTGCAGATACCCATGTCACCACACCACCCATAAACTAAACACTGATCTTGAACAGCTGCCCATGTCTGAGTAAATATTCCACTACCCTTAACAGAAGTATAAATTCTCAAATTCCCATCAGAATCAAGCCTTAAAAATCTATAAGTATCAGTACTACCCTCTCCATAGTCACCAGTAGATGCTATAGTAACCGGGGACGAAAGTGTTCGATCAAAAAGCCTGAAAACACCAGTCTGCAGAAGACCTAAGTATGGTGCATTTAAGTTGGTATCATCTATTGAAGGATTAAGTCCTTTATTCCAGTAAATTGTGTCAGTATTCCAACTAAGTGTAAGATTACCAGACTTAAGCAGATTAAAAGAATATGCCCCAGACTTTAGAATCTTATCAGTAGTGAAATCCTGGCTTGGCAAAATTGTATTAGTAGGATTCTCAAAGGTAGACCAAACAGAGAAATTTGAAGCATTTTTAAGAGACAAATTACCTGACTCATCCAGTGTTGCAACTGTTACGCCTTTATCCGCAGTATCAGATTCCCAGAGAAGTTTATTCGAAACATGATTTATTAAGCGAAGGTTACCATTACGAAGAAACTCGAAACGTGAATCGGAGTCGAGAATGGCAGTATTATCAGCTTCACCACCTGCTCTCCAAATGAGAACGTTTGAGAATGAAATTCCAAAAGCAAAGAATGAAAGAGAAGAATCATTGATGGGTATAAAACCAAGTGAGAAAGTGTTTTTGGATGAATTCCATTTGTTGTTTGGTTCAAGAGTTGAACCCAATTTAATGTCTGTTGAAGAAACTGCGTATATTAGAAGAAGAAGAGAGTATAGAATTAAGATGATTATAAATGAAACTGAATCAATTACTACCATCTCTCTCTGTATCAAAATTTACTGTTCTTCTGCTGCTTATCTACCTGAGAACAAGTGAGAGAAAGAGAGACTCATGGATGAAGGCATCGAGTTAAAAGGGTCTTGGACAAAAAGCTTATACCTTTAATGAAGAGAAAAGAAATGGGGCCGCATCTGAGCTTTTAAGAGGGACGAGTTTTGTTTTGAAGGAGCTGACATTTACGGGGGTTTAATCGATAAATATTTTTGTATATTTGTATAGATTTAAAAAGAATCGTGAAAAATGACTACTTATATAGAGTTCTACGGAGTTGGAAAAATAATTGCAGAATTTTATATAGTTGGCCTAACTCTTATAGAGATTTGTAGAGTTCTAAAAAGTTGTGAAAACAAAATTTCTAGAGAATTGTATAACAACCTAACATGATGAATTTACAAATCTCTAGATTTGTAAAATTCTATAAAATTTATCTACTCAAAACAATTCTTGAAAAACCCTAATTGCAAATTAAATTAACAATAATTTGGTACACTTTAGCCATGAGTTAAAGTTTTCATTTCATCTAATAACAAAATAAAAAAGAGTTTGATCGTATCATATGATACATAGATGTATATATGCATCTAGGATATATATTTATTTTTTTAAAGAGAGAAATAGATCTAGAGTATACGTGCAAGCGCTTGTATCAACTTGAAATAAAATAAAATAATATCAAAATAAATATATAAAAGATACTAATAAATTAAGTTTTAAATTTTTGTAGAAGTCATCCAAAATCTTTCACATTTTGCAAGACTTTCTCCAAGGCAAATGTACACATAAGTGTCATTCAAAGTCTTAAAATTTGAGAAGTATGTAAAGTCTTTAAATTTTCTCATTTTTAACGAGTAACACAAACTTTGAAAGAGATTTTATAAGTATATAACGAGTAACATATATTTATAAGGAGTTTTCTAAATTATACAACCAGTAACACAATATTTTAGAAATCTATTAAAATCTAAATATATAAAAAGATACTTTACTCCTCCGTAAATTTTTTGACTTCGAAAAGTAAAAAAACAAAAAGTATTTATTGAGTAAACCCCCGTTAGTAGTAGATTCCACCTGACTAAGACTGAGTCGTTACTCGGTCGAACACTGACATAAACCGTCATCTGAGACCGAAACTCACACTAGTAAAAAACGGGGTTGGACACACTGGTGAAAAACGGCCGTTTTAAAGGTTTGGATGGAAACTATCTTATTCTAACTCGCCCTGAGCCACAACATCTCAGTTCAATGATTTTATTTTCTTTTGTTTGTTTGAAGCACTTTCTTTCCAGCTTGTTGTCCGGCAACATCTGGTGCAACAACATTCAATGCTCTGATAAAACCGGTTGCCATAAGTGTTCAAACAGCAGCATTCTATCTAAGCCAGGTATTGTCACATTTTCTAGATGTAGAGAAAAGTAATAGTAAGATACTTCAAATTGAAAACTTTTGACCATCGAAGAAATTTCTTATAATTGAATAAAGTAAATGTGGCGGATTTTTTTATCAAAAAGAAAGAGAAAACGTGGCTGAACTTTCTTCTCTTCGTCGGAGAAAATCAGTAAAAGTTATTAGTAGTAAAGAAACAAAGCTAGATCTATAATACCACTATTCAATTATTATAGTAATGATGATATTAAAGCGTCCCTTCACATATGACAGTGTATCGAAGTCTTAAAGATGCTTTACTTTATATTTTCATGTACAAATTTTCTCTGATTAGGTAGTCGCACTTTCTGAAAAGTATCAACGACATGTTCAATTCAATGGATAGTTGGATACCAAAAGACAGAACTTACAGTCACTTCTTTACTTGTGACCTTGTGTAGGACCTTAGGTCGTCATAGGTCTTGGATTAAAATTCATTGCAGCGGTTGTTAGGCCACAGAAACAGGTAGACCAGACCAATGTCAATTGTCAAGTACTATTGTACAGGCCATCACAATAAAGCCACAAGTTAACATACATGACATGAAAGAGATGGGTGCTGACAATTATACCAACAACTTCTAGAATCTCACATTGCACACCAACAATTTCTACCGATTACAAAATAAGGAAAAATATCTGGTCATGCCATTGTTGTCAGACCCCATGACATCCCCAGCAATTCTTGTGTTGAGAAGTAATGCAACTAGGAATGTAACTGACCCGGAGTTGAACAATACGAAAATTAACCAATAACTACAATCATAAAAAAAATCATCCATCTGTAAGAAGATGGCAAAATCCTAGTGGCCATCCTGGATGTAGCCAGCATATACCATGATTGTTACTATACAAAATTCTGCCTACTTAACTCTATTGTTCTTAAGAGATTTATTGACGACTGATGACAAACCTTAGTGCTGTTTCCTATTCAAATTTCCATTTCTAAAAACATGAAACGGGTTGTACCTAAACTCTAAGAAAGGAACACTCTCATACTGCTAGGAGAGCTCTCCCTTCTCATCATGTAACTTCGGTATACTTAATAGATCAAAATGTATAAGAACGAAACATAAACTAAAATATGCATCCCATTCCCCAACTGCAATTAAATCAGGTGCACAACGAATTGCACATTAAACAAAGCAATATAGCTTAAGTAAAAAAACAAACTGCCATAGAGTTGGGTGACATCAAAACTTACTCACAGTAAGCTTTACATAATACTCCTTAAGATAACGTGCAAAGGTTTATGCAATCTTAAATTGAAACCCAAACAAATATATACAATGACATGAAAGAGTTGGGAGAATGTTACTTCAAAGGATCAGCAAAGATTACCAGTAAGTAAGTGTATCCAGGGATCTCTCATCTTGCAGGCTGCTTTGACGTCATGGCTTCAGCTGACTCCATTACTTTTATATCTTCTTCTCCTAACTCTTTCAACGAAACTAAGGTAGTCTTGTAACAGAACATTTGATTAAATGCACTAAAATTCATAAGCTCTTTCGAGATTGAAGCTATTGGATCATAAATACTAAAAGTGTCATAATCGAAACATAAAACACTGCCACTCTTGGTAAAGGCTAACGGTTCTCTTTCGGGAAGGCAAAACAGTTCACTCCAACCCAATGGCTCGTGTTCCACCTGGTGTTCCATGTCAGGAATATCATTCTTATTTTTTAGCAGCCATATGTCAAAACATTCAGTGGCTTGACGGGTACATCTGATAGCATAATATAAAAACCCGCCCAGTTCCCCTATAGTATATTGATACCACAAACCATCTCGTGGTAGAGGAGGTGGTGAAAGACGGCCACTGAACTTCTCCACAGTCAAATCAAATACCAAAACCCTTCCTTCTCTTTTATCCCTCCAATACAATGATCCATTCACAAAAACACCTTGTCCATCATAAACCTTGGCAAATTTAGTATCCAACCTCCCAACATTTCTCCACCCATTGCCACTCCCAAGAGTATACACTGCGACCTCGACAGTATAGAGGTCTTTCCTTAACTTATACATTTCCACAACTTTATACTCATTGCTTAAAGGAAGGTAACCGAATCCGCAGGACCAGTGAATATACTGATTGGGATCCAAATCTCTGCTAAATTTTGGAAGCATGACATATTCCCTAGTCACAGGGTTACAAATACAAGCAGTATAATCTTTGAATCCATAAAGACAAACTAAACCATTAAACGAACCAAGAACCATATGACCAGCAGTTATAAATGGAGGGGTTAAATTGATTCTTCTAATACCATCAACAGCTTTTTCATCATGATTCTCATTATAATCAAAATAGTAAAGCTATTGATTCTCGGCTAAGACTAGAAAACCCAACTTACCTGAAGAATCAGCCGATTGATTAAGAAGACGAGCCAAATGCATGCGAGAGAATGATGGGTGATGAGAAATAACATTTTTCCACGGCTTGCAAATTAATTTGCAGTCTTGAATTGATTCGGTTGGTAACCGAGTTATGATGTCTAGCAAAATGTCTGTGGGGAGATTGCTGAAATTCCCCATTGAAGAAGAGGGATTTACAGAGATATAGGTTGAAGAATCGGGAATTTAGGTCTATCGGGAGTTGGAATTAGAATCTTAAAAACCCTAGAATCCGACTCTTAAAACAAAAGTCGGAAGTTGGCTGGTGATACGAACTAGTTATTTCCACCCTAATTTTACTAAGCGGTCTGGGCTCTAAAGATAGGACCTAGATATTTCAACCCTATGGTTAAACTGCATCCTTGGTCGTGTGTTTAGGGGACTGCACTGCACTCTGCAGTGGGAGTCTGAGTTGTATTATTGCCTCCAAATTTCTATGAATCCTAAGGCCCCTTCCTGTGGCAAATGCCAAACCCACCCATTTGCCATGCCAGCTGGCCTGGTAAACTGGCCGCGCTACTATGGTAAAAACTCTAAGTGATCGAGTCTTCACCTAGCGGTGCCAACTATACCGGTAACGGTGTAGTCTCAACCGTTAGGTGGATTTGAAACCTCCAACGACCCTTTCTCCACCGCTATAAAAGGGCTAAAAATCACACTAACATTACACCAAATTTTTTACACAAAAAATTTCTATCTTTCTATCTTATTATCTTTCAAAATGGCAAAGTTTGAATCCCAACTTGACTTGGCTACCCAACTTGATTTTTCTGGAGTGGTGCTTGAATCGGCCCTTAATAAGATATGTGAAGGTTATAAAGAAATAGGTAAAAATCAAAGAAGTCTACAAGTTTTGGATATTAATCAAATCAAACCTCCAAAAAGAAGACCAGGAAAAGTTCAAGGGAAGGAAAATTTGAAGGCAAAGAAGAAGATAAACAAAGGAGACTCCGTTCATGAGCGCATTGATTGGAAGTTTGGTGAAATGAAGAAGATAAACAAGATGAAGAACATTGTCCCAAACTTTTACTTTTAAAGTCTTTAATGTAAAGTTATGTCATTATCTAGATGAATGAAAGGGGCACTAATGTAAATTAGAATTCTTAACTTTTAATGAAAGATGCACTAGTTTTATATTTGAATATCTTAAAATTAAAATTTGATACAAATGATAGTTGCATCATACAAACGAAAGATGCATCATATTTGGGCAGTTACTCTAAACTGATCATATTTGGGTAACACCCTCAAGATAAGATAACAACCCTCATAGTGAAAATTTGTTCCAACTCTGTTGCGCCATTCGAGCCGACATATTTGCTCTACATCATTTGCGTTTTGGCCATTTTGTCGGTTTCGATAGCCTTCAGCAAGTGCATCATCCCATAACCCCACATCCTTGCGGATTATTCTGAAGCGATGACACAATCCATGTGCATTTCGATTAGCGTCGTTTAATGTTTCATGTTGAAATCTTTCAAATATGCGACTCCATGTAACCTCTTGATGTTTATTTTGTCCACCATCGGCCATATCTTGCATAACAAAAACATAATGCATGCAAATGGATTCATCTTCAAATATGCTAAATTTGCGAGGTCGAACTCGAGCTGACATATTTGATTTGTGGAGTGAAAGAATGAAGATCGAAGAAATGGTGTGAGTTGAAATGAAAGCTGATATTGTATTTATAGGCAGATGAAATGATGACCGTTGGATGAGATGATACTGACGGTCTAGTCTAGACCGCTACCGGTGTAGTATACACCGAAATGTTTATAATGGACCGAGCGGTCGAGACTCGACCGCTCGGTAGAAACTCCACCTGGCCTGGCTAAGTGGAAAATTTTCCACTTAGCCAGGTCGGTTTGCCTGTTTGCCCCCTCCATAGTGGGTGCTTGAAGGAAAACATGAATATTTGCCACACCCATAGGAAGGGGCCTAAGGCCAACCCTAATCCCTTGTGGTCGATGAAAGTGCAAAATAACTTTGAAAGAAAAAATAAACAAGAAATGGAACTATGGAAGTCCAAGTGGATCTCCAGTGCAACACTCATTTGGTTTTAGCATTTCTTGAAGGTCAACAGATCTTTGATGGGATCTTAGTTCTTTCGGTTAAAATACACCTTGAGAAATAAGAGAATCATCTCTCTTTGTCAATATTTTTGTCAAGTGTTTACATCAAAGATTACAGGAAGTCAGCATTGGGTACGTACTTCTGTCATAGAAATTGAATAAATTTCTGACGAAGTAATCTCAAGTGTTCACATATAACATAAGCAACTAATTTGATTCTTCAGATTACCGCAATATACAGAACGGTGTAAATTTCGTACTAAAACAAAAAACCACACATATCCTCTCAAAAGGTTATATCCTTAACTCTACATTATCAATTATGTTCAGAAGTAAAAAAAGTAAAGACTCACTCCCTCATACTGCTAGGAAAGCTATCCCTTCTCAGTTGTCACGATCTTCCTTCCATATACTTTTTAAACTCAAATGTGTAAGAAGTAAGAACGAAACATTTAACAAGTATGCATCCAACTCTTCAATTACAATTAGATCAACAAAGCAATATAACTTTAAAAAAAAGTTGAGATTGGTGAAATGGTAAGTACAATCTGAATTTAAAACCCATAATGACAATCTAACAGTAAGTACTAACAGAAAGTATCCAATTACATAACATGCACTAGTGGATAATAGGTTTTTTACTACTTCCTGGGCTTTTCAAAAACTACTGTTATTGGGATGTAGCATTTATTCATGCAGTCATTAATAGTTGTTTTATAAAAAATAATTTAACTAGTTCCAATAACAATTGTTTTATAAATGGATATTTTCGTAAACACGATGTAATCTCTATTATCTTTTATCCGAGTGATAAAACAACTGTGAGGCCAAGATATTTTTATAGTCCCAGTTTTCAAGGTAAAGACGTGGTCTTCTTTCCGTGTCTCTTCATTTATCCATTTTTCTGAAAACAAAAGCAATAACGGAAACTAGATTGTTTTCCTCATCGAGCATGACTAAAGTTTACATCAAACAAAAACAAACCCATAAAAATTAAACCTTCAATTTTATCCAGAACCCCAAATTGGGAATCGATAAACCCTAAAAGTCTAATTTCCCAAATAATCTTCGATTGAACTACAAACTTCAACTGTAATTGAGAAGAAAATCATATATAATCTTTGATTGCACTTCGTCTTTCTTTAACTCTACTACATCCCCAAACCCAATCGAATCAAACCCTAGATTTCAGTTCGTTTATTCATCCAATCTTGGAGAGAATGGAGAAGAATTTTCGGGGGATCTGATTTCAGTTCGTTTATTCAACCCACCATTTTAGAGAGTTCCCTGCTGTTGATGAAAATCACGCAGTTCCCTGATGTTGATGAAAAGCTTCTTATTAATGAAGATGTCGATTTATCATGATGCCGATCTGTAGATGAAAATCTTCTTATTTGAAGATTTTGGTGAACGAAATGAAAATGTCGATCTATTTTTATATAATGGGTTAGTGGTGGATTTGATTTAATCATCTTTTTATTTAGTTTTTGTGTCTTCTCTTCTGATTTGATTGGTAAGTTTTTGTTCCTGGATTGGGTTTTTTTTGTTGTTTAGATCCATTTATGTAGTTTTAGTTCTTTCACGAGGTATGTTTTTTTTAGATATTGTTTGGTGGTTTGATTGAAATTTCAAGTGATTAATATGGGTATAGAGTTATATGGATCTTAATCTCTGGTTGTTTGTAGGAATTTCGATACATCTGTTTGACTTTGCTGTTTATTATTATGAAATTGCTTTTAATTAGGATTTGGTTGTTTTCAATTGGGCAAGATTTCTGAATGGATATTATCTTTTTATTAGATAATACCATCTCGGAATGATTCTCAAGATTTCTGAAATGGGGGTGACAATCTTTAGTTCTATTTTTTTTTCTCTCTAATTTTTCATTTTGAGCTCCGGCCAAAATTTCTGGCGATTGAAAACCAGGGATTTCAAGAGTGTGGAGCTACCATGTTTGTTGTTTGTAGAGAGAAATTGAAGAGGGTGCAGATTTCATAAAAGCAGATATTCTTTCCTCTACAGATGGTCATCTCGTTTGCTTTCGTGACTTCTTCTGTTGAGCACACCTTTTGTTCTCTGCACCCTTCTTCTGTTGTATAACAGAAATGAGTTCTCGATTATCATTCAAAAAATTATTTATTTTTTCCTCAAATGTTTTTACCATTTGTCAGTTCTGCTCTTGACCTTTTAATCTTTTCCAGTTTCCATTTAATTGTGATAATGTAGATCAGTTGGGGAAGTTTCGTGTGACTTATTACCAATCTTTTCATGTGTTCAAGTCTTGAACTTGTTACTATTTGCTATATATACTTCTTAGATTCTTAAAGTTTCTAATGCTAAGGTCTATTTGTCTATAGTCTTGAACTTGTTCCTATTTGCTATATAAGCATTCAAGGAAACGAAAAATACTTGTTATAAAAAAATTCTTGTTCTAATTTTGTAATATCTTTACAGTGGTATATTGCAAACTATGACTGTGCGAAACAATACATAGATCCGCACACTCTTTAATACATGTTACCGGAAGAATAGGTGCTTCTATGCTTGTAGTTTTGCTTACATATGTTTTCAATTTTACTTATCTGTGATGATTAGGGATTTTAATTCAGTTTTGCGATGATGTGCATGATAATAAGAATGGAAGGGGAAAAACAAATGGCAGCAGCTTATAGCTTAACGGAAGGGGAACGCACACCAGGTGCTTATAAAAAGGCCCGAGTTAGTTCTACTGCCAAGTTCTTCCGCGGCTAATCCATGGGACTGTGAGGTTTATGTTCTGAGAGTTAACTGAAGTTATTGAACTCCAGGAGTAAGAGTGATACGATATAGGGAGTTAATCAACTGCAGGCTGGTGATCTTATAGCAAGGCTTGATTTGGATGATCCAACAGCTGTACGAAAAACCGAACCTTTTCACGGAAGTTTCCCACTTTTGGGACCCCCAACTGCAGTTTCTGGGAGAGTTCATCAGAGATTGGCTGCAAGTTTAAATGCTGCGCGGATGATTCTTGCCGGCTATGAGCATGACATCAATGAAGTAAAACTCAGACCCCGATATCATAATTAGCAAACACTTATACATAAAAGATCATTATTTTTCACTGGGTGAAAATATGCACCCAATTGTGTTTCTTTTTTCTTATAGATTTCCTGTCATTGTCAATTGTCATATTCATTGGCTCCAAATCCATTTCAGGTTGTACAAGATTTACTTAACTGCCTCGACAGTCCAGAGCTTCCTTTCCTTCAGTGGCAAGAGTGTATGTCGGTTCTAGCAACCCGCCTTCCCAAAAATCTCAGAGATGAGGTTCAGTTTTCTTGTGTAGTTCCTCTCTTAGTTATGCTTGACATTGTTACTTCCATCTCAAATATAGAACTAATTTTATACATTCCTGCATAAATTTGAATTTCATCAGTTGGACATGAAATACAAGGAGTACGAAGGATTATCATGGTAAACTAATTTCTGACATGTGAAAATTTCTTGGTAAACTAATTTCTGACATGTGACATCTCTTGGTAAACTTATTTGTAATAATATTTGAAGCTTGTCCTGTTTTCTAATGGTTGACTTAACTATTAATTTCTGTGCTTTCGCTAGGCTAATGTAATCGAACGTCTTCGACTTCAATATAAGAAAGATCTTCTGAAGATAGTGGACATTGTGCTTTATCACCAGGTACCTATGAGTTATGTGTCTACCGCTTTCTTATAAAGTATTGTTGCTTAAACAAATGATGATAAATTGATGAATAATGTCTTGCAGGGTGTCCGTAGCAAAAATAAGCTGGTCTTGAGACTCATGGAAGCACTGGTTTACCCTAATCCTGCAGCATACAGGGAGAAACTGATCCGCTTCTCTGCTCTTAACCATACAAGTTACTCTGAGGTTTAAGCTCTGAAGAATAATGTGAACACATCGGCGCTGACCCAGTCTGAGATACAAGAGATTGAAAAGTAGCAGAAGGAATCAAGCCAGCTGACAGCAGTCAACAACTAAGACGACAAATGTGCACGGTGAAGAACTCATTGTCACCACGACGAGTCCGTTTGAGAACCAACAGCATGTATCTAAAACCGATTGGCGTGTGAGAGAAATCTCAGCTACCAACCTTTATCTCCGTGTTAATCACATTTATGTTAATTAGGAGGACATTAAGGTACAATTTACTATTTGATGATGTTTTCTTTCTTTGTTTCTCTCTTCTTTTACCCTGGTTAAAGAGTGTTCTCTGATTCCGGATTAATGTCATTCTTGTGAGCAGGAGACAGGATACACCTATATCATGCCCAAGAACATTTTGAAGAAGTTCATCTGTGTAGAAGATCTCAGAATAGAAATTGCAGGTTACTTGTATGGTGTAATCCCCCTTGACAACCCTCAAGTGAAATAGATTCGATGTATCGTCATGGTTTCTCAGTTGGGTACACATCGACATGTCATTCTTCCATCGGCTCTGCTAGAGCATGATTTCTTGGGCGATCTGGAACCGCTTGGGTGGATGCATACCCAACCAAATGAGCTTCCTCAGCTGTCTCCACAGGTACTTGATGTTCTTTTCTTATTTGTCATCACTGTATTCATAATTTGATGGAATGCTATAAAGATCCTTATTTGCGTCAACTCTCCTAATGCGAAGTTCAAATTTACTGAGACGAATGTTGGAAGTTGAGCTGCTGATGTACTGTATTTTTCTGAGACAAGTTTGATCTGACTTTTAAATTTTTTACTATGTGCAGGATCTTACTGTCCATGCTCAAATTCTTGAAAGTAACAAGCAGTGGGATGGAGAAAAGTGCATCATCTTGACCTGCAGTTTCACTCCGGGTTCATGCTCATTAACTGCCTACAAACTTACCCCTTCAGGGTATGAGTGGGGGCGTGCCAACAAGGACTCTGGAAGAAATCCTCATGGTTACCTTCCAACTTTCTATGAGAAGGTTCAGATGCTCCTTAGTGATCGCTTCCTAGGCATTTACATGGTAAGATTGTCACACTTTTTGATGCTAAATATGTTTATGTATAGTCTATATATTTCCTTCCCTAACACTCTTTCTATAGTGTTAACCTTTCTCTGGTTATAGATCTCTTTACTCTTTTGAAAATATGGATAAAGGACCCAAATGAATAACTTAAAATATATATTTGAAAGGATTTTCCTTGTTTCTTTAGGTTTATTTTTATAGTTGATGCAGTAGAGGCTTACTGTTGCTTTGTATTTTCAGGTTCCCAATAGTGGGTCATGGAATTACAACTTCAATGGAGTGAAGCATAACACTAATCTGAAGTACGAGATAAAGCTTGGAACATCTCGCGAGTATTATCACGAAGATCACAGGCCAACTCATTTTCTCGAGTTCAGTAATTTAAAGCTTGTGTGAGAGTAAGCTAACATATGTGAGAGTGAAGGTTGCATATGTGAGTGAATATGAGAGTTTTTGGAAGACTTAGACTTGGTTTAAGGGTAAACAAGTCTGTGTAAGTCCCCAAGTGGGCAAGTTTTGTATTTCTTCCATTTGATGTAATAAAATAGTTGATTGTGTCATGTTCTAAGTGTTCTTGGTTGGCTGATTGTTGTTGGTAAAGTATGGCAAAGAATTGAATGTATTATGGGGTGCATTTGATGAGTTTAGAGAAGTGAAAGAAGGCTGTAAAGACTTCTACTGATTGACCTGATGTGTTGGTTGTTTGCATAGGTGCAAACTTATAAGGCTGAAGTGAAAGTGGGTGAAGTTTTATTCACAGAACCATTGTGCTGCCGGGTTACAATTTCGCAGAAAATATATGTGGTGTTTGAAGGTGTGACAAAAACTGGGTATTAGAGCTGTGTTTGGTGCACAGTTCAAATGTATTTGTTGGATAATACACTAATACTTCTTTCTCTCTTAAGCTATTTTCCTGTGAGCAAGTAAGTGGCGCATTATTTTCAGAGTATTGCTTTAGAAATGAGTTCTAATGGCATGGTGATCGACGAAGAACTACCGGGTACGTTTGATCAGCTTGAGGAGTATGTCTGTAATCTTGATGATTTTGTCATAGACATGGGCTGTGGCCTTGAAAATCCTCTTGTTTCTGAAGATAAGGGCAGGCTAGACCTACTTGAAGGAAGGACATAAGATTGGTTTAAATAATTTGACGAAAGGGTAGGTGCAGTCGAGGACAAGGTGTCTAATGCAACCTTGTTGAATTGCGAAACCAATGCTAGAGTGACTAAATTGAAGGTGCAATTCAGTGACATAAAGACCATACTAACAAGCCATGCGAAGAAAATGTCATATGAAGTGGCAAGCATTCGCGGGTTAATCAGTAACGGCATGTTTGTAGGGGCAAACGTGCATGGAGAAAGCTCAAGTCGAGTCTCCGAGCCAAGAATTTACGTTGGTTCCAGAAATGCTAGGGAAATAGAGAATTTCTTGTATGACGTTGAGGCATACTTTGAGGCGAATGGAACTGGGGAAGGACAAAAAGTAACTCTCACAAGCAATTACCTTGGTGGTGATACAAAGGTTTGGTAGAGAACTATGCTGCAAGAAGATGAAGCTGCTGGTTATGCCAATCATATGTCATGTAATGACATGAAATAGGTACCGAGATGTCAGTTCTGGTCGAGCAATGGTGCTTGGTATGCAAGAGAAAGTTTACGTAGGCTAAAAATGACGGGTACACCATAGGCCTATGCTGAAAACTTCCTTGCATTGGTGTAAGAAGTACGTGGCATGAGTGAAGAAGATCAGATGTTCCAATTTTTGGCTGGCGCAAGTTCAAGTGTGATTGCTGAACTTAAGAATCGCAAAATACAGAGTATCCATATGGCTATTCAAGTGGTAAGAGTACTTACTAGATGCACAACGACTGAATATGTGCAAAGATGTGAAGGTGAAGCCAAAAGGAAGGAAAAATCTGTAGGCAGTAAGCGCAAGCATGAACCGAAGGAAGATGAATTATTCCATTCAGCCTAGAAGTATAGGGGATGTTTCATTTGCAAAGGTTTACATTTCGCTAGAAGTTGTCCACTCAAAGCAAAACTTAATGTATCAGTTGGGAATGACTATGGGAGTCATTATAGCAAGACTCGTGAAAGCTAAGTGATGGTTCAAGGAAGATACCACACATCGAAGTCGTTGCTCACTTCGACAAGAGTAGAAACTAAGATATAAACAAGATAGTGTGTTGTTGTCTCCCTTGGCAACACCTAGTGCAGAAAATGTGGTATTTTCTGATCTTGTTTGGTATAGCTTAGTTTGACAGTTGTTACAAACTCTGTATGTAGAGTTTGGTTGTACAGAATTTTATTTGAGTCTTCAAGTTTGTATATACTTTGCTTTGGTGTAAGCAAGTTGCTTTGTTAATGAAGTTTTAGCTTTCCAAAAGTGATCAATCATGTAATGGTACATGGTCTTGTTATGTAAGAGCAGTAATGAATGAGGGTGTTCTCGTTTATAAAGTCTTGCCTCTTTATTTACGATGTAAATCTAGTTTATGGGGAGATACTACAAGTAGAATACTTAGCCTAACGTATGCAATGGCGAGATAAGTTGAAAGCTAATAAGAAAATCATAGGACAAGGGTCCTAGTTGGTGTAGAAGTGATGTTGCTGTTTGGGGATTGCAAAATGGCACGACGACAGATGGGCAGCGACGGTGCAAGCAATACATCAAGAAAGAAATCACATCATCAACAAGCATAAGTTGGGTAGAACTCATGGCCTTAGACAAAGACACACACACTTTCCAGGAAATTAGCAATGCAGTTCAAAGAAGTATTTGGAGACATATTGGCTTTGAAGGCATAGCATATGGACAGCTAAAGGGTTAGCTAATGATATGTCCAAAGAGATAGTTAGTCACAATTTTAAATGGGCTGTGAAACTCAATAGTTTTGTTGCATGGAAGTTAAGCAAAGAAAACTCACCATTCTAGTACGGGTATGCAAGATGGCATAAGTATAGAGTTTATACTTGGTAGCCACATTCAGAGAAATGAGTTCTTGAATGATGCTTGCATAATATGAGTTTGGCGAGGCATGAAGTGTGAATTCGGGTGTCTAATGCAAATAGAACCCTTATTCACTTTGTGACGTGCTTAATGAGGAGCGTGGAGAACAATAGTTCAATGGTGAAGTAATCGACAAAATTGATTTAAAATGAAGCCAAGTTGTTTATAAGTCCTTGTCACGTTGAGTGAGATGCAAGAGGAAAAGTCGGGAAACGATGGCAATGATCATGGTGATCAGATTAAGAAGAATCATAGCTTGTGTATACTTAGGCAAAAATGATTCAAGTGAAATTCAAGTCTAATCCAGAGAGTTGGCAAGACGAATTTCCAGTTAGCATTTGGGTGTTGATATGCGATTGTAGTTGAAGTTGAAGCGTATGCCAATGCGACAACAACATTAAAATTCAGTAGGATCAATGGCAAGGCAGTAAGCTAAGTGATGGCATTGGGTACTAGGCATAAAGATTTGGCAAGAATGAAAGCCAAACAAACTTGCTGAATTCTGAGTGGCTCAGAAGTGTACAAGGCCGAAGAACAAGTATGTTGAGAATACATGGTTACGTTCAACGAGGGCGTTGAAAGGATTAGATGGGGGAGGTCTATTACGGTGCTGCAAGTGTCGCATAATGATGGCGCGTCACATAGTTGCAGGCCAAGTCAGTGTTTAGCCGTAATGGCGCATTGCGAATCCATAATAGCGCAACGCAAGCCATAATAGCGGTATTACTGTACAGACTGTTAAGTGCTGAGAATGGAACGATCCCACAAGGACAATATATTGCAAGTGAAGCACTACATTGCAAAGGTATTTAGCTAAGGAATGAATCTTATTGTCCGACAGAATGAGGCTTCATTAAGGGAAGGCAAGATAAGGCCAAAGTGACAAATGCAACATGCGGTGTTGGCATTGAAGCGTATCCGTGAAGTTGAGTTGGCCCAAACTCAAGGATGATTCAAGAAGAGTGAAATAGACTAGGAGTTAGTCTATGGCATTTATTCAAGGCTGGCCAAAGCTTTAAAAATGCAAACAAGTTGGTAATGCAAGAGTTGCATTGCTGTTGTGAAGCTAATTGGCGTAGCGAAGAAGATATGACACATGAGTAACTAGAGTGAGCTTAAGGAGATGGCCTCGATGTTTGATGCTTGAGAATTGTCCGTGCATGAGTCTAGAATGATAAACATACATGGCCAAGATGGATGAACGTTGGAGCGTGGCAGAATCCAGTATGCCAGAACAAGTGGCGCAATACGGCTCAAGTGACGGTTACAAGTTGGTTACGAGCTTCACAAGCATGCCAATGACGCGTGATGGAGAGGAGCGGTTATAAAGGAGTTTATAATCGTGAGAGAAGAGTTCTAACTGCCAAGAGAACATGTGTTGGACGATTGGTGCAAGTTAAAGGAAAACTGGCCAGTTGGCATAGTAGTTGGCGGTTATGAAACTACTCCCCGAGACAGATGGCTGTCTCTAGTGTGTGTAACGGTTATGCACGGTTTGGCCAAGAAAAGCTGTTGTATAAATAATCCTAAGGCATGGGAAATTCGGCAGCCTAGCCTGTGTGAGAGTAAGCTAACATATGTGAGAGTGAAGGTTGCATATGTGAGTGAATATGAGAGTTTTTGTAAGACTTAGACTTGGTTTAAGGGTAAACAAGTATGTGTAAGTCTCCAAGTGGGCAAGTTTTGTATTTCTTCCCTTTGATGCAATAAAATAGTTGATTGTGTCATGTTCTAAGTGTTCTTGATTGGCTGATTGTTGTTGGTAAAGTATGGCAAAGAATTGAATGTATTATGGGGTGCATTTGATGAGTTTAGAGAAGTGAAAGAAGGCTGTAAAGACTTCCGTTGATTGACCTGATGTGTTGGCTGTTTGCATAGGTGCAAACTTATAAGTATGAAGTGCAAGTGGGTGAAGTTTTATTCACAGAACCATTGTGTTGTCGGGTTACACTTTTACAGAAAATATATGGGGTGTTTTAAGGTGTGACACTAGGGGACATTGCATTTCACATACACGTGATAGTGGAAGTTACAAATGTCTTATAAGAAAATATCCACAAATCTAACCTAGGGTACCGTAAAAACTAAAGATGAAATGAACTACTTTCAGCTACCACCACCTCCATGGCTCCACCACCGTCGTCTTCAATTAAAATTCAACCAGGCTGCTTAGCTTTAGGAATTGATCCGTAAGGCAATATTTGTTTGTTTCGTGTCTTCGTCTTGTTATTATGATCAGTAAGTTGAAGTTCGCTTCTCGGAAATATAATCAACTGATTTTTTAGAAGATCCAAATCGTGAATTTAATCCAGATTCAGGCTGAGTTTGCATATATTGTTGATTCTCTAATCTCTGTATAGTTTGGATTAAATATCCATTAAAATTAAGTGTGCACCACAATTTTTTATCTCTGAGCAATTTGGTTTGATTTCTTTTATTTTGTTGACGAATTTGATTTGCGATTCAGTGATGTATTCATTAGTATTGATCGTAGTATTGGTCACATTTCAAGTCCCGGTGACGGTAATAGGTAACCACCATTCATACCAACAACACTAGCTATTAAGGATCAGCGGCGGTGGCTATTAATTTAGGTTAGAGGTGAAAGTGTGAAACCAAGATTTCTTAAAAATTGAAATGAGTTTGGTTTGAAAGATTTCGATTAAAATCCAGAGAATTAATTTGATTTCCATGGCCATTTTTCTGTGTTGTTCGATTAATGAAGAAGAAAGAGTTGAGGTCGGGTTTCTGTTCGATAAGAACAAAGAACAGAGAGGAAAGAAAGTAGGAAGATGAGAAAGGAAGACCGTATTAACTCTTGGTATGTTTGGTAATAGCGAAAAGGTAGTTGGGCGGAATAAAAAATGGAGGGGTAACATAGTCAATTCACTGGACACGGACCAAAGTTTTGGACGGGAGAATGGATCCCTTTTCTTTATTATAGTAAGATAAGATAAAATCAAATCCGAGAGGAAGTTCGTTAAACTGAATGTAAGTGGTCTAATATGATCGAAGAAACATCCTCATATATATGCGTAAACTATTCAAGGGATTAGGATTAGTATTACTTGAAATGGGATTAGGATTAGTATTACTTGAAATGGGATCAAAAGACGTTACAAAGGTAACCCGATCGAAGGAAGTGAAACCTGTTGTCTTATTTCAAGAAGAAGTTAGTGGTCTTGTTTCAAAGTGAAGTTAATGGACTTCTTAATATTTCATTTGGTTCAAAAGACTAATATGTACTCCTTCCACTAAGTCTAAGACTCTAAGATGATGCTAATTAAGCCTGAGTCTGACTAACAGCACATTTTAGTTACTCTTTGGCTTCGAGTTTATAAAGCTGAATGGCTCATACAATCATCCAAAATTCAAATGGTTGGTTTGGCTTGGTTATATGGGAGAGATATTGCACATGATTGGGCGGCCATGTATGGCTAGATCCTTACAAGACGAGATTTATTTCTGTTCTTTAAATTCTTTTCCAACAGGCCAACACCATAATTGATTCCTACTCTTTCATATATAATCAAAACCAGGGAAAAAAATAATCAAAGTTAGAATTGTAAAAAGAATTCGCATATCGTCCCAAGGTCTCAAGATATATACTTTTAACCATATATATAACCATAAATATTTCTTCACTCATAAAATTTTATGTACATAAAAGTAAAAGCAAATAACTACGACCAGGAATGCGCTATCACCAAACCCTTCTAAATATTAACACTTGCACGCTGATCATAAAACTCTAAGCAAATAAAAGTAAAAGCAAATAACTATGACCAGGAATGCGCTATCACCAAATCCTTCTTAATATTAACACTTATACGCTGATCATCAAACTCTAATATATAACCTATCTAGACGTTAAGCTGGCCAATGACACCAGTATTGGCACCCTTCCTATGATGAGTAGTATCATCAGAATACCATCCATGTTTAGATTCATCATACGTTTCGCCGTCACCCCACAATGCATAAGCTTCTTCACCATGTGCAGCATCGTCTCCAACCAACAATTGTTCCTCGGGCATTCGGAGTGGGATAACTAACCTAATTAATAAGCATATAATTGTCGTAACAATGACGTTCAAAACAACGATAAAACCAGCCCCAGCGAGCTGCTTAACGAGTTGCATGCCACCTGATCCTCCATAAATTGCACCCCTAGAGTTTGTGACGGGTAAGAAAAGAGCAGATAATTCAGGCTCTGCAAACAAGCCAGTCAAAACACCTCCAAGAATACCAGCTACAGCATGAGTATGGAAGACACCAAGGGTGTCATCGATTGTTTGAAGTAATTTGCATCTTTTGTGAACAATCATCATGGTGAACCATGGAATGCTGCCTGAGAGAACCCCCATTACAATCGCTGCCCATCCTTGAACTAGACCTGAAATAAATTGGACCATACAGAGAATTCATTCAACTCAAGACTCAGCAAATTTCAAAACTAGCTTATAATTAAGATTGATTGGAAATGAGATGCAGTGACGGAGTTAAGAGTTTTACCTGCACCAGGAGTAATGCACACAAGACCAGTGATCATTCCCTGAACAGCACCAATAACCGAAGGTTTCTTAAAGAAGATGACATCCAAACATGTCCATATAAGAATACTTGTTGTTGCACAAATGTTTGTGTTCAATATAGCCATGGATGCCAGTACATTAGCCGCATATGGAGCACCACCATTGAAACCTGCCCATCCCATCCAAAGTAATCCTGCTCCAGTCAATGTCATCAACACATTGTTTGGTGGGAAACTCTCTCTGTCTTTCTTCAATCTTGGACCAACCTACAAAATTACCACAAAAAAATAAGTAAACTCTGTTATACCAAAAACCTAGAACCGTGCGTTAAAGGGTGCACACAATAGTCTGCTGGCATGAATGCAGATTACTCAAAAATAAAATAAAATGGAAGGACAAAAAGCAATGAGAGGGAGAGAAACTAATTACCCAATAAGCAGCAGTTAAACCAGCAACACCAGAAGAGAGATGAATAACATAACCACCAGCATAATCCATAACACCCCAATGAAACAAAAAACCACCACCCCAAATACTAAAAGCTCCAATGGTATATGAAAAGGTTAACCAAAGGGGAACAAAAACCATCCAAGCTTTGAAATTCATTCTACCCAACAAAGAACCAGCCAATAAAACCAATGTTATAGCTGCAAAAACAAACTGATAAATAACGAGCGATCCCATTGGATAATTTGGTGCAATACCAGCTGTTTCAACAGTACCGTTATGATAATACTGAGTTGTTGCTGGTAATGTTGCTTGATTGATCAAAAACTTCTGATCTAATGATGGACCAGGTTTACCTAAGAATGGTAAAAGCTGTTCACCAAATGACATCTTATATGCCCATGTAACCCAACATATTAAAACAGCAGAAAAGGCATAAAACGCCATGAAAGCTGAATTAACAGCCCATTTTTTCTTAACAATACTTCCATAAAGAATCACTAAACCTGGTACACTTTGTAAACCAACGAGAGTCGCTGATGTTAACTGCCATGCATTGTCTCCTTTGTTTAACCAGTCTGGTGATGCCATTCCTGAATAAAACTAGGGTTTCTCAGCAAATATCAAAGAAGAAGAAGCGTTTGTTCTTCTATTTGATTTTGATGAGGAACTTTGCTTTCACGGGCTTTCTGCTTTGTTGTGTCTTTATATAAGAAAGTCAGAGAAAGAATCTTTATTCTCGTAGGATTCGGGAATTCTGTTTCATAACAGCTGTAGAATATTTCAGTGGTCTATATTCTTTCCGTAATTCTATGCAAATATTATGTTCACCTACTTGTCATAACGTGGGTGAGGAAGAATTTAAGACGTGGTACACGGAGGAAGGTGTTAACGTATGACTGTGGTGACGTGTCGTCTATTCATGCTAACGGGGAACCAATTTGCAAATAACGGATAGGTGGGTGAATAAAAAAGTTCTGGCAAAGGTAAACATATTTTTGTAGTGTACAACTAGAATTAACGCGGTTGAAACGGAAAAGGAAAAGAATCCAGTTACGATTCGAATTTTAACTGATTAACGCATCTAGAGAATCCCAACTGTAAATGGAAAAGGAGGATTCTTAAGGGTGACAGCTGGCTTTGAGAACCGAGTCACAATTTGCTTCCGATTTTTTTTAATGACTAAATTATCCTTACGTAATATTCACTCGTATATGTCGGCCGAGCATGGGGAAGATGAGACATACGTATGTGATGATTTTCCTTCAAAAAAAGTATGTGATGATTTCGTATGATAAAAAAATATTTTGTGTGTGGGGCCGGGACGGGTGACGTTACAATGGAAATAAATATGCACGAGTGTGCCATGGGGTGAAAATAAAAGTATTTACAGTCCCAGAGATAGAATTGCCAATATGTACGCAAGTAAGGTAACTCGATTGTTATCAGGCGGAATACTACTCTAAAGAACAGACAATCTAAAGCAAATGCGGGATTAACAATTAACTATCCAAAAATGAATAAATTCAAATAACAATCTTCAAACGAACACGTTGACAACAATTCGAATAATCCACAAATCTGTTCATATTCGAAGGCGATCATAAATCGAACTTATTACCAAATAACGTAGACGAAATGAAACAAATAGAAGATGAAATAAGAAGTGCGAGTTCATGCAGCAAGCTAGCATTTTGCGGTTGATAGAAGTCATGCTCTCGTAGAAATTTGCTAGTACTTTGAGACGTTTCTTTCTTAAATTATAGCATTTATTGTGACTTTTCCACCGGTGACTGCTGCTTTTGCTGCTACCAATAATTGTTGTAGATGCATTTTACTACAAACTACATCCAAAGGATAGAAACACAATGCTCATCTCAAATGAAAGTAAACACTCCACAATGAACACAAGATATACGTGGTTCGGTATGATTACCTACGTCCACGGGGGTGAAAGGATGAATCTTATTACTTTGAAGTGTTACAAAGGTGTTGCTCTCCCTGGGATTTCCTTACAAGATGCACTTACTACTCACTTTTCTTCTTCTTAGTGTTTACTCGAGTTTTCTCTCCTTTTCTCTCCCAAAAAATACAACTTACTTTTCTTGAATACAAGTCCCTCTATTTATAGGAGAAGTTCTATACAACGAAATTAAGGTGTTGGTCATGTTACATCTATTTAGCAGTTCTGTGATCGGGCCGGTTCACGTCGTCTCATGTGGCCGATGTATCCTGACTCCTCGCCTATCCTCCGTTCGGGCCAATCTCTTTAGGTGCATTATTAACACAATGTCTCCTATCTTTTATGTCGTCTTTATGGTTATCCGATGTGACCCGTTCTTCCTTATTCGTTTGACCATAGTTCCTCGTTTGACCCGCCACGCCTTATCTTGTCAGCTTTATCAGAAGTCTGGGTCAAGTCTTGTCCGACATCATTACGCCCGACCCACGTGGATCCTTAAATCTCGCGCCCGATAATCTTCGCTCTATACTTCGCGTCTCTTCGTATTTGGGTACACCGGTTCTAGGATGTTGCCACCTGGATCTGTAGATAATTTACACCTACATTTATGCCCCTTCTTTCGCTCGTGTAGCAGACACGAGTGGAAGAAAGTCGTTTCAACCGCCACGTCCTCGTCCATGCCGCAGATCCCGCCATGCAGCGTCCCACTATCTCCACTTTATTACCTGTAACCGTTGTCATCGGTTACAACTTATTCTCTTTAAATAGGCTTCTCCTTTTTTCTTTTTCTTCTTCTTCACCCATTCTCACTCAGTCTTCCGCCATTGCAACCTCTTCTTCAAGATTTCTTCGTTACTTTGCTCTTAAAAAACCCTAGCTTTCTTGTTTTTCTTCCTTCATCTCCTCCTCCCCGATTGTTACAGTAGCTTTTGTCGCCTCATCTTTTTTTGTTGAAAACCGAGCTTTGCATTATCTCCATTAATGGCTTCTTCTCCTTCCATGACTGAGAAAAGGTCTGTTGACGACGTTTTTTCCGAGTTTGATGCTCCTTCCCTTGCTTCTCTGTTTTTGCTTGAAAGTCCTTCTAGGTATGACGATTGCGCGATAAAATCTATTTTTGCTGATAGCTCTTCTTCTATTTCGTGCAGGTCCAAGAAAAGGGTGAAGGATCTCTCTGATGAAGATTTCATTGAGTAGCTGAAGGAGAAGTACGATCTTCAAAATTACGAAGTGACCCTTCTCTCGGGCCGAAACGGTATCTTGAAGAAAACCGATATGAAGAAGCACGAGCAATCGGCTGATTGTGTGGTCATCACCTTGGGTCAACTGGAGATGGGCCTTCGTCTTCCCTTATACAACCTTGATAGCCCATTTTATTACGAGATTTTGTCCCAGATTCGGCCTTCTCGTGCTTTGGCTCAATGGACTGGCAATACTTTTCGAATTATGAACGAGTGGAGGGATCGCCGCGATGTTCATGGTTCTGATGCTGATTGGTCGACCTACAAGCCTGAGGACGCTCCAATGTATTCCGTTGCTAATTTCCTTGTCAACTATCGAGCCGGTACTACGAACTTGGGCGATCTTGCTGGGTTTGCTGCTAGTCCTCATCGGGTTAAGGTTATGCCCGAGGGTGTTGAAAGGATGATGCTGGATGCTGGATGCCGATCCCATCGGCCAACCATGCAACAAGCGACCCCGTCATTCTAATGATCCGATTTATCCCCGAGTTCCACTTCTTGTTCAAGGTCCAATTCTACATGGTGACTTCCCGTCACCTACTTTTCCCGCCGAGCCCTATTCTTTCTGGGTGGTTAATGATGACAAGGCCGATAAGGTATGCGCTTTTCTTGATTTCTATCTTGTTAGCTTCGGGCATCAACTGGTCATCTTTTTTTTGTTTGAAAATTTCAGGTCGGTTCCACCAAGACTGTCGGGTCTAGGAAGAGAGGTGCTGGCCCAAGGGTTGAGGAAGACCAGGGGAAGGTAACAAACATAATGATTTTCTTATAAGTACATGTACTTGCCCCTGTTTTTTGCCTTCACATGTTCTGACGAGACACTAGTGCAGAAACACCCAAGGAACGATGATGATGACGCGGGCGATGTTGACCCCACTCCGCTTAGGCGTAATCCTAGTAGAGGTAAGAAAATTGCTAAGCCACCGCCGAAAACGGGCCCCATCATTGATCTTTCCGATGAGGATGAGCTGTTTGGAGAGAATGTGTCGGGTGACAAAGGCGATGAACAAGGTGTGGGCGACCAGCAGGAGCCCTCGGAGACGCCCGACGTAGAGAAGGTCGTTACTAATGTACCGGTAGAGATTCCTTGTATGCCCCGGATTAATGAGGGATCGTCTTCTAGTGCTGAAACTTGCTTTACTGTCTCTGGCCCGATCATGAACTCCTTGGGTGCGCTTACTTCCTCCGACTTTGGGAAGTATACTGGTGAAGAAATGTTGAATGTTGTACCCTTTTATGGCGACATCGCCTTGACACTTGACACTGTGGTGAGCGACTCGTTTCTGTATGGTAATGCCCCGCTTCTGATTTCTGTTCTTAGTGTCGCTTATGATGCAAACTCGTTTGTTTGTGTTAGATTATGAACCGCGTATGCTTGGATGCCGCCAATCGCCTTCGAGATAAGCAGTTGATAGAGTCTCTCCAACTTCAACTTCAGAATGAAAAGGGTCGCGCGAACGAGCTGGAGATCAAACTTGCCGACGCTCAAGGTATACGATCATTCTTAACTTGTGTTGATTGAGTTTATCGTGCCAGTATCCTGAGTCGGGTATCCTTCTTCCTAGCCGAGGTATCTAGTATAGGTATAGACGCTTCTTCGGAGTTTAGGATTATGAAGAGAAAATGGGATATTGAGAAGGGTCTAGTGGAAAATCTTCGTCAACGAATGACAAACAAAGACGACAAAATAGACCGTCAGACTGAGGAAATTGCAAGACTTGAGGACGAGTTAGAACGACATCGCCGGTTTGATTATGATCCTGCCGAGATGGACAATTTACGGGCTCACTTGGGATCTTCTCAGCGCCTTGTTGCTAAAAAAGTTGCTTTAGCCACAAGTTTGGAGCAAAGGGTAGACGCTTTGCAATTGCAGAATCGAGACCTTCACGAGGACCGCCGACGAATACTGAGAGATAAAGATGTGGTGGAGCGAGCTAATAGCGATTTACTGGGCCGAGTGAGTGAATTTGATAAAGTTATGGGTGATTTAGAGTGGATTAGATCGCAGCTTGCAGTGCTCCAAGCGTCGCGTAATCGGTTAATGGACGATTGGACCGAGCATAAGAAGTATTGCCCCAGTAACGAGTTCAACGAGCAACACTATAACGAATTAACCATGAAGTTGTCCAAGGCCGAGGATGAGTTGTCCAAGTCGGTAGAGTCGCTTCAGTCGGTGTTACCCGCCTGTCGGTCTCTTAGACGATGTGTTGAGGCCGTTCTTTTAGATCTAGATTGCGCTTTATTCTTGCAAAAATGTACCCGATGAATAACATTCTATCTTTGTGATTTTGTAGCCGAGCAAAAACGCTCTCGGAGATGGATCTCGGAGGTTCACCGATTGAAACAGCCGAGGTCGATTTGGGCTCCAAGTTAGATGAAGCCGAGGAAAACGCTTCCCAGATTACCCAACAACTCGAGGATGAACGCGTCGCCCATGTAGAGGAGTTAGACCAGAAGGTTCAAAGGGCATTATGGACTGGGTGGAGAAGAAGCGGCTCGAGGTCGCGCAGAGAGGAAGGCGGCGTGCTCCTCCCAAGGCTTAAACTTTCTTTTTGTGGTGCTGTGTCACTATGTTGCCCCTTCCATCGGGTTGTAAATCGCTCTGAACACTTCTCCCCTTTTTAATTTCCGCTACCTTGCTTGTTTGTTTTAACGGGGGTGCTGCGTCACCGATGTTGTTTGTTTTACTTTCGTTAGATGCTTCGTTTTGCTTGGTCACATGACGTTTTCCGTATTTTCTTAATAGTCGCATGATGCAATCGAGTTCTCCTTTGTTTCATATGTTATTCCTGCAATCATTTTTCAAGTAAGTCAGTATTCTAACCATTTCTGTCGAACACACCCAACAAGGAGGGTCATCGGGCCCTATGCCATGTCCTGATTGGGGCATCTCATCACTATCTCTTTGGATTCAGTGGAAGGGTACCAGTCATCCTAGTTCTAGGCCCGATAATCCCGAGTGGTTATCGATCAACCGATCTCGGGCAAGTGGACACGCCCACTTGCGATGGTGGTGACCTTTCAGATGTAAGTAGGTCACCTAGATGAGTAGACCTCGCGTCTAAACAACCTTTGGAACTGGTTTCCAACCACCAGAAACCTTAGGCTACCTCGGCACTTGCACACTGCCACTACCCCGAGTTAGAATAGCCAGGCGACTGTAAGGCACCTCGGCACTTCCACACTGGCGTTGCCCCGAGTACGAATGCCCATTCGAGTGTAAGTCACCTCGGCACTTCCACACTGGCTTTTCCCCGAGTACGAATGACCATTAGAGTGTAAGTCACCTCGGCACTTCCACACTGGCATTGCCCTGAGTACGAATGACCATTAGTCGCTCATGCCCTATCCCATACCCCTCACGGTTTCACAGAGATAGAAGACACGTTTGCTTACCGTTTTTCCGCATCGCTCGTCAAGGATGGTAGAGTTTCATGAATCGGATGTTCCATGGTTTGAGATCTCTTGTTCCGTCGAGTCGTAGTAGTCGATATGATCCCTCGCCCTCCTTAGATTCGATTATATATGGCCCACCCCACTTTGGTGCTAGTTTTCCGCCTTTTTTGTCGCGCTCCCATTCAGCCAGAAATTTCAATACCTGCTGCCCGGGATTAAATTCTCTTGGTCGAACGCGCTTATTGTATTCCCGTTGTAACCTCCTTTGATAATTTTCCATTTTTTATAACTCCATTTCTCTTGTTTCTTCAAAGTCGTCGAGTTTAGCCAAGATCAGATCGGATGACACGTTTCGCCTCCAAGCTTCGGTTCTTGTGGTAGGAATCATTATTTCTGTTGGTAGAATCGCCTCGGTTCCATAGGTAAGCATAAACGGAGAGAATCCCGTAGCTTCCCTTCGTGTGGTTCTGTATTCCCATATGACGTTATATAGCTCCTCGCACCAGTTGCCATATTCCCCGTCCAGTTTCTTCTTCATGTTATCGGCGATAGTCTTATTAGTGATCTCGGCCTGCCCATTGCACTGGGGGTAAATCGGGGTAGCTTTGCTCTTCCTGATGTTGTAAGTGTTGAATAGAAGATCAATGTTCTCGCCCTGTAGTTGTTTTCCATTATCGGAGACGATTGCGGCCGGGACCCCGAAGCGACAAACGATATGTTCCCAAATAAACTTAAAGACATCTTTGTCCCGAATATGCCTTAGTGGTGCCGCCTCTACCCACTTGGTAAAGTAATCAGTGGCCATGATCAAATACTTCCTTTGCCCCGTTCCTACATTTAATGGCCCGACAATGTCCACCCCCCATTTAGAAAAGGGCCACGGACTTATGATTGAGTTTAACGGTACGCCGAAAGCATGGATTTTCTTCCCAAAACGCTGACATTCTTCGCAAGCTCTTGCCATTTGCTTTGCGTCCTCGTTCATATACATCCAAAAGTAGCCCATTGTTTTTTCCTTAACCGACAAGCTTCTTCCCGAGCTGTGATTTCCAGCCGCCCCATAGTGTAGCTCATGTAGGATTATATGGCCCTCTTCCCTGCTTAAGCATCGTAGGAGTGGTCCTAGATAAGATTTCCGATATAAGATCCCTTCCCTTAACTCGTAGGCGCCCGATTTGATTTTGATCTTGTTCATCTCGGGCCGACTCTTAGGTAGCTCACCCGTCTCTAAGTATTGATGTATTGGCTTTCTCCAGTCGCCTTCTTTGTATCTCTCGACTGTGCTAACGGCCACCTCGATCCGTACGTCTGGTGTTTCTGGGATAGACGGGTTAAGAATCCTCATAACGCGTATCCCTTCGATGCTCGGGTCTACTAGTTGTGAGGCGATGTACGATAGAGCGTCCGAGTGTCTGTTATCCTTTCGGCAGATATGGCGGAATTTAATATCTGGTATTTGCTTGATATAAAATTGGGCGAGCTCCCAATATTTTTGCAGCACCGGATTGTGTGTAGCGTATTGGCCCGTAATTTGCCGGATCACTAGTCAGTCGAACCTCATGCAGCCCCATTTCCACAATTATTCGTAAGGCATGGATCACTGCCTCATACTCGGTGACGTTGTTTGTCGCCTTGAATTCTAACCTAAACAAATGCACGATCTTCCTCCCCTTTGGCGTGGTAAACACCAACCCGAGGCCCGATCCGTCTTTGTTTGATGCCCCATCAACAAATACTTCCCATCATGTTGAACTACTGGCGGATAGTAGGTCCGCTGGCTCCTCTTGTTCTTATGCCATTTCCGGTATATCTTCTACCTCGTCCTCATTACTGAGGGGGAAATCTTCTAAGAAATCGGCCACTACTTGCCCTTTGATCGCGGTTCTTGTCTCGTATATCATGTCATATTGTTTGATTATGGCTCCCCACTTGGAGATTCTCCCCGATCGCCCAGCACTATCCAAGACCGCTTCGATAGGCGATTTGGTGAGCACCCGTATTCGATGAGCTTAAAAATATGTTCGTAGCTTAGAGGCAGCAAAGGCTAGCGCGAGCACCATTTGCTCCATTCTGGTGTAGTTCTTCTCGGTCGGACTTAAGGTTTTGCTAGCGAAGTATACCGGCTTCTCCATGCCTATCTCTGTTTTGACCAATACCGCACTGATGGCATAGGGTGTCGCGCCTAAGTATAGAGTGAGAATTTTTGACGGCTCATGCCTTTGAAGAACCGGGAGGCTAGCTAGATGTAGCTTGATATTTTGAAAGGCCTCTTCGCTGGCGTCCGTCCATTGGAATTTTTCTCCTTTCTTCAAGATGTCGTAAAAGGCCTTGCATTTGTCCGATGACCGTGATACGAATCGCCCCAATGCGGCTATGCAACCATTTAGTTTCTTCACGTCTTTTACCGTTGCGGGGGATGGCATTTCAAGGATGGCTCGTACCTTCTCGGGATCTAATTCTATTCCCATGGGGGTGATGATGTAGCCTAGGAATTTCCCCGACGTGACCCAGAAGTCGCACTTGGCAGGATTAATCTTCATCTTGTGTTTCCTCATTGTCTGAAAAAATCTCTCGAAGGTCTCGGACGTGGTTTTTTGATTTTCGACTCTTAACTAACATGTCATCCACGTAAACTTCTATGGTATCATGAATCTTGTCTTCAAACATGTCGCCTACCAATCTCTGGTACGTAGCCCCGGCATTCCTAAGTCCGAATGGAATCTTGGTGTAACAATACAATCCTCTTGGTGTGAAGAAGGAAGTATGTTCCTGGTCCTCCTGCGCCAATGGTATTTGGTTGTAGCCCATGTATCCGTCCATTAAGGTCATCGCCTCGTATCCCACTATTGATTCTACTAATTGATCTATGCTGGGAAGGGGGAAACTGTCCTTCAGGCAAATCTTGTTCAAGTCGCTGAAATCAATACATATTCTGACTCCCCCTTCTTTTTCGGTACCACGACCATGTTAGATATCCACTGTGGGTAGTGGGACTTCCTTATTATTCCGGATTCTTGTAACTTCTTCACTTCGACTTCGACCGCCGCTTGTAACTCGGGGCGCGATACGCCTCATTTTTTGTCTAACCGGTTTGAACCTCGGATCAATTTTTAAGTGGTGACAGCATACCTTCGGGTCAATACCCTCCAAATCATGCACTTCCCAGGCGAATGCATCCAGGTTTTCTTTTAATAACATCGTGAGTTTACTTGCTTGTTCGTCCGATAGTAATGCCCCGATCCTCACTACCTTGGGTTCTTCTATCGTTCCCAAGTTTACTTCTTTAGTCGGCTCAACTGTCGAGAAGTTTGATTTGGTCTCCCTGACTGGGGACGCTTCCTTTAATTGCTATAAAGGGTCTTGTTCTCGAGTCTCGTGTGCCAAGACCGCTTGTGAAATAACCTCCTCCAATTCTTTTGCCGCCTTCACTTCCTTTGCTTTGTTCTTTTCTTGCCTTTGCCGAGCTCGTCGTTCTTTATTTATTTCTACATCAACTTTCATGCATTGTCGTGCTGCCTGGGAGTCGCCCACAACTTCCGTTATTCCCTTGAAAGTCGGGAACCTTAACCTTTGATGGTATGCCGATGCTACTCCCTTAATCCCAGCAATCCATGGGCGCCCGATAATGGCCTCGTAAGGTGAGGCGACGTCGACCACACAAAAGGTGGTTAGTGTGTCGAGGTAGCCACCACCATCTGAAACTCTCAAAGTTACTTCGCCCTTTGGGATGGTTACTGTACCTTTAAAGCCGTAGATGCGATATGTTGAGGGGACGAGCATGTCGTCTTAAAGTTTCATTCTTCTGAACGTGTCGTAGAACAACACCTCGATTGAACTTCCGCTATCCACGAGGATCCTTCTTACTCCCCACTTCTCAATCAATAACGTGATGACCAGTGGATCGCTGTGTGCCTGTCCGTTTGCTGGGACATCCTTAGCCGAGAACGAAATGGGCAGCGTCATCCAAGGTTCCATTGGAAGGGACTTGGATACACTAAATATTTCTTTACCTTCACGATCCCTTTTATGGATCCTAGTGGTGATTACTGGGCCGAGGGTTTAATTTTGCATAGCCGAATGTGAAATGGTGATCACGAAATGATTCTCCCTATCGATACGGACTTGATGAACGGGTGCATCGGGTGTTGCTTCCGGCCGAAGGGGGTGTCGGACATACTGCCTCAAATATCCATCGCGGATGAAGTGCTGAACAATATCTTTCACTTCTCGACAGTTGTTGGTGGAATGACCCCTACACTGATGGTAGTGACAGTATTCGGGATGATCTCGGGTCTCTTGGAACTGTACCCCCCTCGATGTTGGGTAGTTGATGTCTTTTCTCTTCTCCACTTCCTTGAACACCTCTTCCAAAGAAGCGTTTAGAGGGGTATACGACCGGGATTCCTTCTTTGGCTTCTTCCCTTTGGCCATCCATTCCCTCTTCTCACTGCTCCTCGGGGGCGGGTCCGATCTCTTTTCTGGTCGCCTGATATGGTCATCCATGACCGTTTTAGTTTCGGTACCAACTTCAGCACTGGCTTCTTATACTCCTCTATCTCTTGATTCGGCCTGAATTTCTTCCAGGGCGATGTAGTGTTCTTGCATTCTTCTCATCTCCTTTAAGGTTTTAGGTTTTTCGGAAAACATGGCAATCCAGATGGGGTCCGATCTCCCCAACGCGTTTTCAAACCCAAAGATGGCTTGATCCACCGGTACCTTCCCAATTTCAAGATACGCTTCCTCCACCTTGTCGGTCAGGGTTCTCAAGGGCTCTATGAATATTCGGGCGAGAGTAAATAGCTTGTTCATTCTTGGCCTAGGTCGACTGTTATGCATGTAGGTCTCAAGGAAGGCCTCGACTAGCGCATCGTACCCGTTAATCGAACCAGGTGTGAGCGAATAAAACCAATCTCGCGCCTCGCCCTCCAAACTAGCTGGAAAGAATTTGCACATTACTACCGGGTTGTTTCTCCATTGGATCAATGACATGGTATACATCTTAAGATGCTCGATCGTATCGCCCGTTCCATCAAATCTAGAGGGGAATGAAGGTAAAGTACACTTGGGTGGGAACGACATTTGTTCCAGTTCTTGAGAGAAAGGCGTTTTCTCGGCTTCACTCATAATCTCGGCCAACTTATTCTCTTCGCTTCCGCCCGAGAGTTCCTTGATTTTTGCTTCCAACTCCTCAATCTTGGCTTTAGTTGTCCGATCTTGTCGCTCGTCCCTTCCTCGCCTTTCTTCGTCGGTGGACGAATCCTCGGGTGGTCCATATCTCTGCGTGGGGGGTACCGGAGGTAATGGTGGATGACCTGACTGATTGGGATGATTAAGGTTACTTGGCCCCATCATGGGTGGTGAGTGTTCGGATCGGCCGCGATAACCCGATGTCCCTCGACTGGACGACCCTCTTGATCTGGTCCGTTGGTTTCTCAGCTGGTAGTTCACATACTCCAAGGCTAGATTCCGCTGCTGGAGTTCCCTTAGTGCCGCTTCTTGTCTCCTCTGACTCTCCAAAATGGCCAACAACGTCGGGTCCGTACTTTCATGACTGGAATGTCCATTGGGTTGGTGTGGCCGAGGCTGTAATGGTGCATATGTGGGTGGTGGGGGTAGTATCGGGTTGGTTACGTGATCGACCGCGTGAACAGTTGTCGGGCCGATGTTACTTGTTGCTGCTCGCCCCAGCTGAATCTGCCTAAGACGCTCTTGTTCCCTTCCCAAGGCTTTCTGGTACTCAGCTTGTTGCCTCATCCTTTGCCTCTGAGCTTGTGCTGCAAGTGCTTCCTCATCGTCATCGGTGTCTGAAGCTGTGAGTCCATCGATTTGGTCAACTCTTCTCTGGGTCAATATAACTTGGTCCATAGGTAGGGTGTTATCGTCTCGCCCTAAATCTACTTCCTCGTCTACAACAGGCATTCCTCGCGCAGCTGCATGAGATTCCTCGGGCGGTGGTTGTCGATTGTCTTCTTGCCTTGTCCCCGTTATCCCTGCCTGCATGCTACTGCTAGTGACTATACGATTCCTTAACATCCTAATCGTCCCTGAAGTGCTAGCCATCGGTCACGTCGTGTGATAAGCCGAGTATCGCCCGTCCCTACGTCAGCAAATACGAAAAAGAACCCCTTACTTTGACCTGATTTTCAACTAAAAATTTTAGACATAAGGGAAAAAAAGTTCAATTGTACGACTGCTGCCACTATGTAAGATCTACTTCAGTTGTTAGGTGGGTTCTGTCCCTCTACCCTATTTTGTCCCTGTGCTGAATCTGTGGTTGACCTCACTTTCCCGTCGCTATCACTCCGTACGACGTCGCTCTCTGTACTCGACCTATGCATTTAAGTTAGTTTTGTCCTTTATTCTACATGTTCCAAATCATTGATCTTATGCACATGATGCTTAGAAAAAAGTACGGCAAGTAACCCCTAGAATCAAATCAAACTTGTACCAGCTCCACTTTCTCGAGATCTAATTATGAACTCTCCAACGACTTATGTTACACCGCCGGATAAAAAATTCTATACGGTTGACAGTTTATCGCATGATGAAACAGCTACAAACGCAAACTTTTGGTTATTCCAAGAACCCGACTTCATGCCGTAGCTAAAAACAACTCGTTTAACGCTAACAATTATACAACTATCAAGAACAAACAGTCGTCCTTTCAACAGATTCTTCACATAGCTTCTAACCCGAATTGTTAGTCGCTGGTGAGCTCGTGAAGTCTCTCATTGATCAAACTGTTGAAGATGTTAAGAAGACGCGCTGCTCGTTTCGCTTTGAAGTAAATGACTCAAAACAACCGTTATTTCGGCCAACAGAGTTCATCATAGCTTCAACTTCAACACGTTAATCGTGTATTGAGGAGTTGTTGATCGTCTCTCAAGGTTTTTACGGCAAGGTATCCTGGAGATCTTAGTCGTGTCCCCTTAGCCGCGCCAAAATGTAGATGCATTTTACTACAAACTACATCCAAAGGATAGAAACGCAATGCTCATCTCAAATGAAAGTAAACACTCCACAATGAACACAAGATATACGTGGTTCGGTATGATTACCTACGTCCACGGGGGTTAAAGGATGAATCTTATTACTTTGAAGTGTTACAAAGGTGTTGCTCTCCGTGGGATTTCCTTACAAGATGCACTTACTACTCACTTTTCTTCTTCTTAGTGTTTACTCGAGTTTTCTCTCCTTTTCTCTCCCAAAAAATACAACTTACTTTTCTTGAATACAAGTCCCTCTATTTATAGGAGAAGTTCTATACAACGAAATTAAGGTGTTGGTCATGTTACATCTATTTAGCAGTTCTGTGATCGGTCCGGTTCACGTCGTCTCATGTGGCCGATGTATCCTGACTCCTCTCCTATCCTCCGTTCGGGCCAATCTCTTTAGGTGCATTATTAACACGATGTCGCCTATCTTTTATGTCGTCTTTATGGTTATCCGATGTGACCCGTTCTTCCTTATTCGTTTGACCATAGTTCCTCGTTTGACCCGCCACGCATTATCTTGTCAGCTTTATCAGAAGTCTGGGTCAAGTCTTGTCCGACATCATTACGCCCGACCCACGTGGCTCCTTAAATCTCGCGCCCGATAATCTTCGCTCTATACTTCGCGTCTCTTCGTATTTGGGTACACCGGTTCTAGGATGTTGCCACCTGGATCTGTAGATAATTTACACCTACAATTGTCTAGCACCAAATGCGGTCTCTGCCAAAAAACAATACAAACATTGTCAGACAAAAAACGGAATCTGCAAACACTTTTAGGTAAGCAGTCATGGCCGATCCTAACAATAAATAAATATGTCTATTTTAACGGATTTAAATAGTACTTTCGCGCAGCAGAAGATATCACTATTATCATGACAACAATAGAGGCAGTAGAGAAAATACTGCTGATGAAATTCTTAGCCATTTTAGAATCTCTCAATCGATGTAATCTGACTGAACTTGTTGTGCAAAGACTTTGACACAGTTTTTCCGAAGAACTCAATTTGGAAAAACAATTGAATTTATGAGACTTTGTATGTTCAACAAATGCTCTATTTATAACATCATTTCTTGGATTAGATGAAGTTAGAATAATATAACCACTCTGTATTTTTATTTTCTAGTCTAATTCATTCCTAATCGTGCATCAGTATTCTTAATCGTGCATCGTGGAATGGCTAAACAAGGCTGGCATCACATGGTGTTGAAGTCCAAACCCATGGTATAGAATATATTTACGGACGGTGACTTCAAGTGTGTCGATCTCAGCCCGCGCATTAACTTATTGTTGAACTCTCAGTCTCAACTTAACAATAGTAATAAATATCTTAGGCCTTGTTTGGTATGTTGCTATTTTCACAGAAATCTACTCAGATAAGAAGTTTGCTTCACCTCCGAAAAATTATATATTCTCATCCACAACTACAAGCCTATATCTTAAAGATTTTCGTGGTTGTGGTGAGACGTTTTATATTTTGTCAAAAACTTCAAAAATAACAAAAATTCAATAAAACGTAACATTTAAATTTCACAAAAAAAATGGTTTTGGGAAGGCAGCAAAGCTTTGGAAGAGATCAATACAAACGGTAGAAACATTGGCATCAAAGTCTTAATTTATCAGTGGAGCTCATGCAGCCAGTCAGCCTGCACAGAAGGCAGGAATGATTGAGTCGCTGGGCATTAAATCTGAGATAACTGCATACAACTAACTCTTAAATTTTTTTTGAATGTGCACTATCCTCCAAACAGTCAAAGTCGGGTAATTCTGTAATGAAAAGCCAACCAAAACTGATATTCGAATTATGAATTTAAGGTTGAGAATAATGCACACCATACATTAACTATCACTGCAAAATTCGTCCGAATTCCCCCTCCCCTCTGCAACTGGGAAAAAATATCTTCCTCTCTTTAAATGCTGTTTTAGCAGTTGCTTCTGCATCTTTAAATTAATTGGACTGGACGACATATTCTATATATCTCGACGGCTTTTATACCTATCAATTACTCTTCTCCATTATTTGTTTTGTATACAAAAGATCACAGGAAAATGGAGCAAAAGGAAGACGAAACTGGAATTCAAATTTCCACTCCAAATAATCCAGTTGAAAGTACTTATCCAGTTGATGAATTGTCTCAATCTCCATCTGCAATGCAACAATCGAAGTTGCCAAAGAAGGAATATCCTGCACGGCGTGCTGTGGCTAAAGGAGTACAGGGAACTCTATCAAAGACATCGATGCTGGCCAACTGGTTACCAACAGGAACACTACTAACATTTGAAATGATAATTCCATCAGTAGTTGGTAGTGGTTTATCATGTACATCAGTGAGAGCCACGATGATGATAATATTATTGTGTCTTTGTGGTGCTTCTTGCTTCTTTTTTCATTTCACAGATAGCTTTAAAGGACCGGATGGGAAAGTTTATTATGGGTACGTTACTCCAAGAGGATTGGCTGTGTTTAAACCAGATCTTGGAGTTCACACTCCAAAAGATGAAAACTATAAGTTGAAATTTTCCGATTTCGTTCATGCACTCATGTCGGTTACAGTTTTTGCTGCAATTGTCGCCGGTGATCGTAGAGTGACTGATTGTTTATTCAGAAACCATGTTAAGGAAATTGATGAAGCAATGGAGAGTGTTCCATTAATAGTGGGTGTTATTTGCAGTGGGTTGTACCTTGTCTTCCCTAACACTCGTTATGGAATTGGGTGTGTATCTATATGAAAGGGTAAGGTTTTGATTGTTATTGTAATATTCTCTTAGTGTACATTAGTGTCTGGGCTTAAGATATGCACTCATACCTTAAAACCATTTTGTCTAAATAATTTTCATGGTAAGCACATAAAGCCTTGATTAAATTTCGAATCTTTCCAGACCCACAGTACGACTAATTTTTTCTTTTCCAATTTGACGACTTTACGAAGGTTTAGGCTGCGTTTGATAATGCTTTTATTTTTTTAACATCACTTTCAAAACCTATATATGTTAATAATTTTTGAAATTGGTGTTTGATAAAAAAAAATCAAAGTGCTTTTTACCCAAAGCACTTCCCAAATTCCTCAATTTTTAAAAGTTGAGGAGGATGAGCTTTTAAAAGCTACAAAAGCACAAGTTTTGTTCCCACCAAAATTTAATGATTGATTTATCCTTTTTGTCCCTATTTTATTTTGTAAATAACAAAAATTACCCTTAAATATAAATATAAATAAATATAAATATATATATATATATATGTATTATGAATGGCCCACCATCTAAGAAGAATCAAGAAAACACGAGCTAATTCTCACCGTCTCTTCCTAGACAAGATAAGGATCCACCGAGCATCATTACTTGGTCACTAAAGGATCGAGATTCTTCTGCCGACTCACTTTTCCTAGGATATAAAATCCAGTTTCTTTCCCGTTTTATGTAACTAGAAATAAAAGGAGAAGAGTTAATAAAACTTTGAAAAGCAGTAGTCCACTACTCTCTTTCTTACAAAGTTCTCCATTTCATAATTCACTAAGTTATTAGAAAATGAAATAATCTTTCACTTCTCTTTATTTTTGATTAACTAAGTTATTACCCACAAAACATTATCATTACCTCTTATCATCACATAAACTTTATCATTACCTAAACAACATCTCATTATCACATAAAACGTTATCATCACGAGACTCTCGGCGTGTACGTAGTTTCCAGCTAGTTCATCAAACTAAAGAAGCGGACATCTGCAGGTTTGATTTTTCTGTTACATTTTTATTTTAAAAGGTCAGCAAATTTAGTTAGTCTGGATCTTATTCCACTTGAGGACTCCGGTGAGAACTATCTCCTATGGGCGCTCGATGCTGAGTTGCATCTGGAAACGAATAAACTTGGTCATACGATCATTGGGGGAGACTATACATCAGACGAACGCGCCAGAGCTGTAGCTTACTTGCGCCGTCACCTCTCCCCAACCCTGAAACATGAGGTAGCACACTGTAGAGAACCTCAAAAGTTATGGAGTACCATAAAAGGGAAATATGACCATTTTAAAGTGGTCACCCTGCCAAAAATTCGTGACCAATGGATTCAACTGAGATTTCAGGACTTTAAATCTGTATCGGCTTCCAATTCTGAATTGCACGAGATTTCTTCTCAATTTTAGATGTGCGGTGAGCCGTTATCAGAAGAATCCAAGCTAGAGAATACGCTGAGTACTTTTCATGCTTCCCATATTGTACTCCAGCAGTTATATCGGGAACGCCGTTTTACACGGTATTCTGATCTTATATGCTGTCTTCTCGTGGCTGAGCAGAATAACGAATTGTTAATTGAAAATCATGAGTCTCGTCCTTGTGGTTCTTCTCCGGTGCCTGAAGTAAATAGGGCATCGTTTTCTGGACAAGGACATGGACATGATCGTGGTAAGAAGGGTTATCGTGGAAACAAGCGTAAACGCGGAGGCTATATGCATAGGAATGCCAACAACCATCCGTATAACAAAAATACGGAAGCGATGCAAGGCAAAGGGAAGGGATCGACTTCCACTTCTCAAAGGAAATTTGAGAATCCCCCCAAGAAAAATGACGAGGGTTGCTATCGCTGTGGTTCTAAAGACCACTGGTTTAGATGCTGCCGCGCTGATCTTCGTGAGCCTCACAAGAAAAGGGAAGCAAACGTTAAGATGAATTTGGCAGAACGCAATATTTCCACTGAATCTCCAAAGTTAGAGGTCTCTGACTACTTACTCGATCTTGAAGGCAATAAATACCAGACTTCTTTTGACCAGTTTGATGATGGTTTGTTTCGTGTAAATTAAAGTTGTAGTATTATGTTTTAGTGTGTTGCCTGCATTTGTACTTACCTTTTTTGGTATCTTTGGATTGTACTAATTTTTGGGTTTTGCATGTGTGTGTTATGTATGAGTGTATGTAATATACGTGTGTTGCTAAAAATTATTTTGTGCAACTATCTTATACCTTCTCTATGTATATGAAATGGTATGGACTCCAAAAGTAATCCCGATGGTGAATTTTGTCTCGTTTATAGTGGAACGACAAATTCAATATTTTAAAGTACTAAGTACTTTGTAACCTTGAAAAGGTTCAAGGCTAGTATCACTACCATCAGTGGTTCAACTAACCTTGTAAAAGGTGCTGGTAAAGCTTGTGTCTCATTACCGTGTGGTACCATATTCACTATCAATGATGCGTTATACTCCTCCGGATCCCATAGGAATCTATTGAGTTTTAAAGATATACGCAATAATGGATACCACATTAAAACTGTTGATGAGAACGATAAGGAGTACTTGTATATTACATCGCATAATGGAAGACACATTGCTGAGAGGCTTCCAGCCCTCGCTTTTGGGTTGTACCATACAAAGATTCGGAAAGTTGAATCTTATTCGGTCATAGTTAGAAAGTTTTATGACCCGAATACATTTTTGTTGTGGCACAATCGACTTGGACACCCAGGATCTACTATGATGAGTAGAATAGCTCAGAACTGTCAGGGACATCCTTTGCAGAAACTTTTACTTAACAAAGGACTTGGTTGTACTGCTTGTTCTTTGGGGAAACTAATTATAAAACCGTCCTTGACAAAAGTAGTTCTCGAATCACCTACTTTCTTACAAAGAATACAAGGTGATATATGCGGTCCTATACATCCCTATAGTGGACCCTTTCAGTATTTTATGGTTCTGATTGATGCTTTTACTAGATGGACACATGTTTGTTTACTTTCAACACGTAATTTAGCATTTGCTCGGCTTCTTGCCCAAATTATAAAATTACGTGCTCATTTTCCTGATTATTCTATCAAGTCCATTCGGCTTGATGGTGCAGCAGAGTTTTCTTCAAAGGCATTTGATGCATATTGAATGTCGTTAGGCATTGAGGTTGAGCATCTTGTTGCTCACGTGCATACACATAAGGGTTTAGCAGAATCGTTCATTAAGCATCTTCAACTCATTCCCAGACCCATGCTTATGAAAACTCAGCTCCCCGTTTCAGCTTGGGGACATGCTATTTTTCACGCTGCTGCACTAGTACGTTATCGACCTTGTGCGAATAATCAGTATTCTCCTTTACAACATGTGTCAGGTCATCCACTAGACATATCTCATTTGCGTGTTTTTGGTTGTGCTGTTTATGTTCCCATTGCACCACCACAACGCACCAAGTTTGGACCACAACGTCGACTTGGAATATATGTCGGAATTGACTCACCATCTATAATTCGATATCTTGAACCATTAACAGGGGATGTTTTTACGGCAAGATTTGCAGATTGTCATTTTGATGAGACAGTTTTCCCACCGTTAGGGGGAGGAAAGCTACCGCCTGAAAAACTGCGTGAATTATCCTGATATACACCAGAATTGTCTCACCTTGATGTACGCACAAGTCAGTGTGAAACTGAGGTACAGAAGATTTTACATCTTCAAAATATTGCAAATCAAATGCCTGATGCATTTAAAGATACAACAAAAATAATGAAAGTATATGTGCCAGCTAAAAATGCTCCATCACGCATTGATGTTCATGTAGAACAAAATGTGGATGTGGCAGCAAAAAAGTCGTCTGAGGTACGCCGTAAGCGTGGACGACCCGTTGGGTTAAAGGATTCTGCTCCTCAAAAGATGAAAATCCAATCTCAATCATTGAATAATAGTTCTCTTAAAGAGACTATTGATGAAGGATCCAAACTCTCTGAAAATAGATCTCATGACGAGGAGAATGTCTCGATGGAGACAATGGAACCTCAAAATGAGGAAGCCTCTATTAATTATGCATGCACTAGAGAAGTTTGGGATCGAAGTACAATGATTGTTGACGACATATTTTCATTTACAGTAGCTACTGACATTGCCTTGGATGATGATGGTGTTGAACCACACTCTATAGAGGAATGTCGTCAAAGGAATGATTGGCCAAAATGGAAAAATGCAATCCAAGAAGAATTACTTTCTCTTGCTAAGCGCAATGTTTCTGGTACTGCAGTCCAAACAACAGATAATGTGAGCCCGGTTGGTTGTAAATGAATGTTTGTGTGCAAGCGAAACGAGAAAAATGAAATAGTTCGCTATAAAGCGAGACTAGTGGCACAAGGTTTCTCACAGAAACCAGGGATTGACTACGAGAAAACATATTCTCCTGTAATGGATGCAATTACCTTTAGGTATTTGATTAGCCTGGTAGTCCATGAAAGACTCGGAATGCATCTAATGGACGTGGTTACTGCGTATCTGTATGGAAAATTGGATACAAATATCTATATGAAAATCTCTGAAGGTTTTCATTTGTCAACAGATAAACCATATCATACGTATTCACTAAAGTTAAATCGAGCCTTGTATGGTTTGAAACAATCTGGACGAATGTGGTATAATCGTCTAAGTGAATACTTGTTAAATCAAGATTATGTGAACAATCCTATATGCCCATGTATTTGCATTAAAAAGGAAAACACAGGGTTTGCTATCATTTTTGGTAAGTAGATGACATCAATCTTATTGGAACTCCTGAAGAACTCTCAAAAGCACATAAATGCTTAAAGAAGGAGTTTGAGATGAAAGATCTTAGTAAAACAAAGTTTTGTCTTGGTATTCAACTTGAGCATTATGAGGGTGGAATCCTTATCCATCAATCAGCGTATACAGAGAAAATTCTCAAACGATTTAATATGGACAAATCATATCCGCTTAGCACTCCAATGGTTGTAAGGACTCTTGATCCCAAAAGAGACCCATTTCGCCCCAAAGAGGAAGACGAAACACTCCTTGGTCAAGAAGTACCATATTTAAGTTCTATCGGAAGATTATTATATTTAGCTCAGTGCACTAGACCAGACATCTCTTTTGCGGTAAATCTCTTAGCCAGGTACAGTTCTTCACCAACAAAGAGACATTGGGCTGGAGTAAAACACATTTTCCGCTATCTGCGTGGAACTACGGACATGGGACTGTTCTACTCGAAAGACTCAGAAAACTGCTCGAATATTAAAGGATACACAAATGATGGTTATCTTTCGGACCCCCACAAAGCAATCTCTCAGACAGGGTATGTCTTTACAAGCGGAGGCACGACATTTTCATGGCGTTCTTGTAAACAGAGTATGCCAGCTACCTCCTCAAATCACTCCGAAATAATTGCTTTACATGAAATAAGTCGAGAATGCGTGTGGCTGCGATCATTAGTCGAGCATATCCGAAGTTCTTGTGGCCTACCGTCCATTACCAGTACGCCAACGATAATTTGTGAAGATAACTCAGCTTGCATAGCACAAATAAAAGAAGGCTACATCAAAGGTGATAGAATAAAGCATATTTCTCCAAAACTATTTTACGCTCACCACCTCCAGAAGAACAGAGATATTGAGATCCATAAGATACAATCTTGCGAAAATTATGTTGATTTGTTCACCAAGTCATTACCGACAACTCTTTTCCGGAAACTGGTTCACGGGATCGGGATGCGCCACATATACAAACAGACAAATTGACGGAGATTATGTTGAGGGGGAGTTATGGACCATAACGCGCTGTACTGTTTTTCCTTAGTCAAGGTTTTGTCCCACATGGTTTTCCTTGTCAAGGTTTTAACGAGGAAGCATATACGGGTCCAACACCATTCTAAGATATCTGTTGCACCCTTTCTCCTTCGACCGGGTTTTTGTCCCATTGGGTTTTACCGGAAAGGTTTTAATGAGGCAATGATCTCAAAAATGGTGGTCCAAGGGGGAGTATTGTATTATGAATGGCCCACCATCTAAGAAGAATCAATAAAACACGAGCTAATTCTCACCACCTCTTCCTAGACAAGATAAGGATCCACCGAGCATCATTACTTGGTCACTAAAGGATCGAGATTCTTCTGCCGACTCACTTTTCCTAGGCTATAAAATCCAGTTTCTTTCCCATTTTATGTAACTAGAAATAAAAGGAGAAGAGTTAATAAAACTTTGAAAAGTAGTAGTCCACTACTCTCTTTCTTACAAAGTTCTCCCTTTCATAATTCACTAAGTTATTAGAAAATGAAATAATCTTTCACTTCTCTTTCTTTCTGATTAACTAAGTTATTACCCACAAAACATTATCATTACCTCTTATCATCACATAAACTTTATCATTACCTAAAAAACATCTCATTATCACATATATATATATATATATATATATATATACAATCAATTTTTTATTTACTATATTTTATTCTTTAAATATTATTATATTTTATTTTCAAATTATTTTATGATACCATTTAATTTAATTTGTAAAAAAAATAATTACTTTATTTTTTTTTTCAAAGATAAATCTTAATTTTAGTTTGATTTTTTGTTTGAAACTTATATATATATATATATATTAAAAAGTGGTTAACTAAAATATTTTTTAACAATCATAATAGCAGTAACAATTAGTATATTTAATATTTAATAGTAAAAAAGTTAATTATTTTAAACTTAACTTTTTTAAGTCATTCGCAGGTGATGGCATTCGCTCTTTTGCTCCTGGCAAAGCCATTTCTAATGCTGTTGCTCGAAAACACACTAAGTATTTGGATAAGTGTGTTTCACTTGGTTATGGTCTGGGTGTTTTAGCTTTCTCTACCTTAGGAGAACTAGGTGAGGATACTTTATGTTTTTTTAAGCGTCTGAAGAACTGCTTAGTTAATAATGACGCTAGTAGTGGTGTTGGTAGCTTTATTTTCCATAGATTAGGTATCGCTATTCAAAAAGGTGTTGGGTCCCAGCTTGTCGCTAGGTTGCCAACCAAAAGTATGTAATTTTCTCTCATAAATAAAATTTATTAATAGTCAAAAAAAAAAAACTTAATAAAATTAAATAAAACTATTTTCAGAAATATGTTTGTTTTTGTCATTTGCCACAACAACAATGGTTGAATATAATATTTTACCAAACACACTTTGATTGTCTTTTTAATCAGTTTTAGTTTTGATTAATATTTTACCAAACGTCTAACTGTTTTTTTCTCACAACACAGCACAACAACGCACAGCAGAAAAGTGTTTTTATAAAAGCTGCAGCAATACCAAACTAAGTCTTGGACGCATTTATTGTTTTTTTAGAATGGTACACAACATTAGCTACAATGGTCATTCCTTAATTTAATGCAATTATTCGTTCTCCCTGCAAGTTGGAGGAAGATACGCCCCATTAGGTAGGGTAAAGATAATCACTGCCATTGGGTCATTGATGTGGATCAGTGGATCACCGGGACATAGTCTCTTCTACTTAAATGCTGTTTTAGCAGTCACCTTCCGGAAACAGGTAATGAAAGAGTTTAATTCGACTCGATTACTGGATATATCTTTAACATGTGTATTTCTTAATTCATGATCTTGAAAGAAATTAGATAGCACTCCATACTAAGTGTTTTTATAAAAGATTTTTCCAATACCAAACTAAGTCTTGGACGCATTTATTGTTTTTTTAGAATGGTACACAACATTAGCTACAATGGTCATTCCTTAATTTAATGCAATTATTCGTTCTCCCTGCAAGTTGGAGGAAGATACGCCCCATTAGGTAGGGTAAAGATAATCACTGCCATTGGGTCATTGATGTGGATCAGTGGATCACCGGGACATAGTCTCTTCTACTTAAATGCTGTTTTAGCAGTCACCTTCCGGAAACAGGTAATGAAAGAGTTTAATTCGACTCGATTACTGGATATATCTTTAACATGTGTATTTCTTAATTCATGATCTTGAAAGAAATTAGATAGCACTCCAGGTAATGAGTGGCACTCCTCTCAAATTCAATAGTGCATACCCTCAAAATGCTTTTATTAAAATGTTACCACAGATACTAACCTAAAGTAAGGGTGAGGCATTAGGCACATCTACACTTTCTAAGTGATAAAACTTGTTTGTTTTTTTACAAAACAAGAACGCACTGTGCGTGGGAAGCACGTGCTATATCATATCTAAATTTATTTTGGTTGTCCATTTTACTGTAATGCCCTTTTTTTATATAAAAGTGTACATTTGAAATATATTGGCAGGGGTAAATGTGTAATACTAAGAATTTGTAGCTTCATTTACTATTATGCCCTTACAAATATGCCTACAATGTACATATAATAAATAAAAATAGGGGCAAAATAGTCCATTTTTTTGCAGCTTCACTCCCCTACAGTAAGGGGAGTTGGCTTTATATAATGGAATAGATAAACACTGTTTACATGGCAATCAGTGCATTACACTGCTGATAGTTCAGTTCCTAAAAGGAGTACAAATTTTATTTAACTTTCTAGCACTGGACCACAGGTCCACAGGTAGACTTTGAAAATTCCAATTCCAAATCTTCTTTATATCTTCTATTTTATCCTGGGGTTTTTAGCGACGACCCCAACAGAATCAGGGGCGACACAATAGACAAAATATGTTGAAAATACTTATATACCCCTTCATAATCGGGAGGTTAATCCATAATCGGAAGTTTGGGGCAACTCTATATTCGGTAGTTATATGAACTATTTTGACTACCGATTATAGGCTTAACCAAATTAGGAAAATAGAGAATTTTTGCAAAATCTTATTTTGGGGCAACTCTATATTCGGTACTTATATATGTTGGATATTTTCAAGATTGTTTGCCGCTATCCGGGGGCATAGCCCTTCCCGGCTGTGTTCGACCTGACAGGTCAGATCGTGGGGGTCTAGGGCAATGCCCCCTAGCAGAGTGCGAGACAGCGTCTCGTGGAATTTTTTTCGGTTAATGATTTTGAAAACCTATTCGGTTTTCCAGAATTTTTCACAAAACGTGTCAGTTACCATATGGTTTCTTCAAGAGACACCATTGGTTGGATATTTGCAAAGAGAGCCGGGATAATTGGAAATCAGGATAACTTCATTTACTACCGATTATAGGATCAACCAAAATTCCAAAAAAAATGGATTTTGCAAAATATGATTTTGGGGCTACTCTATATTCGGTAGTTATACGAAGTATCTTGACTACCGAATATGGTAGGACATTTGCAAAGAGTTCTACTGTATAATCGGAAGTCATGATAACTCTTCCTTTCTTACCGATTATAGGCTCAACCAAAATTCCAAAAAAAAAAGGATTTTTGCAAAATCTCATTTTGTGGTTACTCTATATTCGGTAGTTATACGAAGTATCTTGACTACCGATTATGGTAGGATATTTGCAAAGAGTTCTACTGTATAATCGGAAGTCATGATAACTCTTCCTTTCTTACCGATTATAGGCTCAACCAAAATTCCAAAAAAATAGGATTTTTGCAAAATCTGATTTTGGGGCTACTCTATATTCGGTAGTTATACGAAGTATCTTGACTACCGATTATGGTAGGATATTTTCAAAGAGAGCCACTGTATAATCGGAAGTCATGATAACTCTTCCTTTCTTACCGATTATAGGCTCAACCAAAATTCCAAAAAAAGGATTTTTGCAAAATATCATTTTGGGGTACTCTATATTCGGAAGTTAAATAAACTAAATTCCCTATCGATTATGGTAGCATTTTTTCCAAAGGTCTATTGTATAATCGGGAGTCAAGATAACTTTATTTACTGTCGATTATAGGATAATCAAAATTCAAAAGATATAGGATTTTATTTTGGGGATACTTTATATTCGGAAGTTATACAAACTAAATTTACTCCCGATTGTTGATTAACTACCGATTGTATAGTTATCTACCGATTGTAAAGGGTAGTTTGGCCATTAAAAAAATGCCTCGGAAATAACCTATCGATTGTGAAATAACCTACCGATTATGACCTATTTTGTCGTTTTGTGTCGCCCCTAATTCTTTTTGGGTCGCCCCTAAAGACGCCAGATATTTTATTCCAAATCTTATTTTTCAAAAGATATTATGGCCTCAGACTAATTTTGTGATCCAAATGGATTAACGAGTAGCAACAAACTTTGCGATCCAAATGGATATTGAAGCCACTAAAGATACTAAATCCACTGAAGACACTGCAAAAATCGAAAGAGAAAGCTCCTGACATAATTTTTTTATGCGAAACTATGAGTAGTATCAGTACTACAACTTATAAATTGAGATCTCTAGGCTATCAAAATTCATCTGTGGTACCCTCGATAGGAAAGAAGGGAGGTGTGGCTCTGGCTTGGAAGGATGGATTCAACATTGATATATACCAATCCAACCAACATCTATCAAAGCTGATAAGGTATGTAACATGTTCTTTGTTTATGGTGAACCAAACAGAAATTTAAGAAACCATTTTTGGGAGATTTTTATGTCCCAACAATATGATCCATATATGCCTACTATTGTAGTAGGGGACTTAAATTGCATTCTTTTAGCCCAAGACAAGTGGGGAAGATATCAGTCCCTGAACAAGATACAAAAAATTTGGAAAATCTTATGAAAGGGTGGGATTTGAGAGATCTACCCTTCTCTGGTCCAGACTTTACATGGACTAATAAACAAGTAGGAGAAAATTTAGTTATGGAACGTATTGATAGAGCCTTATTGAATGGGGTTTGGGGAGATGATTTCCCACATACTCACACACAACACTTCCCTAGGATTAGCTCAGACCATGCTTCTATTTTAGTCTCCTTAAGCCTTGAGGATGAAAGGCTGCAAAAACCATATCATTTTATGTCAATGTGGACTAAGGATAATTCATGAAAAATGGTTATAGAAAAAGATTGGTCATTACATGTAATAGGTTCAAAAGCTTATCAACTCAAACAAAAACTGAATCATGCAAAAATCAAATTGAGATTATGGAACAAAATTTCTTTTGAATTTAAATGTATCTCTACAGGATACTAAAGCTGAAATTCAGATGGTCCAAACAAACAATCCAGGGGATATAAGGATAATTGCAAATCTAACTGATAAGCTGACATACTTGTATTCTTTGGAAGAAATGCACAAATGCACTTTATTTCGAAGGAAAGGAAATAATATTTCCTGGTTAAAATCTAGAAATGGTAATTAGCTCACTACAAGAGAAGCCATTGGAGATGAGTTCATCTCATACTTCAACCATTTATATAGCACTTCTAATCTTGGTGACCAAGATGTGGTGTTAGATACTATTAAACCAAAATTGTCTAGAATAGATAATGATATCCTGGAAACCCCTTTAACTAATGAGGAAATAAGAGTGGCAGCCTTCCAAATGGGGGAAAAAAAAGCACCAGTGCCAGATGACTTTACTGGTCTTTTCTTCCAATCTTACTGGGATATTGTGGGGGGTAGTGTCACTCAAATGGTTAAACATTTTTTTGAGACTGAACACCTCCTGACCCAGTTCAACCACACTAATTTAGCATTAATACCAAAGAATCCTATGGCTGATAAAGCTGATCAATTTAGACCAATTGGTCTATGAAATTTTGTCTACAAAGTGATATCTAAGACTTTGGAAAATAAAATGAAACCTTTAATGGATAAAGTGATTTCACCTAACCAAAGTGCCTTCATCCCCAAGAGGCACATATCTGATAATGTTATTCTAGCTTATGAGCTCATAGATTCTATAAAAAAGAATAAAAGAAAAATGGGAAGTGTTGCTATTAAGATGGACATGTCCAAGGCTTATGATAGATTGGAATGGTCATTTTTGGCTAAAACTATGGCCAAATTGAGGTTCAATCCAAAATGGATTAGACTAATTATATTATGAATTGTATAAGTACTGTTTCTTACTCAATTCTGCTAAATGGGAAGTCCTATTGGGAATTTCAAACCTGAAAGAGGTTTAAGTCTATACATCATATGTGTTGAAGCCCTTACATCATATATCAAACATCTGGAGGATACTAACCTGGTACATGGTATAAAATGTGCTAAGACTGGTCCTTCCATTAGCCATATTTTGTTTGCAGATGACAGCCTCCTCTCCACTAAGGAAACCATTCCTGAATTCCATGCTATCAAAAACTACCTGCAAAAGTATTGGAATGCAAGTGGTCAAGAGATTAATTTTAACAAATCAGGGATTTTTTTTAGTCTTAAAGTTCATCCAAGGCATAAAAAATTGTTAGCCAAAATATTAAACCTCACTACTCTCAATCTAGGAGAAAAATATTTGGGAACTCCAATTACTATCCTAAAATCTAAAACCCAAACCCATCTATCACTGCTGAATGTAGTGGAGAAAAGGGTGAATAACTGGTTAACCCAATTTTTGGCTCAGGATGGCAAGTCTACACTGGTAAAGCATGTAGGGAAAGCAATGTCACTTTACCAAATGGCTACATTCTTAATTCCCAAAAGCATGTACAATAAAATTGATTCTCACCTCAATATATACTGGTGGGGGGAGAATCTGAACACAAAGAAGAGAAAATTACATCAGATTGCTTGGGAAAATATCTGCAAAACCAAGAAAGAAGGTGGATTGGGATTTAGAATCAGTGAGATAAATAATTTGGCCATGATGTCTAGAAGTGTTTGGATATTAATAGAAAATCCAGCATCTCTTCTGGCACAAGTTCTAAAAGCAAAATATTATGCAAACTGTGATGTCTTGAACTCTCAATGTCTTGTTAAGGCTTCATGGGTATGGAAATGTATTCATACCAAAATGAACAAAATAAAACCATTATCTCATGGGTAGTAGGGGAATGAAATTTTATAGACCCATGGTGTGATAACTGGATACCTGGGAAAGGAGTTGCAACACCAAAAGCCAACTCAATTCCTGATAAGAACTTAAAAGTAAGTGATCTTATTAACCATGACACAAGAACATGGAATACATAAAAATTAATTGTTGTCTTTAATCAATCTTCAAAAAAGATGATTGAAAAAAATCCCCTTAGCTCTGAATCTTCTATTGACAGAAGAATCTGGACTCCAATTAAAGATGGGATATTTGCAACAAAGTATGCATATTCCACCTTAAGTGTAAGGGGGGATGACTCTGATTCTGCTCTATGGAGTGTTGTTTGGAAACTAAAAGTCCCTGCAAGAATCTAACTTTTTGTATGGAAGGCTCTAAAAGGGGCATTACCAGTGAATGAAATTCTACACAAAAGAATTCATACATCTGACTACATTTGTCCAAAATGTAAATTGAAAACAGAAACAATAATGCATGCTCTAGTCACCTGTAAAAAATTAACAAAGGTGTGGAAACTTATAAACATCCAAAGCACTCAATTTCAAGATTTTACCTTAACGCAGTGGACGAAATTCTGGATGTAGCTACATCCTTACCAAGATCAATCTTTAAGAGCGGAGCAATTTCCATTGATTGCTTGTGTCATATGGTCTATTTGGACAAACATAAATGACATAGTACACAATGATAAATAGGAAGAACCAATGGCTATAATATCAAGAGCCATGGCCATGATGCTGAATACATCTAAAAGCTTCATCATCAGTCGAATCTCATCAATACCACAAAATCAATCAATACCCTCTCTTTGGACGTGTCCACCTAGAAATTGGTTGAAGATTAACATGGATGGTGCTTGGAATTTTAATTCAGAAATTGGAGGAATGGGTTTCTTGATAAGAGATTCTTCGCATCAATTTATCTATGCAGAGTCGAAGAACTTGATTTGCTTTTCAACGGAAGAAGCAGAAGTGTGTGGGATAAGAGGCGCTTTAAGAGTTGCAGAGGAGATGAAGAAGGATCGAATTATAATCGAACCTGATGCCTCAGAAGTGATAGAGAAGATAAATAGAAAGTATTTTTTGGGAGATTTAAGAACACGTAGCATGTTTCAGGATATCAAATCCCTAATCTGTAACTTTCAATCGATTTTGTTAAATTATGTGGATCAGACTTGTAATGGGGATGCTCATGAGCTAGCCCAATGGGGAAAGAACAATGTAACCCAAATGGCTTAGTATATGCCACCATTTTGGCTCATTCCTTCCCTGTGTGCGATTTCAATGGGGGAAAAACTGATGCAGTGTATGTTTGTTTGTTTCATCTTTGCCTATATATAAAGAAAAAAAGTAACAACTAACAAGCTTATTTTTATTTGTGTGCATGGATATATTGTTTGCCTAGCTGATAGCTCCCCTATATAATTTGTAACCGGTCAAAAATATCTTCTTTCTTTAAATGTTGTTTGAGCAGTCGCTTCTATGCCTTTAAGGCCGGTTCCCATACACATGTCAAATGACAGTTTTCCACTTTGGAACTCATTATGGGTATGGTTATGTGGAAAACGCAACCACTTCGGCAGGTGCGAGATATTGATCAACAAGCGATAGGTCATCTATCGCTCGATGGGTAGCATTGCGCCAGTGATATAAAGACTAACGCTCGAGGTTATGGTCATCGATAAATAGTTCCACATCCAATGGTCAGAAATCCTCCCTTTATAAAATAATCAACTTCAAATTCATTTCAACTCACACCATCTCAACTTCAAATTCATTTCGGCATGGCTATTGCTCGCAACACCAACATGGTTGGTGCTCACTTCACTGGAGAAGAAGATGTTTCTCTATTTTGATGTTGGATATCAGTTGCAAGCGATGGAGATTTCAATTTAACCACTCTTAATCTATGGGACATTGCGTTTGAAAGTTTTATAGAGTTAGCCAGTAATGAAAATTTAAGAAGAACAAATACGAGCCTTCAACAAAGATTTTCATTTATCAATAACGATGTGATAACATACGCTCAGAATTTATGGATGATAAAGGGGGATCATCCTTGGTTGTCCATCGACGAACTAGTGGGTATCTTAATTAAAAAAAAAATAATGACTCGATTTTATTTAGTTAAAATCATATTAACTTATTATTATTTATCATTTTTTTTTCAAAAAAATTTAGAACTCATTCCATATTTGTTGAAGACAATAGAAGACAGTTTAAGTACGGTGAATGCTATCAACTCTATAAGATTCATGTGAAAGGATTTAATTTTGATTAAGTACTAAGTAATGTGATTGCATTTTTTTTAATTAAATGTTGGAACTTAAGGAGTTGTTTTTATTAATAAATTATTTTACTAGTTTTGATTTGAACATTAATTTTATGATTGTTTTCATCAATAAAAAACAAAATAATTACATTAGAAAGATTAAAATTAAATTACATTCATAAACTATTGATTTTCCTGACCATTAAAGATCCAACTAGTCATGGTTTGTGGATCAACGATTATGTTCAACATATCAGATACCTTACTAATTTGACTCACTTGGTGGTTGAGTCTCATCAGAATCGTCAAAATCTTGAAAATTAACAGGATCACTCGCACGGAGGGGAACACGATAGAAATCCGCAAGTGGGTGACCTTAAAATGGTTGAGGCAATTGGGGTATAGAGAGTAGATTTCCTAACTGCTTCAATGTTCAAGCCACCACCGGGAGTCATAGTATCAATCAGAAATTGGTTAAAAAAACCTCCAGGAGTTATTTCCATGTCAAAAATTTTATTACCTCCACATACTTGTATCCAACACTACATTTGGAGTAGAACTATCTAGCACTATATTTTGCATACACCGACTTCTCAAACTTCTTAGACTTTCATGACTTCTCGAACTTTGTTGACTTCCACTACTAGGACTTAAACGTATAACATGACTTGTATGTGTATCATCATGACCTAGACCTGCATCACCAGCAGGATTTGGACCTCTACCACCTTGACTAGGATACAACGGGGTACTCATGTCAAACATCATGCCTTCCCTAAGTGTTTGCATCTCACTAAAATGGAATCTCTTAAATTCATATAGTAGATCGTGATAATCGTTCACCTGGTTCTGATACTGCTTAGGTATAGCATTTGTTCCCCCACCTCAGTATGGATAAGTATGTTCGAGAGCACTGGGAGAAATAATTAGAACAGTAATAATATCTCCAGACATAAATATATGTACGTCCCAAGAAAATAGTGGCATAATCGACGATGAACCCAATTGACTAGGATATGAAGATACATTGCTCGCATTTGGTGGGGGTTAGGAAGGAATATAATCATCACCAAATTGCATCCTTCCAAAAGATAGGAAATCCACCTGACCCAAATTTTGCGGTTGCATAGCAATATTGGCCTTGTAAATAGTGTGAAACTGTAGGACCAGAATATCTCCACAACGATATTCTCGCGATGGAAACGACACTTTTGCGAGAAACCTAAACATTTCTATAAGTATTAACAACACTTTGACGAGAACGTCGCAAGATTCTTCAACAACATTTGGCGAGTGTCACAAAAGAGTGATATAACGGTCAACGACTGAAGATATATGAGAAGAATAAGTCTGCTTCACGATGGTTACAAAGTTGGCAATGGTGAAGACTAAAGTTATGGCGATGAGATCGCAGAGTAGATCCGAATTAAGGGGAAATCTTAGCTGTCTTCCACTATGTATTTTCCTATATAAAGGGTTCGACTAAATCCAGAAAAGGATGATGTACTTTTGATATCTGAGAGAATTTTGAGGAGAGAGAAACTCCAGAAATAAAGTTGTACTTCTGAGTTTTGATATTTCTTGTAAATATTCCTGAAAGTGAATTAATAAAATTGTTGTTGTTCATTCTCGATTATGACTTAATTTTCATAGATTCTTGACAAGGGTGTAGTGTGGGAAATCCTGCAACTACATTTTGGCGCCCGAAACAGGGATGAATTAAGGAAAATTGAAGAAAAAGTGAAGAAGGAGATAAGAATTGTTCAAGATTAAGGAAAGTAAATCGGTGAGATAATTGAAGGAAGGATGATCAGAATCAAAAAAGATTGTAGAAAGTTGGAATGTGATATGGTAACAAAAGCAATGGTTGATAGATTTCATGAAAACATTAAGGGAAAGATACATAAACGGGATTTTGAAGGAAGGAAGATTATGACATTGGAGAAGATATCATCATCGAAAGATTGGGAAAAACAAGAAATCACGTTTACAGCAGCAGAAATACCAGAAGAAGATACATCTCCATTGGTGGTCACAGTAACCACTATACCAATGAGAAAGGAGAAATCAATAAAATCTGTAGAAGAATGGGCTATGAATAGAACTTTGGTAGATACAGGAAGTTCTGTAGACATGATATTTTATCATACCTTCAAGAAGATGGGATATAAGGATGAAGATATGTCTCATTAAACATATTATGTTCATGGCTTTGGGAAGTCTATAACAAAACCTAAAGGCGAGATAGTGGTACGAATTCCACTAGGAGAAATTGAAACACAAATATCATTATGTGTGGTAGATGTGGAATCGCCGTACAATATGATATTGGGAAGATCGTGGATACATGCAATCAAAGCCGTATCATCGACGTTATACCAGTGCATTAAATTTCCTATGTCCAGTGGAATCGGAGAAATTAGAGGAGATATGGATTTCGCAAAATTATGTTACCAAATTGAAGTAAGAAATGGTGAAGAACGTCCAAAGCTGCGAAAAGCTCGCAGAAAATTGAACAAAGAAACAAAGAAAGAAGAGGAATTTAAAATTTACATGATAAGGGAAAAATAAGGAAAAGGGATACTTAGTGAAGTCTCACGAGAAGAAGATGAGTTCGCGAGAGAAATGAAAACTCCAACACCAATGGGAGAACCTGAAGCTAGTTACACCGCAGCAGAGCCAACAAAGAAAATAAATATCGGAAGATGAGAAGAGCCTAAAATACTGAAAATTGGGACTAAAATGGAGGAAGACGAAGAAGAAATAACTATAAATCTCTTGCGAGAATACAAAGACATCTTCGCATGGAGTATGGATGAGATGCCAGGAATAGACCCTTCAGTAGCATGTCATAAATTAGAGATCAACAAAGATGTGAGGCCATTTAAACAAAGAATCGGAAAAATTGCAACAACATACCATTCTCAAATAGAAGAAGAACTACAGAAAATGCTTGATGCAGGAATTATAAGGCAAGCAAAATATCCGGATTGGATTGCAAATATGGTGGTGGTCCCAAAGAAAAATAAAGGGATAAGAATTTGCATAGACTTTACTGATTTAAACAAAGCTTGTCCTAAAGATAGTTTTCCATTACCATATATTCCACAAATGGTTGAATCAGCAAAAAATGATAGAATATCTTCATTAGACGGATATAAAGGATATAATCAAATTCCCCTCGCAGAAGAAGATCAAGAGCATACATCATTTTTTGCTCCAAGAGGGTTATATTGCTATACAAAGATGCCTTTTGGCTTACGGAATGCTGGTGCAACATACCAAAGAATGGTGGAGAAATTTTTCGCAAAATGGATACATAAAACATTAGAAGTGTACGTGGATGACATGTTGATTAAAAGCAAAGAAGCTAAAAATCATGTACAGGATTTGAAAGAGATTTTCGATCAAATGCGACAATTCAACATCAATGTAAACCCAGAAAAGTGTACTTTTGGAGTATCTTCAGGGAAATTTTTGGGTTATATTGTATCAAAGGAAGGAATACAAGTTGATCCAGAAAAGGTACAAGAAGTTCGCGATATGCCAACACCAGCGACAGTTAAAGATGTGCAAAAATTGAATGGACTTTTAGCCTCGCTGGGAAGGTTTATTTCGCGATCATCAGACAAGTGCAAACATTTTTTCGATATACTCAAGAAGGGAACAAAATTTAAATGGACAGATGAGTGTGAAAAGGATTTTCAAGGAATTAAAGAACAACTAATGAACATATCTATTTTACAAAAGGCTGAACCAGGAGAAGAACTATTGATATATCTTGCGACAACCACATACGTGCTAAGTGCCGTATTACTGCGAGTAGATGCAGGGGTGGAAAAGCCAATTTATTATATCAGCAAAACATTTAATTCAGCAGAGAGAAATTATTCAAAGATTGAGAAACTAATTCTAGCATTGGTACACGCAACTTTTAAGTTTCGAATTTACTTCCAAGCGCATAAGGTCAAAGTGTTAACGAGAGTGCCAATTGAATCGGTGATGAAAAACTCAAAAAGATCAGGCAGAGTTGAGAGATGGAATGTGCAAGTAGGGCACTTTGATATTCAATATGAAATTCTATCCTCGCCAAAATCACAAGTTATCGCAAATTTCTTAGCTGAATTTCCTTTAGAAGATGACGAAGCTGTAGAAGAAATGATGGATATAGAAGAAGAACATGGAGACCCAAAAGAGCTATTAACAGAACCTGACAGATGGGAAATATTAGTGGATGGATCATCAAATGGAGAAGGAAATGGGATTGGAGTTGTTTTCATTTCACTAGAAGGAGAAAAAACAGCTTTTTTGTTACGATTAGAATTTGCATCCACTAATAATGAGACAGAATATGAAGCTGTAATCCATGCATTAAAGTTTGCGATAGAAATGAAGTTGGAAAATGCTAGAATCACCAGTGATTCACAATTGGTTATTTGCCAGATAAAGGGAAAGTATACTACAAATGAACCATCTTTGAAGAAGTACAAAAAACTTGTTGAAGAATTGTCTGCGAGAATTCCAAAAATAAAATGGAGACACATATCAAGGAAAGATAATAGGCTTGCAGATGATTTTGCTTTCATATCAAGTATGATGATGAACCCACTTGAGAGATGCATAAAAATTCAAACACTTTTACAACCGCCAATAAACAAAGAGGAAGAAGAGGTAGATGTAATGATGGTAGAACCTGGCGAGGAAGAAATAGGGAATAATGCTATAGATTGGCGAGCAGATCTTCATGCTTATTTGGTGAGAGGGGAAATCCCTAGAAATCGATTAGAAGCACATAAATTAAAAAGCAGAGCAACCAATTATGAATTAAGAGATGGGGTATTATATCGCAGATCTTTTAGTGGACCATCGCTAAGATGTTTGACGAGAGAAGAAGGGCAAAAGGTGCTAAAAATGTTGCATAGTGGTGATGCTGGTAATCACAGCGGGGGTAGATCTTTAGCATATAAAACAAAGATGCAGGGTTATTATTGGCCATATATGCATGAGGATGCAAAGCAACTCTCAAGGCGTTGTGAAGATTGTCAGCGATTTGGGAAAAATATACATGCACCAGAAGCACCATTATCATCTTCATCAAGCGTATGGCCATTTGGAAAATGGGGATTGGATATTGTGGGACCATTTGTGCCTGGTTCTGGACAAAGAAGATATTTAATTGTTTCTACAGATTATTTCACAAAGTGGGGAGAAGTAAAGGAAGTACAGCACATCCGCGATAAGGACATTTTTACGTTCATATTTGAAAATATAATTTGCAGATTTGGGATCCCAGCACAGTTAGTGTCTGATAATGGAAAGAAGTTTGAAGGGCAGAATATAGAATTGCTTCTTAATGAATTTAAGATAAAATGTGGAAAATCAACTCCTTTATACCCACAAGCAAATGGTCATGCTGAGGCAACTAATAAGACAATCGCAGACATCTTAAAAAATAAGTTAGAAGGTCATCACAAATCATGGTGCGAGCAAGTGCATAATGCAATATGGGCATATAATACAACTAGACGAGAAGCAAATGGAATGTCACCTTTTTGTTTAACATATGGAGTTGAAGTTGTCTTACCAACAGAAATTGCTATCCCTACAACAAAAATAGATGCATGGGAGACAAATCTAAGTGCTGGCATGATTTTACATAAGTTAGATGAACTGGAAGAAAATAGAAAAAAAACTCTACAACATATGGAAAATTACCAGCGAAGATTAGCTCGAGAGTACAACAAACGAGTCAAGAAACGTCAATTCCAGCTTGACGATCTAGTTTTGCGAGAAACCCCAAGATATCAGCAAAAAAGTGGTGGAAAATTAGCGAGAAAATGGGATGGACCATACATCATTAAAGAGATAATTGGAAATGGAGCATACAAATTAATGGATCCAGAGGGAAGAGATGTTGGGAAAAGACTTGATAGACCATGGAATAGATTGTTTCTGAAAAGGTATTATCAGTAGCAATTTCTGCGAGGTAAGAAATACTAATGTAAGATGAAATAGTTAAAAATTCTTCTTTCTCTATCACAATTTATGCGAACATCATCGCAAGAAAAGCGAATCAAAATTTCGCAGAGACATAAGAATGGGACGAACCTTTATGGCGTGCACCCTAGTTCACGAATAAAATTTCTCAAGAGGCAAATGTAAGACCTAATAGCGCGTCATAGAAGGGGGTATCTCTTGACATGATTCAGGGGTAAGGTTATACCGCTGCTGGATCCTGAGTCATGCAGATGTTGGGGTTAAATAAAACCTATTCGGGAGAGAGATCTTGGATTTCCAACTATATATGGTTATACCCTGGTTGGACGACCGAGAATCTCTTCCAAGAAGTGCAAAGTATGACCAAGGCGCCGAGGTACACGGTTGAGCCAAGGGTGCCAAGGGCGTACGAAACTCCCTTTCCATTCTTGGTAAGTCTTGGCTATGATGCACTTGGCCTGAAGAAAACCCCACTTAGGGTGCAGTATTGTAACTATAAGCCATATAGGCATAAAGGACAAGAGGATGCGAAAACAGCTGGTTGTTGGTAAATCTGGATGGGAGGAGCTAGTCTTGTATGGCCGATGTGCCCTCCTTGAAGGGGCAACCAGGGGGAAGATAAGGGCGGCACCCTCCATTAGGGAGTTGATAAGTGTCTTAAGACGGCAATGTCACGGGGCTTTATGATCGCAAGAACATTTAGGCCTATCATATTGTCGCGTGACGAAAATTATACAAAGGCAAAAAGCCTAAAGAGAAAATGTTAAGATGAGATCAATGGGTTTTTGCATGAAAGTGTAAAAACGTCCTGCGATTTCATCGCAAGACGACAATGTCATGAGGCTTTGTTCTCGCGAGAGAATCTAGACTTGTCATATTATTGCAGAGATATTGAAAAGATACTGATAAGGCAAGATCAATGGGTCAATACATGTAAATGTAAAGACGTCCTTCGATTTTGTCGCATAAAAATATTAAAGGTTGGAAAAATAAGACCTTTAACTAGGAAGGCATAATAAGACCAACAGATTAATATTGAACATTAATTATTTATTTGAGAATGCAGGAAATATCTATTCATCGCAAGAGGCAGATTACTTCAGATTTTTAATATCATCAACAAATTCATCAATAAATAAAGATGAGGAACATAATTCACCATCTCAAGAAAAATATTAAAGAGCAAGAAGAGGAATAAGCAAGTAAAATCTTAATATCTTCCTTGAGAAGGTTCAACACAGATAACAGGAAAAGTTAAAATTTATCCAAATTACATTCCTCGCGAAAAAAGATTCAGGAAGAGAAAGCAAAAATGAAACTCAAACTTCAGCGGCAGGATCATCAGTATTCTTCTCGCCATATTTATTATTCTCGCCAGAAGATTTATCATTCTCACCAGCATATTTATCAGTATCGCCATCATTCTTTTCAGTATCGCCAGCATCCTTTTCTTCGTGAATTTCTTCTTCTCTAGGAGTGCCTTCATCTTCTTTTGGGTTATCTTCTTCAGCTCCTTCTTCTCCTTCAGTAGGTGTATCTTCTAAATCTTTATCCATAGGAATGGGAATTTCGTTATCCTCAACTTCTAGAGGAAGAAAAGATTCAGGAGGGAGAGAATGGGAGATCAGAATCTTATTCAACAGAACTTCGACAGAAAGATGAACTTTGCGAAGAAAGCTACTATCATGGTTTCTAATCTCCATATTCTTGAAGTACTCAAGATAATCAATCCTTCTTTCTGCCTTATCGCGAACGTCCAAACAATCGGAAATGAGAGTCTTGTTTTCTTTGCGAACCTTATCTAATTTTTCAGTAAGAGCAGTAATAGTAGCGAGATGGCTTCTTTCAGATTCTGTAAATACCAAAAATGACAAGGAAATATTCAAATGAAGATCTCACGAGAAGAAAAACATAGGAATTTATCAGAAAAAATCAACAATTGAGGCAGTCAACTGACTACCTTCTTTTTGAGAGGTTAAATTTTGGATTAGTGCAAAGAAACAATTCTCCCACTGATTCATAGCAACGTCAAATTTATCGCCAACCATACCCTTCAGACGAGATTTCATGTTTTCTTCTTTGGTGCGAAGATAAAGGTTTTCTTTTGCTAGTAAAGAATGAGATTTCTCTAATTGGGAATACTGATCTTTAAGTTCATTAGCCTTTAAACTAAGAGTTAATCTACCCTTGATAAGTTTATCCTTCTCAGCAGCAGATGATTCAGTTACTTCCTTGAGTTCATCTTTAAGGGAGCGAAGAGATTGCTCTTGGTTATCACAAATTCTTTGAAGATTATCTAATTGTTGCAAGGAAGCCGCCATCAAACTTGAAAATTTATGTTTTTCTTGGGATAGAGTTTTATTCTCATATGATAAAGATTCCATCGCTAAATCAGTCTTAAATAACAAATATGAAAGGCGACCAACTTCGCTACACAATAAATTTTGGCTTTGTGACAATTGATTATTCTCATTAGTAAGATTATTTATGTGATCAATTGAGTAAGTATAAAGATTATCTAATCTACTATGTTGGTCCATCCAAGACTCTTTTTCAGCGCGAGCTTCTTCAGCGATTGATTCTAATTCAAATATCTTCATTAATCGATTCCGATTTGAAGCTAAATAAATAAACCAAACATTTAAAAGGAATGGAGTGTAAAAAATAAGGAAGGCGATAAATCATTAGAATGGAGAAACAAAAGGATAGAGGCAGAAAAACTATACCTTTCAGCTCGTCATTATATCTGCGAAGGTTATCGCACTCAAGCGAAGAATTGTGAAGCATATGATTCAGTGTGTCACACTCAGAAGTTTTAACTTGAAGGCTTTTCCTTAGAGCTTCAACTTCATATTCCAAAGATATTCGCGAAACAGAATTATCAGAGCCAAAATACTTGAGTAAAGTCTCGCAAGCTTCATATTGAAGAGAATCAGTGGAAGACTTTCTAGCATTATCTAAAATATTAGATAAAATTTTAAAAGCAATATCAACTCCAGCAAAGGTTTCATTTGATGGAGGAAGAGATGCAGAGGATGAAGTAGTAATGATAGCAAGTTGATGATTTGAATCATCTGCGATAGATGCATTATGAGGAGGAGGAGTTTTTGGGAAAGTGACGGTTGAGGGTAATATTGGACTAGAAGGAGTTTCATCCACAACATTTGTAGGGATTTGATTTGTCAAATTTTCTGAAGGAAGGGGGTATTGATAGCGAGGTTCTCGCAGACAGAAGAAGGAGGATTAGATTGTAAAGGTGTGATGATAACTCTCCTAGATGATAACTCAGGAATAATGATATCATCTTCAAAAGTTTTATTGCGACGGTATTTTTTATGAGGTCTAGCGACGTTCTCGTCATTCTGCAAATAATAATTTAGATAAGAAACAGAGGCAACAATATTTTTATTAAGATAAAATGTGTTTCTTACTACCTTATCATTCGCAGAATCCTTCTTCCTCCTCTTCTCAACAAGCTTCTTGAGGGAGTTAGGGTTTGGAGTTTCAGAATGGGCGATTGGGATAGCTCCTCTAAAGGAAAACATGACAAGAATTATAATGAATTAAATTAGGAAGATCGAAGAACAAAAGTGAAAAAGTAATTCAAATAGATAATATAATCTAAATACATACCTTGACGTTTTCATTAAAACACTAGCAGGTGAATATGAAGATAAAGAAAAGTTGCAGACGGAAAGTGAAATAAATAGATAAAGAAGATGAAGAAGTAAAAATAGAAAATTATTTTCGTAACTCGGCTCCACCTTTTATAAACAAGAGCAGTAGGACCCATTAAGAGGACACGTGTTAAAGAAGATCTACAACACGTGTAGGCGATTAAACTAAATAAACGGAGGTTTGTCGAGAAGAAAACTTGTAAAGAAAGAAGCTGCGAGCATCATGAAGAGTTGAAAGTTCTCATATCTTATCTTCTTCGTAGAAAAGACATGAGAAGAGGCAAGATGTAGGACCAGAATATCGCCACAACAATATTCTCGCGATGGAAACGACACTTTTGCGAGAAACCTAAACATTTCTACAAGTATTAACAACACTTTGACGAGAACGTCACAAGATTCTTCAACAACATTTGGCGAGTGTCACAAAAGAGTGATATAACGGTCAACGACTGAAGATATATGAGAAGAATAAGTCTGCATCACGATAGTTACAAAGTTGGCGATGGTGAAGACTAAAGTTATGGCGATGAGATCGCAGAGTAGATTCGAATTAAGGGGAAATCTTAGCCGTCTTCCACTATGTATTTTCCTATATAAAGGGTTCAACTAAATCCAGAAAAGGATGATGTACTTTTGAGAGCTGAGAGAATTTTGAGGAGAGAGAAACTCCAGAAAGAAAGTTGTACTTCTGAGTTTTGATATTTCTTGTAAATCTTCCTGAAAGTGAATTAATAAAATTGTTGTTGTTCATTCTCGATTATGACTTAATTTTCATAGATTCTTGACAAGGGTGTAGTGTGGGAAATCCTGCAACTACAGAAACCAATAAACATAATCAATGTGCACTATACGAAAACCCTCTTTTTACGACTGTATTTTCACGACGATTTAGGTATATGTCGTAGAAAGCTATATTTTTTACTACTTTTACCTAATGAAACGTCGTGTAATATTGTTAAAGCCAACTATTGGTACAAATAGTTGTAACCAGAAGAAAAAAATTGACAACATTTTGAGCAGAAGTAGTGAATACAATATAAAACTACTTCTTAAAAGAGTCATAGAACACAATTTACAGTGATTTTAGTGTAAGTCCATACTTCAGATTTTTACATGTTTATAGGATTTGTGATGTTCCATAACTATCATCGACAATACATAAGTCTGAACATATGTTTATAAGATTTGCGTTGTTTTGAAACTATCACATCTACAAAACAGTCTTTGAACATTACTTGATGAATTTCCGAACAAATACGATAAATTGCATCTCCTTTTCTGTATTTGTTTCATACAACTACGATAAGTTTCATTCGATAGCTGCAATATATCTCATTCAATAATTACAACATCCCAATTCATATCCTAGTTGAAATACTAGAACACCCATTACAAATACAGTTAAAAGGAATGCTTAAAATTTAAGACTACTTGTTCCAAATATGGACCATTCCTTATCAATTTATCCAAGTCATCTTGAGAAATCTCTCCACTTGGATAGAGATTGATGGCTATCACTCTTCTTCGCTGCGAATGAAAAAGTAATCTTTGGCTATAATACCAAACACCTTTTTCAGAAATACGACTATATAACATAATACTCTTAAGGCTTAGCTCTAGCATTCTTTGGGTTATCTAGACAATTGTTGAATCCTCTGAATAATGGCAGCATGTTGATCATCTTCAATTATTGGCATTGCACTTATATATGACTGGAAAAATAATGGTGATATTGTAAAGATAAGATTCATAATTATGGAAATAAGTATAACACCAATACTGAAAATAATAACATTCTTGGGTTAGTACTCTTACCATGTCAAAATAATAAATAAATAATAGGAAAGAAAATAGTTCTTACCTCCAATACTCCCCAAAAACCATTCGGGCTTTCTATGGTATACGTCGATCGAGCATTGACCGAGGGTTATGTAAAGTTTCGCTAAAATTAGAGACCCCCGTTCATATGTTGGTGCTCACTATTAATTTTCCAATGATTCAATAAAACAAAGTAATATAACTGAGCTAGCATTTGGAAATAGCCATTGTCCTATTTTTCACAACATCAACACACGTCCGAGCTCATCATAATGTGCAGGGAAAAAATATTGTGCATTTTGTACCCTTTTTTCATTCATTCTCCTGGCATAACTTATAAATATATTATCTGGATTTAGTCATTTGAGTATAATTGAAGTCGATCTTTCCATCTTTGTTCCGACTCCCAATTTAATTTGTTAAATGGAAGTACCTTTACCTCACATTGGATTCTCGTCAACATGTACAAGTCTAATAGTGTAACTCCTATTGAACAACGTATTCATAACATAAGTTAGTTGAATATTTATAAGACTAAAAACAAAATTTAAAAATTGAATTTCAATAAGAAACAAACTTACCACATTCGAAATATAATGTATTTGTAGTCTTTCCCCATCGTTCCAATATAACTTGAACAGTTTGAGTCATATGGTTTCTAGGTTGTATATCATATAAATGCCACCAAGGATATCTTCAGACTCTTTCTTGGACAATAGGGGGAAGGTATACCCGAATACCATACGAAACTCAGACCACCCACCTTTTCGAGCGACTAATTAACTCGTTCTGGATGGCTAGATAATTAACTCATTTATCGATATCATGACCAGCTAGTTGTGTAACATTTTAAAACTCATATTCTTTATCCCGCTCATAATTCAATCTAGTGTCTGGGGTGTTAGTAGCTCTTTTGACTTTTCTGTTTCTTTTATTTTTTTGGTTTCAAACTCATATTTGGAAAGAATTAACTAGGAATCAAAGATTTTTGTATAGAAAAAAATTAGAGAAATAACATAAGTGAATGTGTGAAGAGGAATGTGAGGGAAAGTATGGTATTTATATGCGGGATAGAGCCCACTGTTAGCTATATAGAGTCGACATCTGTTGATAATGATTATATAGAGTGATATTGACTTCATAGCCAGCAATAAAGGCTTTATCGTCGGTATTATAATTAATTTCTCTCGATATGATCTCCATTACTTCGTTTTTTTTCATATTGGCGCGGATAATTTACCATGCCACCTGGCACTACAAGAAAACTTGGCTTTAGCAACTATTTTCTTACCAACTATAGTTAGTGTAATTCTTCAACGATAATTGATTGTAACTAAGAACAACTCTGGTGGACAGAAATGTCTAACAACCAGTTTCCCAGCAACGATAGTGGGTGGAAGGCTTTAGCAGAAACAAGTTAACAACCAAAATATAATCTTTGTTGTTATTAGGATTTAACCATCATGTGCGGTCAACCAAAACATACCCAAAAAGGTATATATATTTTGCCACTCATCTTGCCCATAAAACAAACTGTTGGTAGACACCTCAACCAACCATCAAGTTGTTGGCGTTGTTAGTAGCTTTCATCCACGATAGTTTGACAACTATAAAGTACAATAGAAGGTAAATACTTCAAGACACTCTGTGAATAAAAACCAAACGGTAACAGATTTGGAACTAACATTTTGGAAATATGTTCCTTTTGCAAAGCTCTATGTTACTACCAAAAATGAATGTATTTCGAAATACTAAACCTCACCATTTACTGATCTTAATTTCAATGGTTAAAAATCCATTAATTTTCAACGGCTCATATTCAAGGTAGATGGTGGTGTTATATGTATCGGAATGAACCCATTTTTGGTAGGTGTGTAAAGGTTTACAAGAAGAGCATATTAGATTCGAATCGGAAATTATTTATATTTTTTTTTTTCACAAAAAAAACTTCTAAAATATGAGATAGAGTGAGATAAAACATGTGAAATGATCCTTCCTCAAAATCTAAAGCACCAAATATTTCATGGTAAAAATCTTAAGCGGTAAAATTTCTAACTTTGGTGAAAATCGGAGCGCCAAAGTTTAACTTCTAATGAAAATAGAAGCGGCAAAATATCGGCTTTGGGCTTTGGGCGGACTCCACAATATTGTCATAAATATAGATAAGATTTCTTTCTCTTTTCCATGAGGTAAGAGAAGGGAGCTAGGTCATACCGTCATAGAACTGAGGAGTGAGCGAAAAGGAGTGAGTAATTAGCTAGGTTAAAAATTGGTTTTACAAATCGATGTAGTTGTTTCTCTGGTGCTTGAGTGAAAACCCTCTTTCTATTTGAGTGAAAAATCCCTCTCTATGTTCGTGATTGATAAACCTCCTTTCTATTTTTGTGAAGAAGGTAAATTCCTCGATCCATCTCCACTCTTTAAATTCAAATTATTTTTATTCTCAATCTCTCTCTGATCTGAATAGAGAGAAAAGAAAGACAGATTTAATGAGTTTTTGGGTGAAGATTTACATATAATTTCTGATTGATTTTTCATTAAATAGTAGAAAATTATACTTCCTCTTCTACTTCTACAAATTCTTTATCTATTTTTCATTTTTAATAGATTTTTAGGAATTAATTTTTTGTTACTTGTTGTTTGTGCTATTTAGGGTTTTGATTTGGGTATGATTTTATTTTCTTAATTGCTAATTCTGTTTTTTTATGCATGGTTACAACAATCGGTTTAAGTGTTTCTATTTTTATGCAAAGATTAGTTTTTTTTTTGCTAAAGAGAAGAATATGGATTTGGGTGCAGTTTCTTCATTTCCTTGAGTTTAAGTTTGTTTTGGTACTGTTTCAAGTAATATAGTTGGTTTCTTCTTCTCAAGAATTGAATACAGATGGGTTTTTCATTTCAGATTTTTTACAGAAGATGGGGTTTAACTCAAATCTCATCATATGATTTTACATCTTATGTTTTTTCATGGGAATATGTTTCTTATGATCTTAATAATCAGAATCTGATAGGTTTTGTAGCTGTTAGTTTTTTTTCTAGTTTGATTCCTGAACTCACTATTGGTAAACTTAGTAAGCTTGAGTGTCATTGGTTCTAAGTGATAAAAAAATCACTAGTCTTTCTTCTGATTTTTGGAGTGCGGGTAGTCATTTGAAGACACTTAATCTATCTAATGTAGTAACCAGTCTATTTTGCGCAGGTGAGACGTTTGAGAGAAAAACATGTATATATAGAGAAGCATCTTGATTCATTAAAGGCTGTCACAACTGAAAAGGCGAGGGTAGCCCAAATATACCTTAAGATATTACTTTTCCTTCCTATAAGTCCTTTCCCCGAAAGTGATTGTCTAAGGACTGAGTCGAGACAATACAACAAATCGGTTCAAACTTTGTGTGATCGTCTATGGATACGAGATCGAGATAATACAACAACAAAGTGTGTTTACTTGATACAAAGGTTCGGACTTAACCAAACTAAATAGGATTCACATATCAAGTAAATAGGAATTAACGTTTGTGCTATTTACTTTAATTATAATAAAAAAAATTATAATACGGAAATATAAAGTAAATGGCACATCAAGATTTTATTAACGAGGAAACCGCAAATGCAGAAAAACCTCGGGACCTAGTCCATAATTGAATACTCTCAGGATTAAGCCACTATACAAAATAAGACAACTTCGTATAGTTGAGACCAAGCAACTAAACCTATAGTTCACCTAGTTCCGTCTATATTCCCATGCCTCCAACCTGTAAACAAGTCACATACTTGGACCAATTCCTTTGGTTCGTATTCCAAACGGTAAAGGAACAACAAATCTGTTTGGTATAAACTCTCTTCAACCAAGTGATATGAGTTGCACAAAGGTTTACTTGTTTATCTTAACATAAAATCCTTTGCCAGGTTCCAAGATCTATCTTATGTTCAATCACCCAAAGACAATCGTTAAGATTAAGCCAATCAATACCTTTAATCACAAGGAATCGTATTGATGCCGATCTTCCTCAATTAATCAATCCAATCTACCAAAAGGATAAACCGATTATTAATTGGATCCTCTCTATCCCAAACAAGTATTGTGCACACCAAAGATTGTAAAAACCAAGTCAGAAGTCTTCAATATCTTCATTGTCTTCAAATATTCTTAGATCTTCAATAAACACCTGCACACAACTACTTGAATCTCTTGTGATCAATCACACAAAGAACGGAGTCCATTAACAATGGATTATCACAAGATTGTCTTTAGATCTAACAATAGTATAAAGATCCCTGTCGAAACCTTGAACTAGTTTGAGTGAATCTTATATCAGAAGAGAAGATTCTCAAGCATAAACAAACTAGGTGCAATCAAAGTTCAACCACCGTTAGTCAATCAAATCAATACAAAAACTAAAGATAAATCGCAATATCTAGTTTCCCACCAACGGGTCGCGCTAGAGCTTCTCAATCCCAAAGAAGACTTTAAATTTAGCGGGCATAAGAGATTTCACCTAATTAGATTACTCTCCTCTCCGATAGGCGGCTTCACCAGTAACAAAGACAAAAGAGTAAGTCTAATGTTACGCAAGATTAGTTTGCTAGAAATAAAAACTCAAAGTATTTATAGATAAGGAAGTTTGGACACCAAGGAATTTCCAAAACCGAAAATATACTCAAGATATTTTTCCATATTAACCCAAATTCGTTTTTCATAATTCCTGTGAATGCACTGTCCAAAAATATGATCGAAATCTCCTTGGAAAATCTTTAATTAACAAATGCACATTACTAATTCTTATTTTCCATATATAATTAAAAACCTTTAACTAAAAAGATTCTTAACTTATTTAAATTCAATCTTGGGATTTACTTCCTTCTTAGCCGTTAAGGAATATCTTTGAACAATATAGAATAAACATTAATGCACCGTGTTCAAAGTGTGACGACATCTTACTCTTGGAAGTATTTTCCATGCTTGCTCACTTGAAACCGATTTACCACACTTCCAAACAAGTTTAGAATTGGTTCATCTGACTTTCAAGAACTATGTGATTGATCAAGTTCCACTCAATCACAACTCATGGGTGGTTCTACCAAAACAAGTTTCGGTTCTACCTCCATGTGAGTACTGTGCATAGTTACACTAGCTTACCAAAGACACGGATGACTAGGTACTAGGATCGGTTCCCCACATATATTTGGTATCTAACTTGTATGCACTGAACAGGTCCATAGGATCGGTTCCCCCTTCCCAAAAAAGTATTGCACATGTTCATAGGATCGGTTCTCCTTTCTTCCATAAACCTTGTTGCACCTTATACAAGGATCGGTTCCCCTTGTGATGCACTGCACCTCTTACTAGGATCGGTTCCCCTCTTCCCAGTAATAAGTTCAGACACTCACAACCCGATCATACCCCAGGTGATTACTTAAGATCGGTTTCACTAATAAAAGTCATACCAATACATAAGTCAGGCCTCATGTGAATAGTTTTGCCAAGAACACAAACAAGTCATGAGCGGTAATACTAATCACATATATTGGTCGTTCATAAGATATGCAATATAGAATAGCCCCAATAACGCCTGGCGATTTCCTTTTCGGTTCACAAGACATATCATGAACTTACTTCCTTAGAACACATGTAAACATTGTTCCCTAGGATGAAATCCTCACCGCGTACCCATAAATAATCACAATAGCATTCATACGATTATGTCGATGTCTTATATATAAAGTTTAATGGTTAAGCAAGAAACTTCATATTGTATTCCTTAATACTATGTCTATCTAGCGTGTTCATGCTTCGTCGTTTTATGTTTTCAATATGCATGACTTGAAAGATACGTTAGGGAATGAAACAGTTCAAGTCAAATATCACTAACCTCAAGTGGAAGGATGATGTTGTCGTTGTAGCTCCGCACTTCTTGACTTCTTCAAGTCTTCACAATACTTGTAATGTCTCACCCTAATACTTTCAAGCTAACCTATACGAAGTTGACTCTAGTACATTTAAATCAAGCGACTCTTAAATGAGTTTCGCTTCACTAAAATATGACAACCAAACTTGACATACCAACGCTTGGTGGGTTCAACCGAGCATTTCTCTAACAATCTCCCCATTTGTCATTTTTAGTGACAAAACTCTTACAATCATATGGATAAACAAATTACAAGAATTCTTTACACATACGCTTGATTCCCGAATTCAACAGCACATAACCTGCATTAATTCAATCCTTAAAATGACGTTGTTGACATTATAATAACAAAGCTTATACTCCCCCTAAAGGTGAGATACGTATATTTTCAATCCGCACGTCTTTGTTATCCCAATCATATGATATGTTACTCCCCCTTAGTCTATGCTTTTCATCATTCGTTAGATAAACGTTCAAGCACCATTGTCCTCTTCCCTAGTGACACTAATCAACCATAAATTGATACCAACATCACTTGTTTACTCCATATATTTCTCCCCCTTTTTGTCACAAAAATGACAAAAAAGCGAACAAATACAGGATAACTTGAAAATGATCTTACAAATCTCAAAATAGACTTGCAACCTGTTGAGTCAAGCATGAGGGTTCCACATACCATTTTTGATAACCAATATCAAAACCGAAACTACAAGTAATTACGTTATTTGTACCGTGTATAAAATACACGGGAGGCCTGCAAATCAATACAATGAGGCATGCATGGGCGGTTTCATGCATATTAATGCCAGGAGGCATGCAAGGGAGGTTTCATGCGGATTAATGCCAGGAGGCATGCAAGGCAGATTAATGCCATTTAAGTTTATCTCAAAAATTAGGTGTTCAAGGGTATAAATAGGGGCACCCTGGTAGAGAATAATGGTGGGAGGCAAGCTAATACATAAAAAAAGTTATTGAAAATCCATTGTAATCCCAAAGATCAATAAAACATCACTCTCCAAGGGGAATCCACCCGTGGATGTAGGCAAACTATGTCGAACCACGTAAAACATGTGTCTTTTATTTGTTCTTCAATTCGTATCCTAGCCTAAATACACACCAACTCATCAATTACATCGTGTTTAGTGCCTTGAAATATTTTTGGGTACAAACATTGGCGCCGACTAAGGGGATTCGTGTAAAACATATCGTATTTTATCATTGAGATAGGTGCGTCAAAAGCTCAGAAATCATGCCACGAATTTCCATGCAAAAATAGGCAAAAAAAAGAGAAACAATATCATGCAATTTCTGCATAGTGCGGTAATCATTAATGGATCCAGGGAGGAAATATTAAACGTGTTCGGATCCAGGGTGATGCCACTCGCATGATTCGATTAAAATCGGTGGACATCACATTGTTTTAGGATGCTCAAAGCATACTGGATGCATCAACCGAGTTCGTAAACGATATCAACATAGAAACAAGCTTTAGAAACATTTAGCTCGTATGATAGGTGTCTAAACCACCTTTCTATTTATCTATTTTTTATGCTTTCTCTGCTAGTTTTCTTGTAAATTATGTATCTTATGTTTTGTTTTTGAGTATTTAGGTACTTTGGAGTCATTTGGAACAAAAGAAGGAGAAACAGGGCAAAAGCGTCATCTCAAGTGCAACTGTGGTTGGAGGCGAATTATTTCTCATTATTTGCTTTTATTTCTTCATATCTATCTGAAAAGTATGTCGGCTTTAGTGATGCAAATTTCTGTCTGAAAAGCACGACAACTTTAGTGATGACTCTCATTGAAGAGAAGAAGTAGATTTGAGAAGTAAGAGGCGGCTATTGTTGGAGGAAGGCGAAAGAGAGCATTCATTCGGAGCATAAAGGGGAAAAGCTGTCATTTCCATGGAGAACACTGTCTGGAGCCCAGCGGGAAAATCTAATTGGAGAAGTACTACATAGACCAGCTGCGGTTAAGGGGTTGCCCGTCAGGATAGCCCTTATCTAATGAGTGGGGTGGTCCTTGTCACTGGGGTGTAACCATCCACCCAGAACTATAACCTAAATCAAGTTTTCATTCTCTTTCTCAATCATTTCCATTTCATTTCATTACACCACCAAAAATCAAGAAGAAAGAAAATAAAACAGCGGCAACTGTTTATGAAACTGAGAAGATTTGTTGCCCAGATAGAGATCGATTGGTCGAGTATGAGGTGTTGCAACTGAGGGTTTTGATGGATTGAAACAGGAAGAGATGGCATTGTTGTTGTTAAAATCAAGAGCACAGAGAATGACGAGTCTGTTGTTGATTCAAAGAAGACATGGAAAGATGTTGATGCTGTTTAAGGGAAAACATGAATTGGGAAGATGGGTTTGGATCGTTTTGTTGTTGAGTCTCGGAAAAAGGGATTAGAAATTCTTCAAAAGCTGTATGGAGCTGTGATGGGTGATGATGGATCGAGATTCAGTAGATCGAGAAGGGTTTAATGTGTGAATAAGAGGTGTTTGACAATATTATTGAGAAACCAGTTCTGCATCAAGCTCTTTGCTCGCTGCTCTGGCTATGGGACTGATGGGTGCTTGTGGAAGGTTAAATTTGGAGGTGAAGCTACAAAGCTAATAGGTAAAGGTGTTGGTTCTGTGTTGTTTTGGACTCAGTTGATACAGATGGTGGAGGTGTTGTTGGGGGTGTTGTCTTGCAGCTGAAATGGTTAGGAGACTGTTGTGTTGGTGGAAGTGAAATTGCAGGTCAGAGGCTTTGAAGATGGGAAGTTGTTGGTGGTACATAACTGAAGCTGCAAAATGGTTGAAATTGCAGGTGTGAGCAGCTGTAACTGAATGTGGTGGAAGGAGATATGGCAGTCGCAGTTGGAGATGGTGTTATCTTTAGACTGATGGTTGCAGGGGACTGAATTGATATAAGTGGTGATGCTGATGTGTGTGTGTGTGGAGTTGATATGGGAGAGAATTAGTGCCATGGGTATTTGCTGCTGGGAGAGCAAGTGGGGATGGCAGATACGATTGCAGAAATGAAGTTTGTGGTTATGCTTATGTTGCTGCGATGACAGAGCTGGAACATTGCAGTCTTGTTATGGATTGCTTTTGAGCTGCAAGTTATACAAGAAGAGGTGAAATTAAATGGGAGTGGAAGATGGAGTTGTTTGCAGGGATTGATATTGCAGTAAGAATGGTTAATTAAAAAGAGAGGGACGACGATAGTTGTCTTGGTTTCTGCCATTAACAACAACAATGAAGATGATCTGATGTTGTTAGTGACAATGACAAGGGACTGAGTTAAGGGTGATGGACATGAAGTAGATGCAGTGAAGCCATGAGAAGTAGATTGCAGGTGATGGCAGTGGACTGTAGCAGGCTGCAGGGAAGTAGTTGCAGCTGCAGTTGCATTGGGTTTTGTGATTGTGTTGATGGGATGGTTCGAGCTTATGAATTGCAGGTGGTGTATGAGCCTCTTGGGTAGATTATGTTGTGTTGATGGGATACTGAGTTCGCAATGGCCAGGGATGGTTGCAGTGTGACATGAATTGATTGAAGCTATAAGATGAGCTTAGATGCATTCTAGGAACTTCGCAGAAGAGAACTGAGATGGTGATTTTCATGGAGATTGTGAGCTGCAGTCGCAGCTTTGTGTGTGATGGATAGCTACAATGGTGACTGAGTTTGCAGGTGGAGGTAGTTGTGGCCAAGTGCTTGAATAGTGCAGCTGCTACAAAGCTCAGATGGAGTTGGTAAAATGGATGAAAAGGGATTGAAGTGGCAGCTGTAATCTGGTGGAATGGAATGCACATCCATCATGGATGGAAGCCTGTGCAATGTTTGCAAGTGGCCTGGTCATAACTAGTCAGCCGAGTTAGCCAGCTGACTCGGTTCTGACTCAGCGTTTGACCAAGTTGACCGTTAGTCCGCCGTCAGTTTGTAACGGTTGACTGTTATGTTTGACCGGTGACCGGGTGGACTTTGCCGGTCACCTGAACTACTTTCCGACACCGGATTCCGGCCAAAAACACAGTTTTCCGCGCGAGCGTTTTTGGGACATATTTTCTACATGGGTTTCTCTCACTTGTGGGCTTGGTGTATTTCTATCTAATGGACTTTGAAGAGTTGGACCTAATTTTGGAGAAAAGCTACAAAAATAAAAGTTCTACTATCTTTTGGGGACGGAAGACATCACGTATTATCTTTCTACTGAAGTTTTGGAGGAGAGCGATTCTACTAGGGTTTGCTTTCGTTTATTTTTCATCTTTTTCATTTTATAATTGATTATGATGATTATGATGAACTCAAAAACTATGAGTAGATAAACATTTATTATTGGTTATGGGATATAAAGTGGATTTCACAAATAAGATTTGATTCAATGTGTTAGTTTTGTCTCAATAATTTACTGTTTATGATTCATGGTTCATATTGTTATTTGATTGATTTTTTATTTGGTTGAGTCCGGAATCAATCCGATTTTCTTTCATTTCTAGAGCTATATTAGGGTTTTCAATACGAAAACGTTGTTTATCCCTGATTCTAAGTAGCATAATTGTGGGTAGTGCTTGTAGTGATATATCCTACTAGTCACATATGAATCATAACCTGGGTTAAATCGATTTAGTGATTTTACACATTTTGATTGCCTTGATTAGTCTTATTCCATAGAACTTATTGCTTTTAGGGAGTTAAATCTAATTGTGCTTTTACACTTTAGGTTGTGATGAAATCAGGGAATTAGCGGGATACTCTTGCGATCAAGGTATCCTAGGACTTTTAGTAAATGAGAGATTAAAATTTCAATTCTAGTCATTGTTGAAAATTCAAGTTTGTGAATGAAACTATCCCATGACCAATATCTTCTCCTTATTGATTACTTTTATTTTTTACTTTGCTTTCAATTTATTTCTATTGCTTTGAAATATCAAAACCCCCCCATTGGTTACTAAGAATCTGAAAAATTGCATAACAACAAAAGCCTCTCTGTGGATACGAACTCTTTCTTATCGCATACTACATTTATTTTAGTGAAGTAAGAAAGTGAAATTATATTTGACCGGCTGACAACCGACCAGATTTTGGCGCCGTTTCCGGGGAGGCAAACGGCTTGTTTTCAAGTTTTTAGTTTTTTTTACAATTTTTGCTTTTATCTTTGCTTTTTGTTTCTTGTCTTGGTTCTTACTTGTTTGCGAGAATTGTTTTCAGGTACCTAATCCCTGGCTTCTAAGGATTGGAATTATCCAAGGTGCGGGATTGCTACTCGAAGAGGCACAATACTCCAACCAAGTCAAGACACGGAAGAGCAAGAGTTAGAAGTGGAAGAAGAATTACAACTAGAAGGAGAACAAGAGGTTCCATTTGTAGAAGAACCAATAGTTGAAGAGGAAGAGGCAATGGGTGATGCAAACCGTACACTCAAGGATTTTGCTTCTCATAGGCTTGATGCACAACAATGGTGTATCCAAACAAATTCAACTTTCGAGATCAAGCCGGGGTTGCTTAGAGAGTTGCCAAAGTTTCATGGTATGGCGAATGAAGACCCAAACAAGCATCTCATGGAGTTCCATACCATTGTTAAGACCATGCTTCCAGCGGAGACTGTAGCCGATGGTGCAATGTTGAAAGTTTTTCCATTTTCTATGGTGGACAACGCTAAGGATTGGTTATATTGTTTGCCATTTGGAAGTGTCACTACATGGAACGGATTGAAGAAACTCTTTCTAGAGAGGTATTTTCCTGCGTCAAAATATACTCAAATTCGCAAAGAGATTTGTGGAATAAAGCAACATGCGTGAGAATCTTTGTATGAATGTCGGGAGCGATACAAGAGATTGGTGGAAAGCTGTCCTCACCATCAATTCAGCGATGCTATGATAATCCAGTACTTCTACGAAGGTCTTCAATCAAGTGATAGATATCTTCTTGATGCAGCGGGTGGTGGAGCACTAGTTAACAAGACGGTGGCCCAAGCTGCTGAGTTGATTGAAAGCATGGCTGCAAACTCGCAACAATTCTACACAAGAGGTGAACTAATGGTTAGGCAAGTGCATGAAGTTAGTGATTCATCATCATCACACCGTGATCAAAGGATGGACAATATGGATCACATGATGCAAAAGATGGCTGCGGTGATATTACCTTCGTATGGTGAAGAGTTGGAGCAAGCTAATGCGGTTTTTCCAAACCCACAAAGACGGTATGATCCCTATTCCAACACCTACAATCCGGGATGGAGAGATCATCCAAATTTCATCTATGCCAACAAGCAAGGTGCGGTTCAACAACCTACCTTCAACCGTCCGAGTGGATTTCAACCGCAACAACAACAATTTCAACCGCAACAACAACAATTTCAACAACAACATCAATAATTTCAGCAACCACAACAACCGATTCAAAACCAAGGTTCTGATATCGATGCAAAGTTACAAACAATGATGCAAGGTATTTCTACCATGTTCAAAGAAAGTCAGCAGGAAACTAAGAGTGATATCAAGGAGTTACAGACATAAATGGGCTCCATGGCGATTGATATCAACAAGTTGAAAGCACAAAATAGTGGGAGACTCCCTTCTCAACCCATTAACCCAAAAGGGGGTGTCAATGCTATTACGTTGAGAAGTGGTACACAACTTGAGCAACCCAAAGTTGTTGATTTGGGTGAAGAGGAAGCTCCAAAGGAGCTGGTTTTGGAGGAAAAGAGGGATGAAATTCCCCAAACACCCGAGGTACCTATTCCTAACTCTAAAACTCCTATTCCTACTTTTGTTCCTCCTATACCTTTTCCTCGCAGATTTGCAAGTTCTAAGAAGGCGGAACTAGAAAAGGATATTTTAGACGTTCTCAAGAAGATTCATGGGAACATACCGCTCATTGATGCTATCAAGCAAGTTACCAAGTATGCAAAAGTGTTGAAGGACTTGTGTACCAACAAGCAAAGGCTTAAAGGAAATGAAGTGATAAGTGTGGGGGAGAATGCTTCAGCAATCTTACAACACAAACTCCCACTGAAATGCAAGGATCCCAGTAGCTTTGACATTCCAGTCACAATTTGTAACACCACTTTTAACAAAGCAATGTCAGACTTAGGTGCATCCGTTAATGTTATTCCGACATCCATGTATAATTCACTTAATCTAGGTCCTTTGAAAAAGGCTGAAATTGTGTTGCAATTAGCCGATCGCTCTAATGTTTACCCAATGGGTATTGTTGAGGATGTTCTTGTGCAGGTTAATCAACTTGTATTTCCAGCTGACTTTTGTGTGTTAGAGATGGATGAAGGTTCACCATACTCGTCTCTTCCATTGCTACTTGGGCGCCCCTTCATGAAAATGGCTAAAACCATTATTAATGTGGACAAGGGAACGTTGACTATGGATTTTGACGGAGAGATAATATGTTTCAACATTTTTGAGACGATGAGATATCCTAGTGATGTCCACTCTTGTTTCTCCGTTGATGTTATGGATACATTGGCACAACAAGTGTTTGAATTGAATCGTGATGATGCTTTGGAAACTGTTTTAACTACATCCATGGATGACGGTGTAGAGTGTGGTAATGAAGTTAAGGAAGCCCTTGGTGATCTCAACTCACTACAAGGATGTCCGGAAACTCATAATATATCTTTTATTTCTTTACCATGCAGTGATGAAAAGCTTTTACCTTCTATTGTTAAATCTCCAAAGTTGGAATTGAAACCTCTTCCAAGTCACTTAAAGTACTTGTACTTGGGTGACAATAAAGAGTTACATGTGATTGTTTCTAACGAGCTTAGTGAATTACAGGAGCAAAAACTTCTAAGGGTTCTAAGGAAGCATAAGACGGCCATAGGATGGAAAATCGCCGATATCAAGGGTATAAGCCCTGCCATTTGTATGAATAAGATTCGTTTGGAGGACGATGCAAAGCCTATAAGGGAAGCGCAACGTCGTTTTAACCCTCCCATGATGGATGTTGTGAAAAAGGAGATACTCAACCTTTTGGAAGTGGGTGTTATCTACCCCATATCCGATAGCAAGTGGGTGACCCCGGTACAAGTTGTACCAAAGAAATAAGGTGTAACGGTGGTAGAGAATGATGAGAACGAACTTGTCCCAACTCGTGTGCAAACCGGTTGGAGGGTTTGTATTGATTATATAAAGTTGAATGCCACTACTAGGAAGGATCATTTTCCTTTACCTTTTATTGATCAAATGCTTGAACGTTTAGCTGGACATGCTTATTATTGTTTCCTTGATGGTTATTCAGGTTACAATCAGATTGTGATAGCACCGGAGGATCAAGAGAAAACAACTTTCACTTGTCCTTTCGGCACTTTTGCCTATAGAAGGATGCCTTTTGGCTTATGCAATACTCTAGCTAACTTTCAAAGGTGTATGGTAAGTATCTTTTCCGAGTATGTTGAAAACATTATTGAAGTGTTTATGGATGACTTTAATGTCTTTGGTGATTCATTTGACCTTTGTTTGAAAAACTTGTCATTAATCCTTGAACGATGTGTTGAAACAAACCTTGTGCTAAATTGGGAGAAGTGCCATTTTATGGTAACTCATGGCATAGTTTTAGGCCATATAATATCTTCTAAAGGCTTGGAAGTTGATAAATCTAAGATAAACCTTATTCGTGCTCTAACCCCTCCCACTACGGTGAGGGAGATACGCTATTTTCTTGGTCATGCAGGTTTCTATCGTAGATTTATCAAGGATTTTTCCAAGATAGCATCACCACTTTGCAACTTATTGCAAAAAGATGTGATTTTTAACTTTGATGAAAAGTGTATGGCGGCATTCAATCGTTTGAAAGAACTTTTGATTTCAGCCCCTATCATTAAACCACCGGATTGGAGCAAGCCTTTTGAGCTCATGTGTGATGCTAGTGACTATGCGGTTGGTGCGGTGCTTGGGCAGCGTGTGGGAAGATACCTCATGCTATTTATTATGCTTTTAGAATGTTAAATGAATCCCAACAAAACTACACAACCACTGAAAAGGAGTTTTTAGCTATTGTATTTGCATTGGAGAAATTTTGCTCTTATCTAATTGGTACAAAAGTTGTTGTTTATTCTGACCATGCAGCTCTTAGGTACTTGCTAATGAACAAAGAAGCGAAATCGAGGCTCATACGATGGATCTTACTCTTGCAAGAGTTTGATATTGAAATCAAAGACAAGAAAGGAATTGAGAACACCATTGCGGATCACTTGATCCGTCTTGCTGTGGAAAAGGAATCTATCCCATTGCGTGAAAGTTTCCCGGATGAGCAACTATTCTCAATTGCCTTTGGTGAACCATGGTATGCTGATATCGTGAATTACTTGGTAACTAAACAAATCCCAAAGAACTTGTATCGTGCTGAGAGGGACAAACTTAAGAGGTTAGGAAACCAATATATATGGGATGATCCATACTTATGGAAACATGGTAGCGACCAAGTAATAAGAAGGTGCGTTCCCGATTCCGAGTTTAATTCTATCTTGTCATTTTGTCACTCTTATGCTTGCGGAGGACATTTTGGAAGTAAGAGAACTACTCACAAGGTACTTGAAAGCGGTTTCTATTGGCCAACCTTGTTTAAGGATGCATATACATTTTGTACAACTTGTGATAGGTGCCAAAGAACAGGCAATCTAGGTGCCCGAAATAAAATGCCACAAACTTTTATTCAATTTATTGAAGTTTTTGATGTATGGGGTATTGATTTTATCGGTCCTTTTGTCAACTCTCATGGGAATTTTTATATCTACTTGCTGTTGATTATGTCTCTAAATGGGTGGAAGCTAAGGCCACCCCTACTAATGATTCCAAGGTTATTTCAGATTTTGTGCAAGCTAACATTTTTGCAAGGTTTGGAATTCCAAGAGCCATAATTAGCAATGGGGGTTCTCACTTCAAAAACATGATTTTACAAAGCTTGTTGAAGAAGTACAATGGGTCGCACAAGATTGCAACACCTTATCATCCTCAAACAAATGGACAAGCCGAGGTTTCCAACCGGGAGGTGAAATCCATTCTAGAAAAGACGGTGAATCCAACAAGGAAAGATTGGAGCATGCGACTTAATGATGCTTTGTGGGATTATAGAACCGCATACAAGACATCTATTGGGATGTCCCCTTTTAGGCTTGTGTACGGTAAACCTTGTCACTTACCCGTGGATATTGAGCATAAGGCGTTTTGGGCGATTAAGCAATGAAATATGGAGATGGATGGGGCTGGAAAGCAAAGGAAGTTACAACTTCAATAGCTAGAGGAGCTTCGCAATGATGCATTTGAAATCTCTCGCATTTACAAGGAGAAAACGAAGGCCTTTCATGATACTATGATTTCTAGAAAACAATTTTGTGTTGGGCAGAAAGTTCTTTTGTTTAATTCTCGCTTGCATTTATTTCCGGGTAAATTAAGGTCACGTTGGATTGGACCTTTCATTGTTACTAATGTGTTTTCTCATGGTGAAGTAGAAATTCGTAGCATAGCTATAGGCAAGGAACTTAAAGTTAATGGGCACCGGTTGAAACCATATTATGAGAATTTCACCTCCGAAGTGGTGGAAGGATCCAATTTTGTGGATGCACTCCCTATGGAGGAGTCATAGAAAGCAAGGAGCAAGTCGGTATGACGACTTTAAACCAAGCGCTAAGTGGGAGGTAACCCAGCGGTTTTGTATCTTTATCTTTTTTATTTTTAAGCATTTTATCTTGATTTTCTTTGTTTTTGCATATCATTTGCGGAATTTCCCATCTTGAACTTTCTTTGGATGATTCAATTTTACATTGAGGACAATGTAAAGTTTAAGTGTGGGGGAGCATTTATATGTTTGTATAGTTTGCTTTAGTTTGTTTTATGCCTTTAGTAAAAAAAAATCAGAAAAATAGAAAAACAAGAAAAAAAAATTGTGCTTTTTGAACTCCGAAATCTAGAAAATTGTGCCTTTAGGATGACACCATTAGTGGATGGAACCATCTTGGTTAAAGGAGTTGAGGAACCAATTAACTAAAAGGGACGAACATAGCTCAGAAATCACAAATAATATGATAGTTGTTACCATATCTCGGAATATCACCATATCACATTCTATTTTTATTTTTCCATATTTTTTCTATTGTTCTCTAAGTGATTTGGTGGGTCACTAAACATCGACTTGTTATTACTGCTAGGATGAAATAGAGTGATTGAGTTGCTAAAAAAAAAAATAAAAAAAAAATCGACCAATTAGACCAAACGGAATAAAAATGACACTTGGGAATAGCAGTATGTGTGAAACGTTGTCCCTGTCTCCGTCGCCTAAACAAGCGTGGAATGCAGGATCCAAGGCAACTATCACATACTTTCTGTCAAGGAAGCATGCGCTTGGATCCAAAAGATCTAATCATGTTGTCACAAAAAAAAAAGAAAAAAAAAGTGAAAAAGAAAAATAAAAGAAAGTATTATATTTGGTGAATAAAGTCACTCCTGGTTCCCTTGTATATGCCAGTGTGTTGACACTAGAATTCAAACCAGTAGCTCAATCCAATAGTATGCATAGGTTCATCTTGGCGGTGACCTTCAGACAGATATGGGAAACATCGATCACTTGTGAACATTCGCCAACATCTACATCTATATCCATCTTCTTAACCTTTTCATTGTGATTGTGGTTTGTTAGTTTCCGAGTATTGTGGCTTGTTCGACTATCTAATAAGAGCTTTATTTACTTAAATATGAACTAAATTTGTGCAAGGTACCTCCTCCTTTAGTCATTTTGGATTCGTTCATTGATTTGTCACAAATAGACGGAGTTGGAAATATAGGTTTTGTAGGCAGACCTCTTGTAAACCTTCACGAGACTAAAACTCGTCCACTAGGGACACCTAGGGGTTTAAAGGCTTGTTATTTATGCTACAAGTGACCGTAGCCTCGACGAGATGGAGTTGTATGTATATTTTATAATTGTTTTGTTTGATTTGCTCGAGGACTAGCAAAGTCTAAGTGTGGGGGAATTAGATAGGTGTCTAAAACACCTTTCTATTTATCTATTGTTTATGCTTTCTCTGCTAGTTTTCTTGTAAATTATGTATCTTATGTTTTGTTTTTGAGTATTTAGGTACTCGGGAGTCATTTGGAACAAAAGAAGAAGAAACAGGGCAAAAGTGTCATCTCAAGTGCAACTGTGGTTGGAGGCGAATTATTTCTCATTATTTTCTTTTATTTCTTCATCTCTGTCTGAAAAGTATGTCGGCTTTAGTGATGCAAATTTCTGTCTGAAAAGCACGTCAACTTTAGTGATGACTCTCATTGAAGAGAAGAAGTATATTTGAGAAGTAAGAGGCGGCTATTGTTGGAGGAAGGCGAAAGAGAGCGTTCATTCGGAGCATAAAGGGGCAAAGCTTTCATTTCCGTGGAGAACACTGTCTGGAGCCCAGCGGGCAACTCTAATTGGAGAAGTACTACACAGACCAGCTGCGGTTAAGGGGTTGCCCATCAGGATAGCCCTTATCTAATGAGTGGGGTGTTCCTTGTCACTGGGGTGTAACCATCCACCCAGAACTATAACCTAAATCAAGTTTTCATTCTCTTTCTCAATCATTTCCATTTCATTTCATTACACCACCAAAAATCAAGAAGAAAGAAAATAAAACAGCGGCAACTATTTATGAAACTGAGAAGATTTGTTGCCCATATAGAGATCGATTGGTCGATTATGAGGTGTTTCAACTGAGGGTTTTGATGGATTAAAACAGGGAGAGATGGTATTGTTGCTGTTCAAATCAAGAACACAGAGATTGACGAGTCTGTTGTTGATTCAAAGAAGACATGGAAAGATGTTGATGCTGTTTAAGGGAAAACATGAATTGGGAAGATGGGTTTGGATCGTTTTGGTTTTGAGGCTCGGAAAAAGGGATTAGAAATTCTACAAAAGCTGTATGGAGCTGTGATGGGTGATGATGGATCGAGATTCAGTAGATCGAGAAGGGTTTAATGTGTGAATGAGAGGTGTTTGACAATATTATTGAGAAACCAGTTCTGCATCAAGCTCTTTGCTCGCTGCTCTAGCTATGGGACTGATGGGTGCTTGTGGAAGGTTAAATTTGGAGATGAAGATACAGAGCTAATGGGTAAAGGTGTTGGTTATGTGTGGTTTTGGACTCAGTTGATGCAGATGGTGGAGGTGATGTTGAGGCTGTTGTCTTGCAGCTTAAATGGTTAGGAGACTGTTGTGTTGGTGGAAGTGAAATTGTAGTTCAGAGGTTTTGAAGATGGGAAGTTGTTGGTGGTACATAACTGAAGCTGCAAAATAGTTGAAATTACAGGTGTGAGCAGCTGTAACTGAATGTGGTGGAAGGAGATATGGCATTCGCAGTTGGAGATGGTGTTATCTTTAGACTGATGGTTGCAGGGGACTGAATTGATATAAGTGGTGATGTTTTTGTGTGTGTGTGGAGTTGACAGGGGAGAGAATTAGTGCCATGGGTATTTGCTGCTGGGAGAGCAAGTGGGGATGGCTGATACAATTGCAGAAATGAAGTTTGTGGTTATGATTATGTTGTTGCGATGACAGAGCTGGAACATTGGAGTCTTGTTATGGATTGCTTTTGAGCTGCAAGTTATACAAGAAGAGGTGAAATTAAATGGGACTTGCAGATGGAGTTGTTTGCAGGGAGTGATATTGCAGTAAGAATGGTTAATTGAAAAGAGAGGGACGACGATAGTTGTCTTGGTTTCTGCCATTAACAACAACAATGAAGTTGAGCTGATGTTGTTAGTGCCAATGACAAGGGACTGAGTTAAGGGTGATGGACATGGAGTAGGTGCAGTGAATCCATGAGAAGTAGATTGCAGGTGATGTCAGTGGACTGTAGCAGGCTGCAGGGAAGTAGTTGCAGCTGCAGTTGCATTGGGTTCTGTGATTGTGTTGATGGGATGGTTCAGCTTATGAATTGTAGGTGGTGTATGAGCCTCTTGGGTAGATTATGCTGTGTTGATGGGATACGGAGTTCGCAATGGCCAGGGATGGTTGCAGTGTGACATGAATTTATTGAAGCTATAAGATGAGCTTAGATGCATGTTAGGAACTTCGCAGAAGAGAACCGAGATGGTGATTTTCATGGAGATTGTGAGCTGCAATCGCAGCTTTGTGTGTGATAGATAGCTGCAATGGAGACTGAGTTTGCAGGTGGAGGTAGTTGTGGCCAAGTACTTGAATAATGCAGCTACTACAAAGCTCAGATGGAGTTAGTAAAATGGATGAAAAGGGATTGAAGTGGCAGCTGTAATCTGGTGGAATGGAATGCACAACCATCATGGCTGGAAGCCTGTGCAATGATTGCAAGTGGCCTGGTCATAACTAGTCAGCCGAGTTAGCCAGCTGACTCGGTTCTGACTCAGCGTTTGACCAAGTTGACCGTTAGTCCGCCGTCAGTTTGTAACGGTTGACTGTTATGTTTGACCGGTGACCGGGTGGACTTTGCCGGTCACCTGAACTACTTTTCGGTACCGGATTCCGGCCATATTCGGGCCAAAAACACAATTTTCCGGCGAGCGTTTTTGGGACATATTTTCTACATGGGTTTCTCTCACTTGTGGTCTTGGTGGATTTCTATCTAATGGACTTTGAAGAGTTGGACCTAATTTTGGAGAAAAGCTACAAAAAGAAAAGTTCTACTAACTTTTGGGGACGGAGGACATCACGTATTATCTTTCTACTGAAGTTTTGGAGGAGAGCGATTCTACTAGGGTTTGATTTCGTTTATTTTTCATCTTTTTCATTTTATAATTGATTATTATGATTATGATGAACTCAAAAACTATGAGTAGCTAAACATTTATTATTGGTTATGGGATATAAAGTGGATTTCACAAATAAGATTTGATTCAATGTGTTAGTTTTGTCTCAATAATTTACTGTTTATGATTCATGGTTCATATTGTTATATGATTGATTTTTTATTTGGTTGAGTCCGGAATCAATCCGATTTGCTTTCATTTCTAGAGCTATATTAGGGTTTTCAATACGAAAACGTTGTTTATCCCTGATTCTAAGTAGCATAATTGTGGGTAGTGCTTGTAGTGATATATATCCTACTAGTCACATATGAATCATAACTTGGGTTAAATCGATTTAGTGCTTTTACACATTTTGATTGCCTTGATTAGTCTTATTCCATAGAACTTATTGCTTTTAGAGAGTTAAATCTAATTGTGCTTTTACACTTTAGGTTGCTTTCTAGGAAGAATTCACATATGCATCTTTTAATGTGGTTGTGATGAAATCAGGGAATTAGCAGGATACTCTTGCGATCAAGGTATCCTAGGACTTTTAGTAAATGAGAGATTAAAATTTCAATTCTAGTCATTGTTGAAAATTCAAGTTTGTGAATGAAACTATCCCATGACCAATATCTTCTCCTTATTGATTACTTTTATTTTTACTTTGCTTTCAATTTATTTCTATTGCTTTGAAATATCAAAACCCCTCCTTTGGTTACTAAGAATCTTAAAATTTGCATAACAACAAAAGCCTCTCTGTGGATACGAACTCTTTCTTATCGCATACTACATTTATTTTAGTGAAGTAAGAAAGTGAAATTATATTTGACCGGCTGACAACCGACCAACCAGCAACTTGCATAACACACAATTTCAGTAAATCTGCACTGTCTCCATCTTGAGACTCATCCATCTGACAATCAACAGAAAGCATTTTATTAGATTTAGACATGTTACCCATGCTTGTCACTATCCAGCCTTCATCTTAAGAAGAGAAGGAATAACTCGATTCATATTCTGGGTGTCTGGATGTTAAGCGAACCAGCTTCGAGGATTTGATATCTCTTGCAACACTGTTCTTGTTAAACTTAAATATTGCTTTCCGGTTGAAGTGGTCCTGCAATATTTTATCCAACACACGCAAGAATAGATAAGCATACGTTTCTATCCTCAATCTCATTAAATTATTTTTGATTTAATTCTATGAATTAATGCATACGTTTCTATCCTCAATCTCATTAAATTACTTTTGATTTAATTCCATGAACTAAAGCATAGGTTTCCTTAAATCTCCCTAAATTATTTTTAATTTAATTTCCTGAATTAAAGCATACTTTTTTTTTCCTTAGTGAAATTCAAAAAACATCAAGATGAAATGCTTCATATCATTATTATAATTCCAAGCAACTTGCTCAGCACAAGAGGAGTTAGTGGAGTTGGTAAAATCCCTCATGCAGCGATGTCGTAATTGGAAGGTATTACAAAAGTTGGCATTATGTTCGTGAAAGAAGTCTTGTTTGTCTTCAATAGTAGATCCAGCTTCATGTAGTTCGGAAGATAAACGTGAAGGTTCAAGCATAAACCCTATGCTCTCTGATAGGGTTTGGGTCCGAGAAGGTCGAGTTCCATAATTTTCTGAATATCTCTTAGATTTAAGGGGAAAAAAAAAGAGTTCTCGTACACATAAATAAAACAAACCTTATGTTTGTCCTTCTCATCTTGCTTTTAATCAAAAGGGGTGATAACTCACGGGACTCGCTTTCTAGTTCGTGTTGATGGTGGTGGAAGGATAAACACATATTAATGTGAGATAAAACTATGGTATGGGGCAAAAGCCTCTCAATCATGTTCGTTATATGATCCAATCATTAAAATTGTGGAACAAAGCCCCAGCAAATCCTCTCAATCATGTTCGTTATATGATCCAATCATTTGAAATCATAGTCAAGTCGGAAGGGCAGCAGATGAAGCTCGCAAAACTCGACTATGATTTCATAGCGACTATATCATGCACGAATTTGGTAATTATTGCAACAACAAAAAAAATCACTAGGAGGCTCACTCCTAAACCAGTTACACCGGCTGCAGCTAACAAGTTCGCGACGAGACCAAACATCATTAAGCTTCGGAAGCATTCAGCCCATACCAATATATATGATCAGCTCGGATAGCTCACTTAAAAGAGTCATGCACATCGATAGCATACTATTTGTTTCATATAGCTTATATTAAAGCTGAAAGGAAGAAACACGTTGATGCGGTAAATAAATCAGTTCTACCTTCAGCCAGAGGCATACCTCAAAGATAGATAATGCAAGGTTGCAACATCAAACTCAATACGCTGCTATGCGAAGGATAAATGCACTTATATATGTTGTTCACCAGATAAAGAAGTCCAGCAGCTAGAGATCGTCATATACCAATAACTAAAGGAGTAAAGATATGACCTGCTAACATTCCTCTTCTCCAACGTGGAAATTCTGGTTTGCGCATCCTCTTTCTTCTATTTATATATTTTGATTATGCACGGTGACCATATATATTATCCAGTAATCGTGGTAGGTGTCTTTTTAAACATATATAAATTGCAAGGTCTAATATTGATAGCTTCAATTCCACCATAATTTGGTTAACTACTCATATAAGATCTAACTACACCAGCTGTTTAAGATTTTCTATATCTCTTCGTACTCTTGTCAAGTATGTTTATACTATACTTAGCTTTCACAAACAAAGATCTACTAAACATTTTAGTATGGCTGGACGTTTTAATTATACTCCTATTTGTAGCCATATATGAAATTCTAACAACCTGGATGCTGCCATGTTAGATTTTCCATTTGTAATCACTTAATTTTGGTCAATTTTGCAATCGTTATATTTGACCGAATTGTATGTCAGTTATCCAAGTGTTAGTCTTACATAATTTCAATGTTTGGACCTGACATTTCACTAAGAAACAGATTACAACGGGTCGACATCTTTTCTTCATATCAACGTCGACGCTTACTTGTCATGGCGGTAGCCTCACCTACACTTTCGACACCGAACTCACCTTAACGCACAAAGGCTTTATGAGGAGCTCTAAAAAAGAGGGTGCAGGGCCATTGGAAACAAGAGTAATACCAAAAAGGGTTTTGTATAACAGCCTTAATCTATTCACTCCTATTAACTAATCACTCTTATATGCTGACGATTTTAGTTATCAAGCTATAATAATATTCATTTGAAATGCATCTATTCAGCATTGGAGTCTCAATCTATCCAGCGGTCCGTTCCCGGTAATCCAAGTCCGATAGTCCACGCCTGGATACTCATGTGGCGAGCATCTTTGCATGTGATGGCATATGAGAATGCACACATTTCAATTCTGTGCGTATCTTGAATAGTAGGATTGGCCCCCTACCCGAATTCAAGATAGCAGAAAACCTAATTCCTCTTTTCATGCGCGAGCGAGATGCAACAAGGAAGTGCACCCTTGCACGAGCATTAAGCAGCATGACACTCACGATTTGCTGGGAGCGAGTTACATATCACCTCAACCGTAACCACCACTTGGGGGCAAGATATATAACACTTCGGCGTAATAAAACAATAATATCGAAAGTTCGTTTAGGCTTTCATAGATAAGTTCGTTAAGTTGTGTTGATTTTTTTATCCACAACATGATCTAGTTTGATGTAGCTTTTATAGCTAAGTTTGTGGAAGTTGTGTTGATTTTTTTTAATCCACAACATGATCGAGTTCGATGTAGCTTTTATAGCTAAGTTCGTGGAAGTTGTGTTGATTTTTTTAATCCACAACATGATCGAGTTCGATGTAGCTTTTATAGCTAAGTTTGTGGAAGTTGTATTGATTTTTTTTTATCCACAACATGGTCGAGTTCGATGTAGCTTTTATAGCTAAGTTCGTGGAAGTTGTGTTTATTTTTTATCCACAATATGATTGAGATCAACGTTCGTTTAAGCTTTTATGGCTAAGTTCGTGAAAAATGTTGCGTTGATTTTATGTCCGCAATATTTTATGTCTGCAACATGATAGTTCGTGAAATATGTTGCATTGATTTCATATCCACAAAATGATTAAGTTTTAAGATCGTGAAAATTATCGCATTGACTTCTTGTCCACCATGTGGCCGAGTTCAAGATTCATCCATATTGTTGTTCGAGAACTTCTCCAACAACTTAATCTATTTTGGACTTTGTAAAAATTGTTGGTCAAGACCGTCACTCATATTTATGAAGCAAGCCTAAATTATCACACCATAGTGAGCATCGACAACACATGATCAAGAAAATTTACTAGCATAAACGTGTACTCCAGTTTCTTCGTATTCGTATATGCCAGTGGGGGCGACTACACTATATACATAGCGAAGGATTAAATGAGTCATTTTCAAGACCGACAGGTGATGTGAGTACTTGGATGTGTGTGGATCAATAATTGCACAAGAAGACTAACTGAATATACAAAGGGCTATATCTACAGTAAAATGGGGGTCAAGAAGAATATTAGGCAGATAAAGTCGGTTTGAAGTACATTTATTACCTACGGTATTGCAGAGAGAGCGTATTGGCATCGTTAAGGCTGCTGATAAAGAACTCCTGATTCGATCCGGGTTTCTCTCTCGAGATTTTCAAACCTGCAATCCCTGATATACTCGAGAAAGTTCGTTAGTTCTAGCTAGAAGAAGCGACTCAAGTTCAGAGATATTTTTTCTAGACTCGCTGCACTCAAGAATGGTGGCTTTAAAATATTTGTGACGATATATCTCTTCTTTCTGGTCTTTCACAGCATTCTTCAACTCGTCGACCATGGTCCTGAACACCAGAATGTCTTTCCCAATTTCAAGATCACGATTGGTTCATGAAGTATAATAAGAGCATGTGTTGTTCGAGAATGAGATGGAGCTCATTATCTGCATTTAATAAATAAGAGGAATGGAAAGACGGATGGGAATGACAGAAGGAAAAAAGATATATATATATATACACATATATGAACAGTAACACCTGAAGTTAGCAAGGCTCCCAAAATATCCCAACAGGAAGGTTCAGTTGATAAGTTATTGTTAGAATATGGGCATCCAACTCAAAAACAATTGGCAATAAGTGGAGCGGCCCTTCCATATTATATTTAAGTTAATTAAGCGGATTATAGCGATGTGGGACTATTTTTCCTTTCACACGCCCCCTCACGTGCAAGGCCAGTCACTGGGCCTCACACGTGGACCTACGTACAAGTTACCAGTCCATCGGTAATAGGTGTACGCAGGTGAGTGACTAAATCAGGAGGTAACACCTCGGACAGTATCGGCACTGTCCTACACCTCGAGTGTACAAGTGACAATATCGGTTAAACACTTCGGCCAGCAACTCGGCCTACACCCGACGTACGCAGGTCTGGGTCTTGGCTCTAGTACCATGTTAGAATATGAGAATCCAACTCAAAACCAATTAGCAATAAGTGGAGCGGCCCTTCCATATTATATTTAAGTTAATTAAGCGGATTATAGCGATGTGGGACTATTTGTCCTTTCATGGTTATGCATAAAAATCAGTCAGTATGTTATTCCAACAAACAGTAATAGCTCCTCCACCCGAGAAGTGTTTTTCAAGTATCCAGTACCCTTAACATTTAGAATTTCAGACAGCAAAGATGAAGGACAAGAGAATGTTCGATGTTTTTATCGCTGCACTCAAGTATTAATTTTCAAATGAGCGACTAAGGAGGAGTAAGATTTGGGGTTTACCTTGTTGAAGTTCTCCGTCATATTTTTCATGAGCCGAGGGAAGTCCGAGAAATTGTATGTAGGACCAGAGGCTAGAGGTGTTAGACGCGGAGACATGATTGGATAAAGCTCTATGAACAACGATGTGCTCATCCGCATGAAACCTCGTATGAGAGACACAACCTTTAAGTCCATGGACCGAGCTTGTAAACAGACCTTCCTGCGCACCGGTGCAGTATTGTCTTTTCGAGGGAGGTGCAGAAATAAAGTAGGTGGTTTTCCTCTTTTTTGGTTACCCTAAGGATGGATCATTCATTCAATATAATATGAAAATCAATTTGAGAATTAGAAGTGATTTGAGATACTTACTACTAGGGTTTGACAAACCCTAGATTTTCCCCTTTGAAGAGATGTGGAAATTGATCAATCAATTCTCCACCACAACAACAAAAAGATCCTTCAAAAGAACCCTTTCTTCTCCTCTTCAAGATGCTTCAATCTCACCAAAAAATTGGTGGTTTAATCTCTCTACCTCAGCTCACTCTCTTTTCTTCTTCCTCTCTTTCTCTTCTTCTTCAAAACAAGAAGAACAACCCGTGAGAATGAAAAACATTCTCCTCGATATCCTTTCATTGTTCGAGTATTTATGAGCTCTGGATTTGGAGGAACTGGAACATTGTTGGTGGTGGAAAACGGATCTGCAGCTTTCTGGTTTTCGTTAACTTCGACAGCATTCAAAGCATCATCTTGAGAAAACAATAAGATTTATCTGCATTTATCAAGCAATTCTGTTTCACCAAATGAGATTGACAAGATTTAGACAGCACACTTCATCAAAGAAAAACATACCATCAAGGTACGAAAATGGGGAAGTTACGATCACTAACTCGATCAGCCATGGAGAAGGGAATGCCATGCACTACAGTAGGAACCTCCATTGGGGTTTCATCCTCAAGGGGTTTCTCTGACCAATCACCGATTTTGGAGCCGTTCGGGCTCTCACTCTCAATTTTCTCCCGGAGAGGAACAAAAAAAAGTCAGTAGGAGAATCTACAATCCTGAGACCTTAGGCTGAATTCCTTTGCGAAGCCTTTTGAGCTTTGCCACACCTCGACATGTTTCAGAACGACTGACGCCTAAGGTCTTGTCCCTGATTGGACGTGTCTTGTATATATTCCGAGATATTCTCATTATGCTAGAAGAAGAAGTCTTTTGACTGCAATTGTTGTTCACTAGGTTGATATTTTTTACCATAGGAAAGCTACATTCATTACTGTTAGAGTCTGAATCAGTGGTTGTGACCCCTGGTCTTCTATTAAGAGGAACAACATTAGTTGGGGGCAAGACTTCGTTTACATTCAACATACTCACTGGAAAGAGAAAATTCGAATAATTTGTCCGGTAAATTAAAGAAGTGTTTCATTCCATCATCAATCTCACCATTGCTACCATCGGTTAGGAGATCACTACGAAGTTTTTTTATCTGCACACTATCAAAGGTTAGTCAGAAAAACATACTCCCTCCGTTCCAGTTTACTTGATGTTTTAGGGTTTTTCACGCATATTAAGAAATAACATAGAGAGTAAATTTTTTCTAAATTTACCCATATTAATAGCTTTCTAAAAATTCAAAGCACTTAGTTTTTAGTTTCTATATTTAGTGTAAATTATCCATTGTAATTTACTTGGGATAGAGTATTTATCCTTCATAGAGTGGATTTAAAAATTAGATTAATTATCCATTTACTGATTTCAATAAAAATTAATGGTATGGTAATGATTCCAAAGTAAGGGTAAATTAGTGAGAATTTGGAAAATATATCAAAACACTCATCTATTTTGGAACATAAAAAAAACACTAAAACATCAAGTAAAATGGAACGGGGGGAGTAATTATTATGATACAAAGATTTGCACGCAGACAATACCGTTGCAAAGACAGATGATACCAGTTGGAGTAGCAGGGACGTTGTCTGTATGTTCTTTTCGCCATCTCCGAAATTTGTAAAAATTTCTTATCCCACTCTCTATAACTTTTGGTAAACCTGTCGATCCGGAATCTTGAGTTTCTATTTTACCATTCACAAGAGAAGATTTTTCAAGGGCCACCTTGTACTTGCCAGCGCAATCCAAAGCGATAGATGCAATTGAGGTGTTGTGATTCCCCATGCATCAAAAAGCGCACAAGTAAAAAATCAATCTATTTGAAGACCACAAGATAGTTGATGAAGACTAACTACCACCTTGTAGTTACCTACCAGATCAGTCATTCTCTTCATCAATAGCATGCCAACCAATATTTGAGATGCACTTTAAAGTGCCACCACTTGCCCCAACCGCAAGCACACTACACACTACACTTTACTCAAGATTCGACTAGCTCTCGAGCATAATCAAGTCCACCATGTGGCAAAAAGTCTCGCCTAGCACGTGAGAAAATTTTATTATAGGTTATCACAGTTGGGGGCATCTTTGTAATGTCTCTACTCAGGCTTGGGGGCGACTGGCGAGTTACGTCATCGACGATCGACGCGAAGGAAGAACAAAATTCTTAACCCCCAACAAGTTGGAGGTTAAGAGGGGGCGATGTTTATATCGTGTATAAAATACATGGGGGGCCCGCAAATTAATACAAGGAGGCATGCAAGGGCGGTTTCATGCGGATTAATGTCAGGAGGCATGCAAGGAAGATTAATTCCATTTAAGTTTATCTCAAAAATTAGGTATTCAAGGGTATAAATAGGGGCACCCTGGTAGAGAATAATGGGGGAGGCAAGCTAATACAGAAAAAAAAGTTATTGAAAAGCCATTGTAATTCCAAAGATCAATAAAACATCACTCCCCAGGGAGAATTCACCCGTGGATGTAGGAAAACTATGCCGAACCACGTAAAACCTGTGTCTCTTTTATTTTTTCTTCAATTCGTCTCCTAGCCTAAATACACACCAAATCATCAATTACATCGTGTTTAGTGCCATAAAATATTTCTGGGTACAAACATACGTTTTTATATGTTATCATGGAAATAATTGCCCGAAGAAATTTTCCCAACTAGTTTAGCAAACCAAAAATAAACTAAGCAACTTAGTTCCTTTGCTAAACCGATTGTATAAATACAACTGCTTCACTCGATAAGACCAATACAAAGATAAATTCCATTTTTCTCATCAGGTTCTAATTATCCATATAACTTAGACCTTTAGATTTTAAACATGCCAAATACTAGGTTAGTTAACTAGCATTTCCTGGTTTAGGATTTCGGCTAGACTTGAATAACCGAAACCTCCACTTTGATAAGTCTAACTAAGATCAGAATTAACTTAGTTTATCTTATCCGGAATCGAATTGGACTAAACAACTCATCCCGTCAACATATTCATTCGTTAAGCCATAAATAATTCATACAAACCAATAAATCAACTTGCATAATTATTCACCTCAACCGGATACAATAGAAACAACACACATAAACCAAAGTTTCATTATTGCACCGAAATTTTGTAAGATTAAACAATTGATACTACACAATAAAGCACAAATAAAAATTATTTTACTTAACTGGAAGCAATTGAATTAACATAAACATTAAAGCACCGCAATTGCACCAAATTTTGTAAGCCTAAACTAATGATATAATCACAACAAAGTAAGATAACAAAAGTTTTACTTAACCAGAAACAATTGAATCACACACACATCTATACATACATAATGGAATAAATACATCAATTGTACCAATAATTTCTTTTAAGCAAAAGCAATATATATATATATATCAAATAAAAATAGACTTTTCTTAAAATAGGAAAACAATTAACTAACAAGATTGTTACCTCAATTTTGCATCCAACTTCTCCAAATATGATTCCATCGCCTTCTTCTTCCGAGAGAATTGACATCAAAATACCATTATGTTGTCATTCTCATGTCAAAAACAAAAGAATAACAACAACCAACCTTTACCAGAGAAAGGTTGAAAATCGGTTTTAATAATTGCAAGCAAAAGTTGAAAACCGTCGAAACACATATGCTAAACCAAAACTGATTCAACATATTGTGACTTTTTCACATATTGTTTCTACAGGAGATGAGTTCCAAATAGTACATATTTCTATACCTTTTTATTGGCATTTAATTCATCTTTTGCGCTTTAAAATCATATATTATCCCAAATTCTGTATTTTCTCTATTTTCAAGAATAAATATTTGCACTAATTGATTTTGTGTTTTTAGGTACTAAAAAAAGTTTAGAGGAATTAAGGATCCAAAAGGAGCGGAGAATTTACGAGAGTGGGAGAGAGACAACAAAGGCCAAGAAAGCAGTGAAGAATATTTTCTACACCTTAGCAGCGAGTGAAGAATATCTTTTGCACCTCATCCGCAAGTGAAGAATGTTGTTTTCACATCTCTAAACTAGAAGTGGTCTTGAGATATTAGCTTTGAAGAATACTTGAGCCCAGAAAATAGAAGGAACCAGACCAAAACCCGTTTCCACTCTGAGCCATCGGATTCAATTGAGCTTCTAAGCATCCAAGGCATCTCCACAGTGTGCATCAACGTTTGATACTCCTGCCTGACACCTAAGTATGCTATATCCTTCCCCTGTTCGAGCAATATCCAAACACTCCTTCTTTTTGTACTTTCTTCTTCTCCACCAGCCCTCTGCAAAGACTATCAGTTCACCTTCCCTCCATCAATCACTTCCATCTCCGACCAACTCTGAAGCAAAGCCACCCTATCAGCTACTCTATGCTATCGATCAACTCCTAGTCCCTTTCTATCTCTATCATAGCCTAAATTCCAAAACAATAAACCCTAGAAGATATGATTGAAAGAGACAATACTAGGGTTATCCTCAATAGCTAAAAGCAAACATCAAATCAAGGAGCTCTAAAGATAAATTGCAGAAGGGGTTTTGTCAGAAAACGTGTTATTGGTGAGTGGGTGTTTTCTAAATTATCAAATTCTAAGTGATGGAGTGAAAATTGTGTATAAATAGAGAAGGCAATGTAATGAAAAACTCATGCCCGGATTAACCGGTGCACCAAGCTGTAGTTTATATTTGTTGTTAGTATTATTATCATGTTCTAACTACTTTTGCTAGGGTTTAGATGAAGCCCTAGTTTACTACTTGTTATTCATGTTAATGGCAGTAACCCTGTTATGCTTAAATGTTCATATTGAAATTCAATCTTAGGGCTCAACACTTTACTTTCACGGTGTATGTCAGGCATCCATTGTAGTTAGAAAAATCCTGTGTTGTGAACTGCAACTCGCACTTAATCCAATATATTGATCTTTTAATTAGCTATACCCTGAGAAGACAGTTAATGCTTAGGAGAAATACCTTAGTTGTGATTGAATCATGCATCTCAAAGTGACCTTAGATACATAGAGGATTGACATCCCTTTTGTTATCAATTATAAGGACAAGGTTAGTATCATTGAAGGATAACTAGTGTAAGTTAGTGGTGGATTCAAAGGCCCTAGTATCCTCATCATCATTTGTTTTACAATATCTTACTTTAAATCCTATTTTATTATTCCAGTTACTTGCAAATCTTCTAGCGTATCAACAAACAAAACCCCTTTTTGGTTACTCTCTTGTTCTAATCAGTATAAAAAGACCATAGCTTCAACTTACACCCTCATTGTCTCTGTGGGATCGACCTGTATTTTCCCTGTCTACCATAGACATTGTGCACTTGTAGTTTGACATAGTCGTAGGCTTCTTTCAAGTCCTACCAGCCTACCAACTTGGGCTAGAACTTAATCCTGCAAAATCAAAAAGTCACCCAAACCATAAGGGTACACAACATATTATGAGATCGAATATCAAGGTAATAAAACTAAAATCAAATATCTCATACACATACATAGAAAATAAATAAAGCATTAAAGTACCGGCTATGTAAATCAAAAACTATCTCAAGAAAGATTATAAATCAAATAATTTTACTCATTATAGTTTTTATTCAATAGACTTATACAATCAATGAAAGCAATCAAAAATTGATGTCTATTTTTCTAGATTAAGTATTACAGCATATAACTTAATCTCTAGTGGTGCACTTGTTGTTCACCGATGTTTCTTCAGTGTTCAAACTGTTAAAGCATGTCTCAAGAGACTTGTCTGAAACCACTTCTTGTTTCTCAAGATCTTCAACAATAACCTTGAGTTCAGCGAGAACTCCTCTTGCTTCTTCAAGTTGAAGTTTCAAACCTCCAAATTCACTTTTCATCTCTTGAATTTTATCTTTTATTTCATCCCAATTTTGAACTAAGATACAGAGATATCCTAAGAGTTCTTCAAACTTATTCATAACATTACTCATACCATCTGTTGAAAAACACTTGGTAAACTCTGAATCATCGATAGCAAAAATACATGATTCTTCTTGAACTCTAGCATAGGTAGAATCAGGTTCGATTCTCGATATAATCTTCCTGATTTTTCGACATGGGATAAACCCTTGACAGTTTCTTATTATTCGTGCTTCCCTTCTATCACTCCTTGTAACAATGTGAGTTATAAGTGACATCCTTCAAGAAGAGATAATAAACCTAAGAAACCAATAGTTTTTCGAAAATATAAATCATGTTTTCGAACATCTCCTTTTACTGAAGGGGTGACCTAAAAGGTATTCCTTAAATATATTTTATTACCGAAAATGGGAACTACCATTAACATGTGCCCCTATTATTTATGTGCTTTTCTCATCCATCTTAGGTCACGGATTGGGATGAGGGTGCACAAACCTGATACAACTAAGTTGTATCAGAATAAGATTTTTCAAGCTTATACTGACTATCAGAAACATATTTCATGTTTCTCTTAGGGAATTTCTACCCACAATATTTTTTCCCAAGATGATGATCTTTTCTAACTCTTGAGATATGATCATGTGGGGAAACTGTACCAATGTGAGAATTCTCAGAGACTGATAGATCTCTCTTAATTCTTTCAATGAGATTTTCATAAGATTTTCTCATTCTAAGGTCTTCCTTATGATTCACATCAGTGTGATTATCTGAAATAATTATTGGGTATCCCTCATTGTTTCTTTTGGCAAAGATTATCTCATTCCCTTCCTTCTGGAATCGTTCTTTATCAAAACAAGAATTGTTTCGATATGGGTGAGGAGGAATCTTCTTCCAGAAGCTATTGTCAACTCTTTCCTCTAATTTTGAGTTGATCTTATAGGGTTATGGCATAATCTGTCTTTCTACTGAGGAGTGATCTTTCAATTTTTTAAGACAAGAAACTTCCTTCAAGATTTTTACCACTGTATGTTGAAGAAGTATAAGTTTCCTGTCAAGTGACTGAAAAGTGTATTCCTTAAGATCATTATCATGGAATCAGTTCAAAGTTTCCTTTGGACAAGATTTTATTTGATCATCATTAGATATATAAGCTTGTTTCTCATCCTCTTCTAACTTGATGTAGTTCGGTAAACTACCATCATATTGATCTGTTTCAGATGTGACTAATACAACAACATCATTTGTCAGAGTTATTGGACTTGTCTCTTTATCAAGAGAATTAACAAGAGCTTCTAATTTGACAGTGAGATTCATATTCTCTTCAACCAGACTATCCAGTTGACTGTCTTTATTTCTGATCTCCTGTTTAAGAAGATTTGACTATGTCTTTAAAATCATCAATTTAGAAGACAAGGAATTTATAGGTTGTAGTTAAATGTAACTTTTTATTGTTAACTGCTATTGTTAGTATAACTTAACTGTAACTTTTTATTTTTATTTTTCATTGCATATCTCCATCTTGTTTTAGCTCCACCTGCATATCATGATGTAGTTAATAACATCTTAACATCTGTAGTTGTAACTTAGTAATCATTTTAGCCTTGTAAATATTAGTTGAATTTGCATCCTTATTTTCATCTTTTTAATTCAGTTAGCTTACCTGCATATAGGGATCTTAGCTGCATCTTTACTTTTGAAGTTTGTCTGTTCTTCGTTTAACTTAGTTATTTCAACCATCTGTAACTTTGATGTGTATTGTAGTTAGTAATTCACTTGTTCATATACCTTACATTGTTGAAATTGTATGTGCATCTAGCTATAGCTTTTAATCATTATGTAGTTGTATTTTCTGCTCCTTTAATCAGTCAGTTCGTCTGTAGCTATGCCACATCTCTATAATATAATTCATTTGATTGTAATCTGTAACCTGCAGTCAGTTCATCTGTATCACCTCTGTAAGTCAAGCTGTAAAGTAAGTGATTGTAATACTTATTCTGATTTTGCAAGTTAACCTCCAGTTTGAGCATTCTCATTCCCCTGTGACATATCAGTACAAGCATTCTGTCATCTCTTGTCCATCATTGAATTCTATGTTAGCCTGGATCTGAGCCATTGTAACTATGTAATCTTATAGGTTTAATCTTCCATGGGTAACAATTCAGCAGAAGAGCTCAAATAATTGTCATACTGTCGATTCTTAGCAGCAAGTTTCAGTCACTAGTGATATTTCCTCATCTTTGCTTTACCTGCGAAATTCTAAATACTGAAAGTTTCTTGTTGAGATAGCAGGTACTTGAAATCTCTGTTACAATTCAAAGGAGGAAGGAAGAAAAAGGAGCAGCACAATCTGTGTGGTGTACCTGTGGTGCTGCTGTACAAACCAAAAGAAAAAGAGAAGCAAACCTGTGTATTATGCGTAAACTTAGTCATGTACCAGCGGTATCACTTTCTAAACATGTTGTTCTTAATTAATGTGTGAATGGTATACCATATATGCCCACTAAACTAGTGCTCACTGACCAATATCAACACACCTGCAACATAGAGTATCGTCGTGCATGATCCTGCGATATCTAAATCATATGTTTACCCGCTGAATTTGTGTACTTGGTACTATATAGCTCTGAAACATATTGTTTGTGCATTCATAATTTCAGAAACTAGTTGTTGATCCCCATAGACATGATTCTGTGATAGCTGAGAGCCATCCTTGCTTGTTGTTTTACTGAGATTGATTATGTGTGCATAATCTCTGGCCTTGGAATCTCACATACTTTGCTCCCTGTTTTGTGAATTGCTTGGCGTGTCTGTGTGCATCCTTCCCTGAATCTGATTGATATTCTTAAGAGCCTTGGAATTCATGTTTCCCATATTTGAGCACTAATGCCGACAGTCATAACATATTGGTTGATGATCTTGAATTGATTGCCATATATACTTGCTGAGCATCTGAACTAGTTTCTTTACATAGCATTATTGAATCCCTGAAAAATCTAGTGTGTATAAGCATGATTCTGTGATAGTTGATTGACATACCCTCTAGTTGAATTGTTATATCTCATTACGTCTCTCAGTCTCTGTTAAACCTTGTGACTATCTGAATACATCTCTGAATATGTTTGTCGTTCCTATAAACATCATCTCTGGCATGAATTTGATGTTTTTAGCCTTTGAAATATGTTGAATGGCATGTTTGTATACTGAGCTGTGAGTGTTTATTTTCGTGACCAAACTGGTTTTCTAGCTGGTCCACATTAATACTGCCTATCTGCAATCCCATTTTCAGTTGTCAACACATATGTCCAAGTTTAGACAATGAGTAGCGCTCTCCATGAGAACATGTATCCCACAAGAACAAGTCTATTGTCATGTATCGTTCTACCCCAGACTGATGGCCCATTTAAATTAAATGCAAGCATGATACAAATACTTCCGATTTATCGAGGGGTTGATTCTGAAAATCCCTATCATCATGTAAGAGAGTTTGAACAAATTTGTCGGACTATGCAACCTGAAAATATGTCCGAAGACTCTCTGAAATTGCGTATGTTCACATTTTCTTTAAAAGAAAGAGCCAAATCATGGTTTCACAGTTTGAGACCACAATCCATCACCACTTGGGACCAACTTACAAATCAATTTTTCAAAAAAATCTTTCCACAATGTAGGACCAGTTCTATTCGTCAAAATATTAACTGTTTTGTCCAGTTAGATAGGGAGATTCTTTTTCATTATTTTGAATGGTTTAATGATTTGTTGATTGAGTGTCTGCACCATGGCTTTGAGAAGTGGAGACTGGTCGCTATCCTCTATGAGGGACTAAACTTTAAATCTCGAGCCATGGTTGAGTCTATGTGTAATGGTGAATTTCTTGATAAAACTGTGAATGATGCATGGTCGTTTTTAGCTGAGATTGCAGAGAAAACCCGTCAATGGGAATCCATTAGGAAAACTTCGACACTATCACATGATATTGGTGACCCCCATGAGTTAGAGTCTGATTCCAACTATGATACAAGCATGAACTGCATGACTAGGAGAGATGAAGCCCTAGAAAGTTGTATAAATATAAATGTTATTATGCCTAATTCATATGTTCAATATGAACTCCATGTTTGTATGTCGTATGATAGCTCAGCCCAGTTGATTGAAAATTGTCCTAGATTGCAAAATACATGTTATAATAATGATGATGACGACGAATCAAACTTTGAAAATGGTGTGTCCAGTCCCACTCATGCAACTGATGTTGAATATGAACCTCATCTAGAGGAACATGAGATGACTGAGGACACCACCCTTGTTAATAGGGACGAGTACGCATATTACTCAGATGATGATATGATGTTAGAAGAGCTAGTTCTTCTTGAAGAGTCAATCTCAGAGTCATGTGACTCTGAAATTCTAGACCATAGTGTAGAGACTTCCATTGATGATGTTTCTTCTAATATTCATATTCATTGCAATCCAGATGACTTTGGTACTGATTTAGGTCTTGTGCAGTTGTCCTGCGAAGAAGGGCATAACACACAACTTGTGTGTGACTTAGGAAAGGTTGAATTTTCTGTTGACACTAATGTTCTCATGCATAAAGATAAATTTGATGTGTCTGATTCCTTGTCTAGGTCACAATATGATTCTTCTCCTGATATTTATTTGGGTACTTTGGATAATGATGATTATGAACTAGGGTTTGATGAATTTTTCTATGAAAATGAACATGATATGCTGGTTTTTGACTTTAGGAGAGTGTGTGTTGGTACTAATGATTTTATACATGAAAACAACTTAGATGTACTTACTTCCCTTCCCATGTTACAAACTGGTAATCTTGCACCCAACCTAGATTTGGTTTGTAACAACATTGTAAAACCAACTGTTCTAAGAGGACCTAATCTAGGATTGGGACTTTGTGCCTTTCAAGTCCTCTTGAACTATTTTGCATCAAAGTATAATACCTTTAAGGAGCCACAATTGGAATGTGTATATCTGCCTGTTCTTAACAAAACTAATTTTGAATTAGACCTTGTGCATGATACACCCCTGAAATTGTTAGATTTCATTCCCAAAAGTATACATGTTGAAAAATCTAGGTTTGGGGGTATTTTATTTTGTCTGACAGCCTTACTTGCATTTTTTTTCTTATTATAATTGTGTGAGGCTACTAAAATTTCTGCATTCTTTCTTTTGGGTTGATTCTAAACTCTTTAGATTGTTAATGTATGGTGAATTCTTCTTGTGTATAATCCAGTAGGTAATGTTATATTTTCTATCTTGAGTCAGTTGAGTCTTCTTTTATCTTGTATATATTGTGCTAATCCTATGTGATCTCAGCTGAAACTTTTGGATTCTAGCCTTGAATAATGAAGCTCTAATCTTGTTTTTTTTTGCCGACATACCGATAATCTCTTCCCTTTTCTATACTCAGCATAATTCTCATGGTATGTTGTTGTAATTTTGCTCATGTTTTGAAACATTGAGGTCAATGTTACATTTAGGCTTGGGGGAGTATTTTGCATATAGAGTTTTTAGTCTTTTGCATTTATAAAAAAAAAATCAAAAAACTTTGTAAATATTTGCATAAAAACCTCCAACTTGTAGAGATTTTAGAGTTACTAGCATGCTTCTAGCTATGTTTACATAGAGAGTCTGACCGAAATAACTGAACTTGGAAGTACTGGAGAACACAATCGGGTTTCTTAGTTGTTAGAGCGTTAAAGTTGGATTTAACCATGCTGGTGGGAAAATTAGGTGCTGCAAAGATATTTGGTAGTAGAGTTATGATCACCCTTAGTGGAGACTACCTATTTTTACATCAAGCGAGGCACCGACCTTCATTTTTGTGACTATCGAAAAAAATCTTTTAGAGTGTGTGTCACCGTACGTCAATTCCGGGTAGGAATGGTGAGCTACCCAACTTCGCACCACTTTCAGCACTATTTTTGATCTCTTGAGTGCTAATTTTGTCAATCATGAGGATAACGTCTAAAGAAGAAAAATCCTTCTTGTAGTTTGATTTGCAGTTAGCACCATTCTCTCTCTCGACAACATCAACAGATCCATAGTAACACATCTTCATCAACAAGCAACACGACATCAGAATATTTGAAGGAAGTTGAAATAGTCCAAGGTTTACATGCAACAGTCCAAGAAATAGAAAAAGTTCCTATTCAAAATGAAGATACGGTACAAAGAGCAAAATTCAATACACATTTGAAGACGTATTTTACAAGAGCAAAGAAAACATAAAAAGATGAGAAATAGTGAAGTTCATGAAATCAAGACAAAACAAGTTGTGAAGAATTAAGTGATAATGTCCTTCATCCATGACTTTAGTAGTTTCATTATTATTTTGTTATTTTCAGTTTGTCATATTGTTTTAATTTACTACTTAAAAAAATAATAATAAATAAGTATTGTAGTTTGTTTTCTTAGTTACACCATGGTAAAGAAGATGAATTTAAGAAGAAATTCCAAGCAACAAGGAAATTTAAGAAAAGAATTAGAAATTGTCAAGGTTCTAAGGAGTTCAGAATTTCATCATCAACAGTTGAAGACCGAAGACGAAGAAGTTTATATGGATGCTGTGAGAGTGGTGTTGATTTCCGATCGGATGTGAAGGTAAGTGAGTACTTCCATCCTTGCATAATGATTGATTTCCTTTCTTAGAGATCATCATAAAAAGATTCTTTTTGTCCACGATTTTGTGGAGTCTCCAGAAATTATTTCGGAAGGTTTTCCTTCCCACCATTCAACGTGTGCAGTATTTCTCTCTTTATTCCTGTATGTACACATGAGAGACTAAAAAATCGGTCTTTTTGAGTGCAATTATCATAAAACCCTATTGGTGAGGCAGAAGTCGAGGCTTATGATCACTCTCGAACTCGAATATTTTCATATGGTGTGGTTATTTCTCGCTCAACTCTTAAGGATGAGAATGCGTTCTTTGGTAGTTCTAACTTCATGTTACTAGCATGCAGAAACTCTATGTCCTCATAGCTCCTTGGATTCTTTGGACTCTATCACTCTCTGAAGTTGGAGAAAGTTTTGTGGGTACATCTCTGGTAGGCCCTCATGAGACTACAACTAGTCCAACTAGGGACACCTGGGGGTTTAAAGGCTTAGTGCATACGTTAAATGCATTCGAGAGACCAGCGACAGTGGTATAATTAGGATTTATTAATTTCCGTTTCACTTGAGGACAAGTAAAATTCAGGTTTGGGGGTCTTTGATGAGTGCCAAATAGTGCATATTTCTATACCTTTTTATTGGCATTTAATTCATCTTTTGCGCTTTAAAATCATATATTATCCCAAATTTTGTATTTTCTCTGTTTTCAAGAATAAATATTTTCACTAATTAATTTTGTGTTTTTCGGTACTAAATAAAGTTTGGAGGAATTAAGGATCCAAAAGGATTGGAGAATTTAAGACAGTGGAAGAGAGACAACAAAGTCCAGGAAAGCAGTGAAGAATATTTTCTACACCTTAGCAGCGAGTGAAGAATATCTTTTTCACCTCATCCGCAAGTGAAGAATGTTGTTTTCACATCTCTAAACTAGAAGTGGGCTTGAGATATTAGCTTTGAAGAATACTTGAGCCCAGAAAAGAGAAAGAACCAGACCCAAACCCATTTCCACTCCGAGCCATCGGATTCAATTGAGATTCTAAGCATCCAAGGCATCTCCACAGTGTACATCAACGTTTGATACTCCTACATGACACCTAAGCATGCTATATCCTTCCCATGTTCGAGCAATATCCAAACACTTATTCTTTTCGTACTTTCTTCTTCTCCACCCTCTGCAAAGACTATCAGTTCACCTTCCCTCCATTAATCACTTCCATGTCCGACCAACTCTGAAGCACAACCACCATATCAGCCACTCTATGCTATCAATCAACTCCTAGTCCATTTCTATCTCTATCATAGCCTCTTTTCCAAAACAATAAACCTTAGAAGCTATGATTGAGAGAGACAAGGCTAGGGTTATCCTCAATAGCTAAAAGCAAACATCAAATCAAGGAGCTGCAAAGATAAATTGCAGAAGGGGTTTTGTCAGAAAACGTGTTATTGGTGAGTGGGTGTTTTCTAAATTATCAAATTCTAAGTGATGGAGTGAAAATTGTGTATAAATAGAGAAGGCAGTGTAATGAAAAACTCATGTCCGGATTAGCCGGTGCACCAAGATGTAGTTTATATTTGTTGTGAGTATTATTATCATGTTCTAATTACTTTTGCTAGATTACTACTTGTTATTCATGTTAATGGCAGTAACCCTGTTGTGCTTAAATGTTCATATTGAAATTCAATCTTAGGGCTCAACAATTTACTTTCACAGTGTATGTCAGGAATCCATTGTAGTTAGAATAATCCTGTGTTGTGAACTGCAACTCACACTTAATTCTATATATTTATCTTTTGATTAGTTGTACCCTGAGAAGACAGTTAATGCTTAGGAGAAATACCTTAGTTGTGATTGAATCATGCATATCAAAGTGACCTTAGATACATAGAGGATTGGCATCCCTTTTGTTATCAATTATAAGGACAAGGTTAGTATCATTGAAGGATAACTAGTGTAAGTTAGTGGTGGATTCAAAGGCCCTAGTATCCTCCTCATCATTTTTTTTTACAGTATCTTACTTTACATCATGTTTTATTATTTCAGTTACTTGCAAATCTTCTTGCCGTATTGGAAAACAAAACCCTTTTTGTAGGACCAGAATATCGCTACAATACTTCTCTGCGAGATTAACAACACTTCCCAGCGAGCATCACCGCAAGATCTTAAACTACACTTTGAGAGTGTCACAAAAGCAGTCAAAAGAGCGATGTAATAAATGACGAGTGAAGAAAACTTGAGAAAAGCATGTTTTTCCTGCGATGGTTACAAAAATTGCGAGAGTGAACATTGTAACTAATCGCGGTACAATTGCAGAATCAACCCGAAATAAGAGGAAAACTTAGCTGTCATCTACTATGTAACTACCCTATAAATATAGACCCAATATGTCCAGAAAATGATGATGTGTTTTTGAGAGTTAAGAAAGTCTTGAGGAGAGAGAAACTTCAAGAGAATAATTGTAATCTTGAATTCTTCCATTTCTGTAAACATTTCTGAGAACAAAATAATAAAGTGTCGTTTTTAATCTTCAATTGTGAGTTCATTATAGCAAGATCTTAACAAAGGTGTAGTGTGGGAAATCCTGCAACTACATTTTGGCGCCCGAAACAGGGATTGAATTAGGGAAATCATAGAAAAAAGTGAAGAAGAAGATAAGAATTGTTCAAGATTAAGAAAATCATAAAACAAATCAGTGAGATATTTGAAGGAAGGATAATTAAAATCAAATAGGATTGTAGAAAATTGGAGTGTGGTATGGTAACAAGAACAATGATTGATAGATTTCATGAAAATATTAAGGGGAAGATACACAAACGGGATTTTGAAGGAAGGAAAGTTATGACGGTGGAAAAAATATCACCATTGAAAGATTGGGAAAAGCAGGAGATCACATTTACAACAGCAGAAATACCAGAAGAAAATCTAAGTCATACATATCCATTGGTAATCACAGTATCCACTATACCAATGAGAAAGGAGGAATCAATAAAATCTGTAGAAGAATGGGCTATGAATAGAACTTTGGTGGATGCAGGAAGTTCTGTAGATATAATATTTTATCATACTTTCAAGAAAATGGGATATAAGGATGAAGAAATGTCTTATTAAACATATCATGTTCATGGCTTTGGAAAATCTTTAACAAAACCTAAAGGCGAGATAATGGTACGAATTCCACTAGGGGAGATTGAAACACAAGTAACATTATGTGTGGTAGACGTGGAATCACCGTATAACATGATATTAGGAAGACCATGGATACACGCAATCAAGGTTGTAGCATCAACGCTGCATCAATGCATCAAATTTCCTATACCCATTGAAATTGGAGAAATTAGAGGAGACACAGATTTTGCGAAATTGTGTTACCAAATTGAAGTAAGAAATTGTGAAGAACGTCCAAAGCTGCGAAAGGCTCGCAGAAAATTGGCGAGAGAAACAAAAAAGGAAGAAGAATTTAAAGTTTACATGATAAGAGCAAAATAAGGAAAAAGGAATACCCAGTGAAATCTCGCGAGAAGGAGATGAAATCGCGAGAGTTATGAAAACACCAACACCAATGGGAGAACCTGAAGCCAGTTATATTGCAGCAGAACCAACAAAAGAAGTAAATATTGGGAGTGAAGAAGATCCTAAAATGCTGAAAATTGGGACTAGAATGGAGGCATATGAGGAAGAAAGAACTATAAATCTCTTGCGAGAGTATAAAGATATCTTCGCGTGGAGCATGGATGAGATGCCAGAGATAGACCCATCAATAGCATGTCATAAATTAGAAATCAACAAAAATATAAGACCATTTAAGCAAAGAAAAAGGAAAATCGCAACAACATACCATTCTCAAATAGAAGAAGAATTACAGAAGATGCTCGACGCGGGAATTATAAGGCAAGCAAAATATCCAGAGTGGATTGAAAATATGGTAGTGGTCCCAAAGAAGAACAAGGGGATAGAATTTGCATAGATTTTACTTATTTAAACAAGGCATGTCCTAAAGATAGTTTTCCATTACCAGATATCCCACAGATGGTTGAATCAGCAGCGGGAAATGCCAGAATATCATCGTTGGATGGATATAAAGGATATAATCAAATCCCTCTCACTGAAGAAGATCAAGAACATACCGCATTTTTTGCTCCAAGAGGATTATATTGTTATACAAAGATGCCCTTTGGCTTACGAAATGCTGGTGCAACATATCAAAGAATGGTGGAGAAGGTGTTTTCAAAGTGGATTCATAAAACATTAGAAGTGTATGTAGATGATATGCTGATCAAAAGCAAAGAAGCTGAGAATCATGTGCAAGATCTGAAAGAGATTTTCGATCAAATGCGACAATTTAATATTAAAGTGAATCCCGATAAGTGTACTTTTGGAGTAACTTCAGGAAAATTTCTGGGGTATATTGTATCAAAAGAAGGAATACAAGTTGATCCGGAAAAAGTACAAGCAATTCGCGATATGCCAACACCTGCGACGGTAAAAGATGTGCAAAAATTGAATGGACTCTTAGCCTCGCTAGGAAGATTCATCTCGCGATTTCAGACAAGTGCAAACATTTTTTCGATATACTCAAAAAGGGAACAAAATTAAAATGGACAGATGAATGTGAAAAGGCTTTTCAAGGAATAAAAGAACATTTAATGAACATAACTATCCTACAGAAAGCTGAACCGGGAGAAGAACTATTGATTTATCTCGCAACAACCACATATGCGCTAAGTGTTGTGTTGCTGCGAGTAGATGCAGGGGTAGAAAAACCAATTTATTACATCAGCAAAACATTCAATTCTGCAGAGAGAAATTATTCAAAGATTGAGAAACTAATTCTAGCATTGGTGCATGCAACTTTTAAGCTTCGCATCTACTTTCAAGCACATAAGGTCAAAGTGTTAACGAAAGTGCCAATTGAGTCAGTAATGAAAAATTCAAAAAGATCAGGCAGAGTTGAGAGATGGAATGCACAAGTAGGACACTTTGATATCCAATATGAAGTTTTATCCTCTCCAAAGTCACAAGTTATCGCAGATTTCTTAGCTGAATTTCCTTTAGAAGATGATGAAGTTGTGGAAGAAATGATGGATGTAGAAGAGGAACATGGAGATCCAAAAGAGCTATTAACAGAACTCGACAGATGGGAAATATTGGTGGATGGATCATCAAATGGGGAAGGAAATGGGATTGGGGTTGTTTTTGTTTCACCAGAAGGAGAAAAAATAACTTTTTCATTTATATTGGAATTTGCATCCACTAATAATGAGACAGAATATGAGGCCGTGATTCATGCTTTAAAATTTGCGGTAGAAATGAAGTTGGAAAATGCTAGAATCACCAGCGATTCACAATTGGTTATTCTCCAGATAAAAGGAGAATACACAACAAACGAACCATCTTTGAGAAAGTATAAAAGATTAGTTGAAGAATTATCTGCGAGAATTCCAAAAATAAAGTGGAGACACATATCAAGGAAAGATAATAGGCTCGCAGATTCTTTTGCTTTCATATCCAGTATGATGAAAAATCCAGCTGCGAGATGCATAAAAATTCAAACACTTTTATTACCAGCGATAAACAAGGAAGAAGAAGAGGAAGATGTGATGATGGTAGAAGTTGGCAAAGAGGAATTAAAGAACAACACTACGGATTGGCGAGCAGATCTTCATGCATACTTGGCAAGAGGAGAAATCCCAAGAAATCGATTGGAAGCACATAAATTAAAAAGTAGGGCAACCAATTATGAGCTAAGAGAAGGAGTATTATATCGCAGATCTTTTAGTGGACTATCGCTAAGATGTTTGACGAGGGAGGAAGGACAAAAAGTGTTGAAGATGTTACATAGTGGTGACGCTGGTAATCATAGTGGAGGAAGATCTTTGGAATATAAAACAAAAATGTAAGGTTATTACTGGCCATATATGCATGAAAATGCAAAACAACTCTCAAGGCGTTGCGAAGATTGCCAGCGCTATGGAAAGAAGATACATGCACCAGGAGCACCATTATCATCTTCAACAAGTGTATGGCCTTTTGGGAAATGGTGGTTACATATTGTGGGACCATTTGTGCCCGGTTATGGACAAAGAAGATACCTAATCGTCGCAACAGATTATTTCACAAAATGGGGAGAAGTAAAGGCAGTACAACATATCCGCGATAAAGATATTTTTACATTCATATTTGAGAATATAATTTGCAGATTTGGGATTCCAAAGACAATTGGTGTCTGATAATGGGAAGCAATTTGAAGGGAAGAATATATAATTGCTACTCAATGCATTTAAGATAAAGTGTGGAAAATCTACTCCTCTATATCCACAAGCAAATGGTCAAGCTGAAGCAACTAATAAGACAATCGCAGACATCTTAAAAAAGAAACTAGAGGGATACCACAGAGCATGGTGCGAATAGGTACATAATGCAATATGAGCCTACAATACAACTAGACGAGAAGCTACTGGAATGTCACCTTTTTGTTTGACGTATGGAGTTGAAGCTGTGTTACCAACAGAAGTAGCTATTCCTACAACAAAAAGAGAGGCTTGGGAAAGAAATATAAGTGCTGGAATGATTTTAAATAAATTGGATGAATTAGAAGGAAAAAGAGAAAAGACTTTGCAACATATGGAAAATTACCAGCGAAGATTAGCTCGCGAGTACAACAAACGTGTTAAGAAACATGAATTTCAACCTGGCGATTTAGTGCTGCGAGAAACACCAAGCTATCAGCGAGAGAATGGTGGAAAATTTGCGAGAAAATGGGATGGACCATACAACATTAAAGAGATAGTTGGAAACGGGGCATACAAACTAATGGACCCTTAAGGGAGAGATGTTGGTCAAATACTTGATAGACCATGGAATAGACTATTTCTAAAAAGTTATTATCAATGACAACTTCTGCAAGATAAGTGATACATGTACGTTGTAAAAAAAAAAAAAAATTCTCTGATTCCAATTGAGAGATTCTTCTAATAACAAAGCAAAGCAAGAACTGCAAGCATAATCGCAAGAATGGCGGATAAAATTTCGGAGAGATTAATAGAATGGGACGAACCTTTATGGCGTGCACCCTAGTTCGCGAATAAAATTTCACAAGAGGCAAATGTAAGACCTAATAGTGCGTCATATAAGGGGGTATCTCTTGACATGACTCAGTGATAGGGTTATACCGCTGCTGGAACCTGAGTTATGCAGATTTTGGGGTTAAAGAAAACCTATCCAGGAGATGGATCTTGGATTTCCAATTATATAAGGTTATACCCTGGTTGGACGACTAAGGACCTCTTCTAAGGAGTACAAAGTATGACCAAGGCGCCGAGGTACACGGTTGAGTCAAGGGTGCTCGGGGCGTACGAAACTACCCCGGCCATCCTTGTCAAGTCTTGGCTATGATGCACTCGGCCCGAAGAAAACCCCACTTAGGGTGCAGTCTTGTAACTATAAGCCATATATGCATAAAGGACAAGAGGCTGCGAAAAACAACTGGTTGTTGGAAAATCTGGATGGGAGGAGCTAGTCTTGTATGGATGATGTTCCCTCCTTGAAGGGGCAACCAGGGGGAAGATAAGGGCGGCACCCTCCATTAGGGAGATGATAAGTGTCTAAAGACGGCAATGTCATGGGGCTTTATGATCGCAAGAACATTTAGGCATGTCATATTATCGCGTGACAAAAATTATACAGAGGCAATGAGCCAAAATAGAAAAGTTAAGATGAGATCAATGGGTTTTTACATGAAAGTGTAAAGGCGTCCTGTGATTTTATCGCAATACGGCAATGTCATAAGGTATAATTCTTGCAAGAGAATTTAAACTTATCATATTGTCGCATATATGCTGAAAAAATATTGATAAGACAAAATCAATGGGTCAATACATGCAAATGTAAAGACGTCCTGCGATTTTGTCGCAGAAAGAAAAACTTTTTTGGCAAAATAAGACCTTTAACTAGGAAGGCAAAATAAGACCAACAGAATAATCTTAAAAATTAACTATTATATTTTAAGATGCAGGAAAGATTTGTTCATCGCATGAGAATATATAAGAAGGCAGATTCATAACAACGTAAACTCTTTCAGAATTTTTCGGAATATCGCAGCTGTACTCATTACATCGCAGATATATTCATACTTTCACGAATAATATAGCCACACAGTTCACAGAAAGGAGACACATGAAATAATTCACCATTTCAAAAAATATAATGATGGGCAAGTAGGGGAGTGGAGAAATAATATTTCATTATCTTCCTTGAGGATATTCAAAGTAAACAAAATCAAAAGTTGAATTCTAAAAATTTCAAAAGTTACATTATTCGCAAGAAAGAAGAAGAAAAAGAAAGCAAAAATGAAATTCATGTTTTGGCGATTGTCTCGCCAGATTCACTATTCTTGCTCGCCAGATTCGTTATTCTTACCAGAATTGTCAGCTTCATCAGTATTGTTCTCACCGCTTGTAGTTACTTCTTTAGGAGGACTTCTTTCTTCTTCATCATCTTCTTGAGTGGTATTTTCTTCATCATTAGTGAATTCTAATTCCTTATCCAAGGGAAGAGGAATTTCATCATCATCAACTTCTAAAGGAGGAACAGATACGGGGGGGAGAATGTTAGAGCAGAATATCGTTCACAAGAACTTCAGCACTGAGGTGAACCTTGCGAAGGAAATCTCTGTCACGATTCCTAATCTCTATATTTTTGAAGTACTCGAGATAATCAAGTCTTCTTTCTGTTGTGTCGCGAGCTTCAATATAATTGGAAGTAAGAGTCTTGTTTTCTTTGCGAACTTTATCCAATTTGTCAGTAAGATCAGCGATGGTAGAATGAAGACTTCTTTCAGATTCTGCAAGTAACAAAAGTGATAAAAGATCATTCAGTCAAAGATTTTGCAAGAAATATAACACAAAATTTGACAAAAAGGTCAACAAGAGAGGCAGTCAATTGACTACCTTCTTTCTGCGAGGTTAAGTTTTGAATTAATGTAAAGAAACAGTTTTCCCATTGATTCATAGCGTCATCAAATTTATCGCCAACCACACCCTTCAGACGAGATTTCATGTTTTCTTCTTTGGTGCGTAGATACGAGTTTTCCTTTGCTAGTAAAGAATGAGACTTCTTCAATTGAGAGTATTGGTCTTGAATCTTGCTGGCCTTCAAACTAAGAGTTAACCTACCCTTGATAAGTTTATCCTTCTCAGCAGCAGATGATTCAGGTACTTCCTTGAGTTCATCTTTCAGGGAACGAAGAGATTTCTCTTGATTATCACATATTCTTTGTAGATTACTCAATTGCTGCGAATAAATCGCCATCAAGCTTGAAAATCTATGTTTCTCTTGGGATAAAGTTCTATTTTCATCTGATAAATATTATACCGCCAAGTTAGACTTGGTTAACAAATATGAGAGACGAGTAATCTCGTTACTTAATAAATTTTGACTTTGCGATAGTTGGTTATTATCATTAGTAAGATTATCTACTTGATCGATCGTATATGTGTAGAGATTATCTAATCTATTATACTAGTCCATCCAAGAATCTCTTTCAACACGAGCTTCGTCAGCAATAGATTCAAATTTAAGTCTCTCCATGAAACGAGTCCGATTTGAAACTAATATATGAATCAAGAATTTAAGAAGGAGACTTGAGTACAGAGGATATGAAAGCAAAACAGAAAAACAAAAGGGTAGAGGCAGGAAAATTATACCTTTCAGCTCGTCATTTTTTCTGCGAAGGTTCTCGCAGTTAAGAGAAGAATTGCGAAGCATATGGTTCAGAGTATCACATTCAGAAATTTTGACTTGAAGGCTTTTTCTCAGGGTTTCAACTTTATTTTCTAAAGATGCTCGTGAAGCTGTATTATCAGAGCCAAAATATTTAAGTAAGGTCTCGCAAACTTCATATTGGAGAGAGTCAGTAGAAGATTTTCTAGCATCGTCTAAAATATTAGATAAAATTTTAAAAACAACATCAACTCCTGCTAAGGTTTTATTTGATGGAGGAATAGATGCAGAGGGTGAAGTGGTAACGAGTACAAGTTGACGATTTGAGTCATTTGCGATGGTTGTATTATCAGAAGGAGGATTGTTGGGAAAAACAACAGTTGAAGGCAATAAAGGGCTAGAAGGAACTTCAGTCACAGCAATTTCAGGAGCTTGATTTGTCAATGAATCAAAAAAAGTAGAGGTGTTGGCAGCGATATTCTCGCAGGTAAAAGAAAGAGGATCCAGTTGCGAGGGTGTGGGAGTAACTCTTGCAGATGTTAATGTGGGGATGGAGAAATCAGCCCAAGAGCTTTAAACTGACGAGGTCTTTTGGGAGAATTAGCGATGTTCTCGACATTCTGTGAATAATAACTTAGATAAGAAACAGAGGCAACAATATTGTTATTAAGAAATAGGATGTGTTTCTTACCACCTTATCATTCGCAGAACTTCTCTTCTTCTTATCAGTTGTCCTTTTGCGAGCATTAGGATTTTGAACTGAGGATTGGGTGTTAGGGATAGTTCTACTAAAGAGAAGACATAATACGGGAGTTATGAAGGATCAAATAGAGAAGATTGAAGAATATGAGTAAAAATTGAATCAAATAAAGATTATAATCAAAAAACATACCTTGATGATTCCATTAGAACAGTATAGCAGGAGAATATGAAGAAGAAGAAAAGTTGCAGACGGAAGATAAAATAAACTGATGAAGAAGATAGAGAAATAGAAGAAGAAAATTAGTTTTGAAGTTTAACTCTACCTTTTATAGGCAAAAGGGAGTAACCTGTTGAGTAAAGACGTGTCAGTAAAAAGATGAATTTACAAAACGTGTAGGCGGTTAAGCTAAATTAACAGAGAAATATCGAGAAGAAAATATGGAAAGAAGAGAGGCTGCAAGCACTTTGAAGAATTGAAGATTCTCATATCCTCTCCACTTTTCGAAGAATACATGAGAAGAGGAAAGATGTAGGACCAGAATATCGCTACAATACTTCTCTACGAGATTAACAACACTTCCCAGCGAGCATCACCGCAAGATCTTCAAATACACTTTTCGAGTGTCACAAAAGCAGTCAAAAGAGCGATGTAATAAATGACGAGTGAAGAAAACTTGAGAAAAGCATGTTTGTCCTACGATGGTTATAAAACTTGCGAGAGTGAACATTGTAACTAATCGCGGTACAATCGCAGAATCAACCCGAAATAAGAGGAAAACTTAGTTGTCATCCATTATGTAACTACCATATATATATAGACCCAATGTGTCCAGAAAATGATGATGTGTTTTTGAGAGTTAAGAAAGTCTTGAGGAGAGAGAAACTTCAAGAGAATAATTGTAATCTTGAATTCTTCCATTTCTGTAAACATTTCTGAGAACAAAATAATAAAGTGTCATTTTTAATCTTCAATTGTGAGTTGATTATAGCAAGATCTTAACAAGGGTGTAGTGTGGGAAATCCTGGAACTACACCTTTTTGGTCACTCTCTTGTTCTAATCAGTATAAAAATACCATAACTTCAACTTACACCCTCCTTGTCTCTGTGGGATCGACCTGTATTTACCCTGTCTACCATAGATGATGTGCACTTGTAGTTTGACATAGTCGTAGGCTTCTTTCAAGTCCTACCAGCCTACCAACTTGGGCTAGAACTTAATCTTGCTAAATCAAAAAGTCACCCAAACCATTAGGGTACACAACATATTATGAGATCGAATATCAAGGTAATAAAATTGAAATCAAAAATCTCATACACATACATAGAAAATAAATAAAGCATTAAAGTACCGGCTATGTAAATCAAAAACTATCTCAAGAAAGATTATAAATAAAATAATTTTACTCATTATAGTTTTTATTCAATAGACTTATACAATCAATGAAAGCAATCAAAAATTGATGTCTATTTTTCTAGATTAAGTATTACAGCATATAACTTAATCTCTAGTGGTGCACTTGTTGTTCACCGATGTTTCTTCAGTGTTCAAACTGTTAAAGCATGTCTCAAGAGACTTGTCTGCAACCACTTCTTGTTTCTCAAGATCTTCAACAATAACCTTGAGTTCAGCGAGAACTCCTCTTGCTTCTTCAAGTTGAAGTTTCAAACCTCCAAATTCACTTTTCATCTCTTGAATTTTATCTTTTATTTCATCCCAATTTTGAACTAAGATACAGAGATATCCTAAGAGTTCTTCAAACTCATTCATAACATTACTCATACCATCTGTTGAAAAACACTTGGTAAACTCTGAATCATCGATAGCAAAAAGACATGATTCTTCTTGAACTCTAGCAGATGTAGAATCAGGTTCGATTCTCGAGATAATCTTCCTGATTTTTTGACATGGGACAAACCCTTGACAGTTTCTTATTATTCGTGCTTCCCTTCTATCACTCCTTGTAACACTGCGAGTTATAGGAAACATCCTTCAAGGAGAGATAATAAACCTAAGAAACCAATAGTTTTTCGAAAATATAAATCATTTTTCGAACATCTCCTTTTACTGAAGAGGAGACCTAAAAGGTATTCCTTAAATATATTTTATTACCGAAAATGGGAACTACCATTAACATGTGCCCTTATTCTTTATGTGGTTTTCTCATCCATCTTAGGGCACAGATTGGGATGAGTGTGCACAAACCTGATACAACTAAGTTGTATTATAATAAGGTTTTTCAAGCTTATACTGACTATCAGAAACATAGTTCATGTTTCTCTTAGGGAATTTCTGCCCAAAATATTTTCTCCCAAGATGATGATCTTTAAAAACTCTATAGATATGATCATGTGGAGAAACTGTACCGATGTGAGAATTCTCAGAGACTGATAGATCTCTCTTAATTCTTTCAATGAGATTTTCATAAGATTTTCTCATTCTAAGGACTTCCTTACGATTCACATCAGTGTGATTATCTGAAACAATTATTGGGTATCCCTCATTATTTCTTTTGGCAGAGATTCTCTCATTCCATTCCTTCTGGAATCGTTCTTTACCAAAACAAGAATTGTTTCGATATGGGTGAGGAGGAATCTTATTCCAGAAGCTATTGTCAACTCTTTCCTCTGATTTTGAGTTGATCTTATAGGTTTGTGGCATAATCTATCTTTCTACTGAGAAATGATCTTTCAGTTTTTTAAGACAAGAAACTTCCTTCAAGATTTTTACCACTGTATGTTGAAGAAGTATAAGTTTCCTATCAAGTGAATTAAAAGTGTATTCCTTAAGATCATTATCATGGAATCGGTTCAAAGTTTCCTTTGGACAAGATTTCATTTGATCATCAGTAGATATAGAAGCTTTTTTCTCGTCCTCTTCTGACTTGATGTAGTTCGGTAAACTACCATCATATTGATCTGTTTCAGATGTGACTAATACAACAACAACATTTGTCAGAGTCATTGGACTTGTCTCTTTATCAAGAGAATTAACAAGAGCTTCTATTTTGATAGTGAGATTCATATTCTCTTCAGCCAGACTATCCAGTTGACTATCTTTATTTCTGATCTCCTGTTTAAGAAGATTTGACTCTGTCTTTAAAATCATCAATTTAGAAGACAAATAATTTATAAGCTTTAGGAGTTTTACCAACTATTTATCATCATTTTCTTTTTCATCAGAAAAAGACACAGATGTTTTCGCAACTCCTGGATCATGAGTCAACGAAGTAGTAACATCTTCAACCTTTGAGTAGGCATACTCTTGCTTAACGTTAACTGAATCTGACATGGATTCAATTCTTATTGGATGGATCACACCAAACACAAATTGTTAGATCTTTTCGTGTTTGCCTGCTCTGGTACAATTGAAAAGGCGAGGGTACTGATAGGGTGTAGAATACATCTTATTTATTATCTATTGTTTATGCTTTCTCTGCTATTTTTCTTGTGAATTATGTATTTTACGTGTGTTTTTGAGTTATTAGGTATTCTGGAGTCACACGGAGAAAAGAAATCATCCAAAATTGAAACAAAGGGAAAATATGTCATTTCAAGGGAGAATACTATCTGGAGCCCAGTCAATGTTAAGGGGCAACTCTATTTTGGAGGATTCTTAAAGACAGACTAGCTATTGTTAAGGGGCTTCCATCTGGCTATCCCTTATCATAAGTAACCATTTATTAAAGGCACCCACTGGGGTATCCCTTATCTGAAACTATGGAATGTCATATTCAGCCCCACAACTATAACCCTAAATCGAGAATCACTATTCTCATTTATTTCTCAATCATTTACTCTGAAATTGGGAATGGAAAAGAGAGGCTACTGTTGATTACGAGAGCCGAGATCGAGATGAAGAATTCCTGTTGTGTTATATCGAAGAAGAATTGATGAGATGGTGATGTGGGTTGGAAATTAGGGCTTTGGTGTTCTTGAGATTGTGATGTTGTTGTCGAATCAAGAGAGGAAGGGGATCGTGTGCTTTGAATCTGGGATTGATTTGAGAGTTCGATTGGGTTATTGAGAGTCAAATCGAGAAGACGATGGATATAATACAGATTCAAGATAGATCTGCTGTGTGAATAAAATGGGTTCTGACTTTGTTTCAGAAGAGATGAGAAGATTGATTATTGTTGTTATTGGTGAAGTGGAGTTGGTGATTGTTACTGCTGGTTAATGGAAGAATTAGTTTGAAATCGAATTTAGAAAAACCCAGAATTACAAGAGCTTCTGTGGTTAAAATGGGTGTTTGAATCTGGAATCGGTGAAATTGAATCTGTGAAGTTGTTTCTGCAACGAAGAATCCAAAGGATTTCAAAGGCAGTGATGGTGGCTACTTCTGGTAGAGGTCAATTGATGAAATGGGTATGTGATAGTAATGCACTGTTGTTGATAATGCCAGGGGTCTGTAGTTTGGATATGAAGGTGATTCCGATGATGCCAGTAAGAGGAGTTGTTAATGCAGTTGAGGCCTGAGTTGTTGTTTGATTGCAAGTATGAGATGATGTTACTGAATTGAATCTATCTGAAGCAACAACTTAGTGCAAGAATGAATGAATGAATCCTAGATGTATGTATAGGAACTATTGCAGGGAAAGAGCTCAAAATAGAACTCAGAAGAATGGGTTCTCAAACTATGTTGAATGAATTCAAAAATGTGTGCAGGGAAGTGAAGAAAGATCGGCCTGAATTTGGCCTGAGTAGTCCTGTAAACAGCCGAAACTCTGCCGAAATCGTTTCTCAGATGAGTCAATTCGTGCCGGCGATGACCGATCCGATCCAGCTCAGTGACTCAGCCGATTAAGACCACTCAGCTCTAACTAAGACAGCTGATTGAGCTGACTCTTCCTTGACCTAGTCAACTAACAAAAGACCGTTATCTTGACTGTTAGTCCTAACGGTGGACTGACGGAATATTCCCTCAACGGGCAGAGAATCTCAGGTGGCCGGTGGTGACGGATTCCGGCAGAATTCCGGCCAAAAACCCAGTTTTCCGGCGAGCCAAAAATGCAGAATTTTGTGTGGACTTCTCTCATGGGTGTGAGGACTTAGAATTGAGAATTGGATGAAAACTTGGAAGTTTTGGAGAATTGGACTAGAAATTGGAATATGGATCAAATTGGGAAAGTGGTGTTCTTATAGAATGTGGATTCTTTTCCTACAAAGATATGGAGAGTATTGAAGCCTATAAATAAAGGAGTTCTCTACAACTTTTTACACACATCTACTTTGGAGAAGGAGTTAAAGTGCACAAGGATTGGAGGAAGGAGCAACCATCATCTTTTCAATAAGTTTTTCTTTCTTCCTTAATTATTATTATTATTGTGTGAACTCCAAACTATGAGTAGCTAATTTTCTTATTGATTGAGGATGAATTCCTAGTTCTTAATATATGGTTTGAGTTTTGTTTCAATTCTACTTTGAAGTTTTTCATATGATTATCGTTTGTTTTTACTAATATTAGTGTTTATGCTTGATTGATAGGTCGTTTGGGTGGCCAACTAAATTGATTTGTTAATTGATCTAAAGCTAGTGAAAGTTAGGGGATAAGTAATCGTTTCTTGACTATTTACATAAGTAGAAAACACAAGACCTTGCGGAGGGATTCCGTGGATAAATTGTGTGTGAAAACAACGTTAGCAAGTGGATCTTGATCTAAGAGTCTAACTACTAATATCAACCTAATAAATTCATAAATCTTAATGCGTTTAACTAAATTACATCTTGAGTGATCTACTACTAGGTGGTTTGGTGAATAGAATCCGGTAGTCGAGAACTTCCGTGTCCGGTGATATAAGGGATTTAGGGGTTAGCACTGATCTAGATGTTATACCTACAGTTGGTGATAATCTATGACTAATAAAAAGTGGAAAAGAACATAACTTTAATCATTGTTTTGCAGAGAAGAAGTATTCCTTGATCTATTCTCTCTTATTAAATTCAACTTACACTTTTAACTACTTTGCTTATTTATTTTGCTTTATAAATTTTAGAACCAATACCCCCCTTTTGTGACAATTTTACAACTAATAATCTCTTGCTCCTCGTGGGAACGATCTTGACTGCCCTATATTACTTGTTAATTAGGTAGTAAAATATTAATTAATTTGTTGTGGTTACGACACGCATCAGGTACCCCAAATATACCTCAAGCTATTACTTTTTCTTCCTATAAGTCATTTCCCTTAAAGTGATTGTCTAAGGACTGAGTCGAGACAATACAAAAAATCGGTTCACACTTTGTGTGATCGTCTATGGATATGAGATCGAGATAATACAACAACAAAGTGTGTTTACTTGATACAAAGGTTCGGACTTAACCAAACTCAATAGGATTCATGTATCAAGTAAATAGGAATTAAAATTTGTGCAATTTACTTTAATTATAATAAAACAATTATAATACGAAAATATAAAGTAAATGATACAGTAATATTTTATTAATGAGGAAACGGTAAATGCAGAAAAACCCCCGGGACTTAGTCCAGAATTGAATACTCTCAGAATTAAGCCGCTATACAAAATAAGACAACTTCGTATAGTTGAGACCAAGCAACTAAAATTATAGTTCACCTAGTTCCGTCTGTATTCCCACGCCTGTAACATGTAAACAAGTCACGTACTTGGACCAATTCCTTTGGTTCGTATTCCAAACAGTAAAGGAACAAAAAATCTGTTTGGTATCAACTCTCTTCAACCAAGTGATATGAGCTGCGTTAAGGTTCCCTTGTTTATCATAACATAAACTCCTTTGCCAGGTTCCAAGATCTATCTTATGTTCAATCACCCAAAGGCAATCGTTAAGATTAAACCAATCAATACCTTTAATCACAATGAATCGTATTGATTCCGATCTTCCTCAATTAATCAATCCAATCTACCACAAGGATAAACCGATTATTAATTGGATCCTCTTTTTCCCAAACAAGTATTACGCACACCAAAGATTGTAAAAACCAAGTCAGACATCTTCGATATCTTCTTTGTCTTCAAATCTTCTTATATCTTCAATAAACACTTGCGCACAACTACTTGAATCTCTTGTGATCAATCACACACAGAACAAAGTCTGTTAACAATGGATTATCACAAGATCGTCTTTAGATCTAACAACAATCTAAAGATCCCTGTCGAAACCTTGAACTAGCTTGAGTGAATCTATATCAGAAGAGAAGATTCTCAAGCATAAACAAACTAGGTGCAATCAAAGTTCAACCACCGTTAGTCAATCAAGTCAATACGAAAACTAAGGATAAACCGCAATATCTAGTTCCCCACCAACGGGTCACGTTAGAGCTTCTCAATCCCAAATAAGACTTTAAATTGAGCTGCCATAAGAGATTTCACCTAATTAGATTACTCTCCTCTCCGATAGGCGGATTCACCAGTAACAAACACAAAAGAGTAAGTCTAATGTTACGCAGGATTAGTTTGCTAGAAATGCAATTTCAAAGTATTTATAGACAAGGAAGTTTGGACACCAAGGAATTTCCAAAACCGAAAATATACTCAAGATATTTTTCCATATCAACCCAAATTCGGTTTTCATAATTCCTGTGAATACACTGTCCAAAAATATGATAGAAATCTCCTTGGAAAATCTTTAATTAGCAAATGCACATTACTAATTATTATTTTCCATATATAATTAAAAACCCTTAATTAAAAAGATTCTTAACTTATTTAAATCCGATCTTGGGATTTCCTTCTTTCTTAGCCATTAAGGAATATCTTTGAACAATATAGATTAAGCATTAATGCACCGTGTTCAAAGTGTGACGACATATTACTCTTGCAAGTCTTTTCCATTCTTGCTCACTTGAAACCGATTTACCACACTTCCAAACAAGTTTAGAATTGGTTCATTTGACTTTCAAGAACTATGTGATTGATCAAGTTCCACTCAATCACAACTCATGGGCGGTTCTACCAAAACAAGTTTCGGTTCTACCTCCATGTGAGTACTGTGCATAGTTACACTAGCTTACGAAAGATACGGCTGACTAGGTACTAGGATCGGTTCCCTACATATATTTGGTATCTAACTTGTATGCACTGCACATGTCCATAGGATCGTTTCCCCCTTCCCAGAAACGTGTTGCACATGTTCATAGGATCAGTTCCCCTTTTTTCCATAAACCTTGATGCACCTCATACAAGGATTGGTTCCCCTTGTGATGCACTGCACCTCTTACTAGGATCAGTTCCCCTCTTCCCAATAATAAGTTCAGACACTCATAACACGATCATACCCCAGGTGATTACTTAAGATCGGTTTCACTAATAAAAGTCATACCAATACATAAGTCAGGCCTTATGTGAATAGTTTTACCAAGAACACAAACAAGTCATGAGCGATTATACTAATCACACATATTAGTCGTTCATAAGATATGTAATGTAGAATAGCCCAAATAACGCCTGGAGATTTCCTTTTCGGTTCACAACATATATCATGAACTTACTTCCTTAGAATACAAGTAAACATTGTTCCCTAAGATGAAATCCTCACCTCATATACATACATAATCACAATAACATTCATACGATTATGTCAATGTCTTATATACAAAGTTTAATGGTTAAGAAAGAAACTTCATATTGTATTTCTTAATACTATGTCTATCTAGAGTGTTCATACTTCGCAGTTTTATGTTTTCAATATGCACGACTTGAAAGATACGTTAGGGAATGAAACAGTTCAAGTCAAACATCACTAACCTCAAGTGGAAGGATGATGTTGTCATTATAGCTCTGCACCTCTTCACTTCTTCAAGTCTTCGCAATACTTGTAATGTCTCACCCTAATACTTTCAAGATAACCTATACGAAGTTGACTCTAGTACATTTAAATCAAGCGACTCTTAAATGAGTTTTTTCTTCACTAAAATATGACAACCAAACTTGAAATACCAACGCTTGGTGGGTTCAACCGAGAAATGCTCTAACAACAACCAAAACAGGAAGAGTTAGATAGATCATAGGAGATAAAGTCTGTTATATCCGTTGAAGAGAAGGAGATTGAGAGACTCACTAAAGGATCAAAAAAATCCCAAGGAGAAGGTCAGATCTCAAAATTTATCCCCAAGAATCCTTTACTAAATGCATTTCATCCATTATGGTTTGCTAATATGAATGTTCTGGTGTTTGAAGTCCTTAGATCTCCAAAGTAAAATAGAAAATGCATGTGGTGGAAGGCCGAAAAAGCAAAAGACGAAGGTCAATCAGATTCAATCTGTAAGTGTAATAACTCTGTCTCAGTCACAGTTCATGCTTAACTATTTCAAGTTAATATCTTCTCCTTTTTTTTAGGATATTGATAAACACAGAACTGAAATCAACCACCGTAAAGTTAAGATTATAACTGGCGATAAAACCATTAAGAAGTTAGCCAAAGGGATTGAGGAGTCAAAAAAAGAGAGAGAACGTCTTGGCAATGGGAAGCAAAATATGATGGATATTTTCACAAAAATCTAACAACAAGATTTTAAGGTCCAAGAAGACTATAAAAAGACACAGGATGTCTGACTATTGCCACACTGAACTTATTGAGTAGGTCACTTTTTTATTGTTCTGTATAATTTAGTTTCATTTTATGCATTTACAGTTATTTGACCAACACAAGGAAGTGTTGGATGCATCAAAGAAATAATATCATAAGGAAATGTTATTTATGAATTTGAAGGATGTCACTAAATGGACTTATTTCCCTATTGTAGTAGCAGGAAATCCCACACTACACCCCTCACAAGAATTCATACAATCAAATCATTTTTAGATCAACAATCATAAATTTTATTGATTAATCTCACAAATCTTACAAGATGAAAAGGAAATAAAGCTAAGAATTAATAACCGCTCTAGACTTTCTCTCTCCTAAATGACTTGCTCAATACTCGAAAAAGATCTCTCCTTTCTTACGCTTGTTCAACTTTTTATATAGAGAATTACATAGTGGATGACAGCTAATCTGTCCTTTATTTTAGGATCACACTTGCGATATTCTCGCAAGAGTTCTATTGTCAACCTTCGCAAGCACTATAATCATTGCAGAGTCATCACACTTTTCTCATGTTTCTGCAATCGTCATCTGTTACGTCATTCTTCAAATTATTCTGCAACGCTCGCAATGTGTTGTTAACCAAACTTCGCAAATGTGTCCCTCTTGCGATTTTCAGATCCTACATCTTGCCTCTTCTCATGTCTTCTCTGCGAAGGGGAGAATGTCATGAGAAATTATTTTTCTAAATGCCGCAATTGTTCATCTTTTCATATTCTTTGTACTAACACGACTATGTACTTTGCGTAAACTTTGTTACACGTACTTCTTCTTCCACCCATCTTTTGACATGTCTTTTTCAACCGCTGCCTTTTAACCGCTCACATCCACTCTTCGCATTAAATGCACTTATCTTCTCGAGAATTTCTACTCTCTATATATATTCTTCTTATTCTTCACTTCTCTTCTTTTTTACTTTCTTCTCAGCTTCTCTGCAATTTTATTGTTCTTCGGAAAATTCCGCTTCCGCTACTGTAACTTTTTTTGATCTTTCTTCTTTTGATTTTTAATTTCTTCTTCATTCCCATACTAAAATGCCTCCATCTGGTCATAAAAATGAAATTGCTTTTGATGAAATTCGAAAGAAACTTCAAACCAGAGGTTTTAATTTATCTCCCATTCCTGGTCAAAACCATAAATCTGAGCTTTCTATTAATCTATTTTCTGATCATCCTTGCAATCATGAGGAGGTCATAGTCTCTCTAGATCAGCTTCTCGCTGGCCTTCCCATTTCCCTTTATGATCTTGAACTTCCCTTATTTTATGAAATACTTTCTCATGCGAAATTCTCGCGAGTTATATATCAATTAAGTGGGGATTGTATTCGTCTTATGCTTGAGTTCGCCAACTGTGGTGCTGGAAAGGGATCTCTTTATCCTGATGAAGCTAAAAATCCTAGGTTCACTGACGTTGCGATTGTTCCTGCGAACTATACCGTGGAAAATTTCTTTACAAATTATGAGATAATTCCTATGAAGAAAGACAGTAATTGCTGGGGCGTTCGCTTAAAGAAGAAGGATGATGTTGCTGATGACAAGATACTTATGCAATACACTGATTGGCATCCTGGAAAAAACATATCCCCGCGTTAATCCAGCAATGATAAATGGTGTATCTTCCCTTTAATTCTAAAGGGTCCGTACGTCTCTGGATCTCATGTTTTGCCTGCGAATCTCGCAGCATATGAACCATGGGCATTCAATTGGCCTGAGAGAGAAAGTGAGGTATATTTCCACACTTTTCTTGAGTTGTTATTCTTTTCACTCTCATATATAATTTTGCTGACCACTCTAATGTTTTCACTTGCGAAATTACCATATTGAAAGGTTGAAGGAAAGCTATATCAAGACTTGGAAAATCAGTACTTTATCAGCTCTTCGATCATTCACAAATGAAGTAAGAAATATTCTCTTATGATTCTTCACAATATATTGTTGCCTCTATTACTTATCTTTATCTGTGTGTATAGGTCATCGTTGTAGTGGAAAAACATGCCAAAGTTGTGAAAGCTAGGGGTAAAGGAAAGAGTATTTCTCGCAAAGATAAATCTGCTGCCTCTCCTTCAAAGAAACGAAAAGTCCAATCTAGCGAAAGCTCTAGTGAGCAAGCCTCTCAACCTGATAATGATGATGATGATGTTTCTTCTGCAGAGGAAACTTCTCAACCTGAGTCTTCTATGGCTCAATTGTCCAATATTTTTTCCAATACTATGCAAGTAATTGGTGATACCCCTCTGACTAATGCTTGCAAGTCCATAGCTGCTATCTGTGATGCCCCCCTCCTAGAGAATAATGAATCTCTTCGCGGGGTCTCAAGATTTATTTCTCCAAATTTCTTGCATTCACTCAATAGCTTGGTAAATTTTCATACTTATACTTTTCTTCTTTTTATTTTTATCTTGAATTCATAATTTATTCTGAAAATTCGCTAGAATATTTCGCAGGCTGGGAAAGCTTCTTATGCGGTTACTGCAGATTTAGAGAAAAGGCGTGCGGCTTTCGCAAACAAGAATCTTGAAATTCGCAAGAAAAATGAAGAGTTGGAAACTGAAGTTGTTGGTCTTCGCGAAAAGAGTAAGCAAAATGAAAAATTGGAGAATGAAGCTACTGATCTTCGCAAGAAAATCAAACAATTGGAATCTGACAATTCTCTTCAGAAGAACAAGATATCTAATCTTCAAAATTCCAATAAGCAACTCTATGGTATGAGACTTATCCTTTTTCCCCTTATTTTATTTTCTCTAAAATTTCTTCTTATAGAGTTTACCATTTCGCAGACATCTATGGTCTTACTGATGAAGCTATTCTGCTTCATACATTTCCCAATCTCATGGATGATGATACCCTTCTTGAACATCTAAATACTTCTCTAAATAGTTTTTCAAATGATAAGATTAAGTCTCTTCCAATAAATGAGCTTAGATCCAAAATTTGCCTTTTAGAAATTGATCATAGATCTGTCTTGAGTATGGATAATAAATTTAAACAATTCTTTCACAATTCTAAAGAAGAAGTCGGTAATTTAAGGGCCAAATATAGTGATCTCATAGATGAAAAAGATCGTATTTCTCTCCAAGGTGCTCTAACATTAGCGAAATTTCAAGAAACTCTTCTTGAGGTCCAAATCGAAAGAGATGATCTCAAACGTAAAAATGATGTACTCTGCGAAAGAGAAAACCAAATTCGCTCCTGTATTCTCATAAATGATGATGATGATGAATTTTCTTGGGCTGTGAAAGTTCTAGATAACGCCAAAAACAACTTAGGTGTAGATGTCAGTCTTCAAGCTGAGCAAACAGCCTTGATTAGAGATATGATTTCTAACAGAGAAGGTTGTTAATCGTTCTTCTTCCTTTAGTTATTTGATTTTTCATAAACTACTATCATATTGTTGACTTATTATTATATTTTCGCAGAAGTTGAAGAGAGATATCGCAAAAGAATTGAAGATCTTGAGAATGAAAAAGCGAAGCTCGTAAAAGATTTATCTTCTCGCAATGATAAGTGTTCAAGGTTGAAGGCTCAAATGAAGATCACTATTACAAATTTTTGGAATGATGCAATTTCTTTCCGTAATGACACCATCAAAGGGATTTGTGATGACAACAAGATTCCTCACTCCAAGTATCCTTGTCTCCTAGACAAAGTTCCAGAGAATGTTCCTAATTTGGTCATCTATGATAGTGAAGCTGATGAAGAGACAAAGTCTGAAGAAAATGAAGAGGAGAAGTCTGATGAAGAATCTGATGGAGAAGAAAATTCTGGTGAAGATATTGTGAAGAATCAAGCAAAAGATAGTTTTTGCTTCCTTGTGCTTTCTTATTCAATTTTTCGTGAAACTTGTATATTGGCTCTTGATCTTTCATTCTTGTATACTTGTAATCTATCACTGCGAATTTCTCCAGTCTCCAATACAAGTTCTATTTATTTTGTTCTTTCCTGCATGTGTTAGAAAAAAATTTCTTTCTTGCAACATGATCGACCAAAATACAATTAATTTTGTACTTTATGTGTAAATCTATCATGCATAAATCTATCATGTGAAGAAAAATAACATTTAACTCATTCTATGCATTCCCATACTTGCCTCTGTTATTTGTATTCAGATGAGGGATTGAGCAAGCTGCCTCTGTTTAATAATTTGCGATAAAATCGCAATTATCTCTGCATAATCTCGGAATTATAAATTATTAGAAAATCGCAATTATATCTGCATAATCTCGCAATCATAAATTGTAAAATTGTATTCTTTCTTATATTCTGATGTGGTCTTATTTTTCCTTCCTTAGCAAAGGTCTTATTTTGCCATTTTATATATATATATATTGCGAAAAATTGCAGGACGTTTCCACACTTTCATGTAGAAACCCATTGATCTTGCCTTAACTTTATGTTTTTTTTTGTATTTTTGTTGCGACAATATGACAGGCCTAAATTTTCTTGCAAAACTAAAGCCCCATGATATTGTCGTCTTGCGACGAAATCGCAGGACGTCTTTACACTTGCATGCAATGACCCATTGATCTCGTCTTATCTTCTCTTTTGTATTATTTCCTCTTCAGGAATGTTGCACAAATATGACAAGTCTAAATATTCTTGCAAAAATATAGCCTCATGATATTTGCGTCTTAAGACACTTATCAGCTCCTTAATGGAGGGTGCCTCCCTTATCTCCCCCCTAGTTTCCCTTTCAAGGAGACGTACTTCTACCATACAAGACTAGCTCCTCCCATCCAGTCTTAACAACAACCAGTTGTGTTCGCATCATCTTATCCCTTTTTCCTATATGGCTTATGGTTACGAGACTGCACCCTAAGTGGGGTTTTCTTCGTGCCGAGTGCATCATAGCCAAGGCTTACCAAGAATGGCCAGGGTAGTTTCATATGCCCTAGGCACTCTTGGCTCAACCGTGTACCTCAGCGCCTTGGTCATACTCTGCACCCCTTAGGAGAGCTCTTATTACCTTAGTCTCCCAACTCAAGTCATATGCTCAAGTTGAGAATCTAAGGTGTCTCTCCTGGATGGGATTTCATTGACCCCAAATCTCCATGACTCAGGTTCCAGCATCGGTGTAACCTTATCACTGAGTCATGTAATAGATACCCCCTTCAATGACTTAATTTATGTCTTACATTTTCCTCTTGCGAAATTTTATTCGCGAACTAGGGTGTACGCCATAAAGGTTCGTTCCATTCTGGATCTTAAGTGATCATTTCTTGCAAAATTTTCGCATATTTTCAAGATTATTCTTTTGCATTTCATTTTTGTTGTAATTTCTCAATCTCATTTTTATCATTAAGCAAAATATATATTTGAAATTTTTGCAACAAATCAATTATACATCTTTTTTCTTTTTCGCAATATTTCTTTCACTTCAAGGTTTGAACTTTTTACCTTTACTGTTTTCTGCCTCTGTTCTTTTGTTTCTTTTCGCTACAGTCTTTTCGTCTGCGACATTTTTATCATTTGCTATTTTCAGCTGGCGTTGACTTCACAACATTCTCTCTTCTCTTAGTTTTACTGAATCAACCATCAATCTCTCACTTCTTTGTCTTTCTTTGATGTTATAGTTGCAATTATCTTTCTTGGCAGCTCTTTCTTCACAAGATTCCACATCAATCTCATAGCATTTCCTTCCTTCAATCCAATCTCCCTTTATTATTCCAACACCATTAGGATGTGGAAATTTAATGCACTGGTGGAAAATCGATGCCACACCTAAAATCACATGTAGCCAAGGTCGGCCAATCAGAGCATTGTAGGGCGACTCTACATCGACAATACAGAATAGAATCTTGGAAGATATCCCCTTTAATGAAATTATCATTATGATATCTCCCTTAGGCTTATTGGAAGTACCATTAAAACCATAAATTTTGTAGGTTGAAGGTATTAGATCCTCGTCTCTTCCTCCCATAGTCTTATAAGTATGATAGAATAAGATATCCACAGAACTTCCCATATCAATTAAGACTCTATTAATTGTCCATGTATCTTCAGCCTCATCATCCTCTTCTTCATCTTCATCTTCTTTTTGTTTTGGGTTTATTTCCAGCCTTACCACTAATGGGTTATCATGCATTTCGCCAGACTCTTGTACCTCTTCTGCAGTAAAAGAGATAGTCTGCTTTTGCCATTCTTTTAGCGGCGAGATTTTCGCAATGTTCATTATCTCTCTTTCATAAGCATCTCTTGCGAAAACTCTTCTTAGAACATTGTCGTGAAAATCTTCAATTGTTTTGTACGAATGTACAATAGAGTTACAAAACATATTCTTCTCCTTTGCTCCAACTTCTATGAAAAATGTTTCTCCTCATTTTGTTGCATTTACTTTGCGAATTTCTGGTGGTGGTGTTAAGGGTTGAGATTGAGGATGCCATATTAAAAATAATTTAATTTTCCTTGATCTATCATCTTGAGAATGATCCTTTTAATATTTATGCAGCTATTTGTTGAATGTCCATGAAAATGATGGTAAGAGCAAAATTCTTGACTTCTATGGCTTGAAAGTGGCTCTTTTCCCATGTTCCAGGGTATCGGAATGTTCTCCATTAAAATTATAGCTTCCCAAATTTTTTCCACACTAGCATTCAATGGTGACATCTTGATCTCATCCCATACCATCTTTTGACTTCATGATCCTCTATGATAATTTTGTATTTGTCCCCCATAGGTTTCTTGTGGCTGATCAAGTCTTTGAATTTTGTTGTTCCCACACCGGCTATAAAAATTTCTTTCCCTTTCGAATTTTTCTTGATCTCTGCTTCCCATAGATACCAGATTTTGTTGATTATCATTCTTATTTTCTTTTTGTACTTGCGAAGTGCTCGCCACTGTATTTATCAATTTAGGTAATAAGCTTTCACTCGTTGTATTTGAATTTGTGTTCGCAAGCAACTGGATACGATTCTACTTCATTCTGCTTTTCTTCAAGAGCAATGTACTCCTCCTGCAATTCTCGCAGCTCTGTCATTGTGATTGTGTTCTTGATTCTGAAAACTTGAATGTACAATAGATTGGTTGCGAACATTACTTTTATGAATGATAAGATAATATATCTCTCATCCACACGCCCAGCCATTTCACTACACATTATCTTCCATCTTATGGTTAAATGTTTCAAACTTTCACCAATTCTCTACTTTAATCCAAATACATCTTCTACACCTGGTCACGAGGAGTTGTTGGTTATGTACGCCCCTAGGAATGTAGTCTACAAATGGTTGAAAGATGTTATAGTATTCTTGGGTAGAACTTCGAACTACTTTAGCACCTCTCATGTTAGACTTGATGCGAAATAATTGCACAACACAACATCATGATTTTCCCACTGTAACATACATCTTACATAAGCTTTAATATGTTTAATTACGCAAGTTGTTCCATCAAAAATGCTGGTTAATGCAGACAAATTGCACTTTGGTGAAATTCCTTCTAATTGTACTTCTTGCGATAACGGAGTTTTTGCAGCTTCTTCAATAGATTCATCCAATTATCTCCTACCTCCCTCTCTCATATTATTCAGTATTCCTCTCATTTCTGCCAGTTCTCTTAAGATTTGTTCATTTACCCCAGATGTTGATCCCATTGGTCTCTTTAATTCTACTTCTCTTCTCATGTGTTCTTGCTTGTCTTGTGTTGCGAGATTTTGATTTTCTTCTCCATTATTTTCTTCTTGTCTTTCTCTGCGATCTTCTCTTTCATTTCTTTCATGAATTCTCACACCATTATATATCTCATTTTCTCTTCTGCGATTCTGCTCACTCCTTATCAACTCTCTTTGTTGTCTTTCGATTCTCTTTTGTATTCTATCATATTCTTCATTGATATTACCATTGTTACGGTTTTGCTCGCGTCTTCTTTATCGATTGTCATGATTGTTCTGACGTATTGCTTCTTGGAGTTCTCTTTCCTCCATTTCTTCTCTCAATCTCTCTCTCTCGCAGACTAAACGTGCTTGTTCAGCATAATGTCTCTCGATTTCTTCTTCGATTACTTGCTCATTTCTGCGATTTTCTCTCCCATGTAATATTCTTCTTCCTTCTTCTTGGTTTTCTTCATCACCTTGGTTATTTCGTTCTTGACGCTGCCTGTTTTTAGGAATTTCTCCATGTGGAATGTATCGATCTTCAATCATTTCTCTATTTTCGCGACGTTCTTCATCTGGATTTTGCACCTCCTGCAGAATATTTTCATCAATATTTTCTACAAGTGAGTTTTGTCTTTATTCTCTTATGATTGATCTTGAACTTGATCTTGTAGTGCTTCTTGACCTTCTATTTTGTAATCTCATATTCTCCATTCTCAACTCATGGTTCTGCCTTGTCAAATTAGCATGTTCTTCTGCTTCTATTCTCCTTTCTTCATGTATTCTTTGTCTCAATGCCTCTAGTGATTCAATTCTTTCATCTCCATGAATTATTCCTCCAATTGCTTCTTCAACACTCTCTTCATGTCTTTCATTTCTTAAATGTTGCTCCTCTTCTATTTCTTCCGCTGAATCTGATCTCCAAGTATGTACGCTCACTCTATCATAATCCAAAGTTATATTTTGCGCTGGTGTATGCTGAATTGGTTGTTGAATTTGATTTTCTCCATCATTTCTTGTATTCATTCTTGACGATTCTCCGGTTTCGTTTCTTTTTTCTCCAGCAAGTCTCTTACTCCTTATAACAGTTGTTGGTTGTCTTGAAGCATTTCTTCTTCTAGCCATCTCTTCAATCTCAGTGAATTGTTGAAAATTATATGAAACTTTTCACCAACTACTCCAAATTCTTTCAAATCACAATTCTAATCTTCACACTAACAACAAGGAATGGTCCTAGTTTCTAGCGCCAATATGTAGTAGCAGGAAATCCCATACTACACCCCTCACAAGAATTCATACAATCAAATTATATTTAGATCAACAATCATAAATTTTATTGATTAATCTCACAAATCTTACAAGATGGAAAGGAAATAAAGTTAAGAATTAATAACCGCTCTAGACTTTCTCTCTCCTAAATGACTTGCTCAATACTCGAAAAAGATCTCTCCTTCCTTATGCTTGTTCAACTCTTTATATAGGGAATTACATAGTGGATGACAGCTAATATGTCCTTTATTTTAGGATCTGACTTGTAATATTCTCGCAAGAGTTCTATTGTAAACCTTTGCAAGCACTATAATCATCGCAGAGTCATCACATTTTTCTCATGTTTCTGCAATCGTCATCTGTTACGTCATTCTTCAAATTATTCTGCGACGCTCGCAATGTGTTGTTAACCAAACTTCGCAAATGTGTCCCTCTTGCGATATTCAGATCCTACACATGTGATCCTTTTGAATATAGACATTTGAGGATATTAGAATGTCTTCCGCTTACCATGTCCTTTCGCGAGTAATTAGGCTTAATGTTTTTGAGCTTATAAGAATGTGAAACCCTGATATGGCTTCTTTGTTTTCTTATTAGATGTTGTATCGATTCCCAAGACAAATGAGAACTTCCATCTCTTGTATAACACCAAGGGTCACTTATGTCTCCACTCAATCAAAGATGAAGAAGCTAAGGTTAGTTTTCTTACCTCATTTTTTATGGCGTGCTTATTTGTTGAGTATTTCATAGCTCTGATATTGTGTTTACTAATGTCTATACCCAGCATGTATATTTAGTCATCATATTTCCCTGCCTAAGTTAAATGAAAATTTCCTCTTTGACATATTCCTTGGATATATGCTGTCAGAATTACTGATGGATCTTCCTTTATCAGCTGTTGGTGGATATTATTAGGTCCTAGTACATTGCCTTACACTTACGATATTAGAAGGATATGCTTGATTTAAGTGGATGCACACATGTTCTGTCTTCGGATGAAGCCGATGAACTAACCTTGATCAGGTACGATGACTGGAATGATAAGTATACATTTTCGGATGAGAAACTAAATTATGCATTTCGTTTCATTTATTTTAGGAAAAATGCAAGGTCAATCTCAAAATATGAATCGCCTGTTTCCCTCTCTTATAGACGGTCATTTTGTTTCCCAAGTCGATTTTCCCCTGCCAATTCACGTATAGCTTATCTATTTTCATAAAAATATACATGAGTTCTTTGTAGCTTATCTATCTTCATAATTTCAGGGTTGTCTTAGCTGTGGATTTATGGAATTTTTTGTTATTGTTTTTCATTAAATATTTCTACATTATATAAACACAGAAATGCTGATACGCAGTTACTTCCTTGGTTGCAGAATCTGTGTTCCTGCATATTGTCCGATAACAAAAATTCTGGAGGAGGTTAGGTTCCTTGCCTTTTATAAGCTTCCATTAGTTGTTGTATTTTATAGAGTATTCTATGAACTCTCAGTTTTAAATGTGCATATAATTGCAATGTATATCATCACGCAAATTGGTCACCGTAGGATTATGTCCATAGCAGATGCGTCTTTTAATATTGCATCGAACTGAAGTAAATTATGACAACTTTTATCGCTTAGTAATTATGGTTAAAACATAGATGCGTTATGAAACGTTGAGAATTATATTTCTTCCAGTGACTTATTGTTAGCTTGTCGAACTACCGACAAGAGAAGGTTGCAGCATTAACAGCTCGAAAATCCCCTTCCACACTGAGTGTGAGTTCCGACATTCGGCCAGTAAACATGGAAAAATGCTTATGAGAAGGTAACAGATAAATTCATTGCTTTTGACCTGGAGTTATTTTGTTTTAGTTTATATGCATTTTGTACTTGTGGTCTCAAATTTTGTTATTACTAGCTAGGCGGCTTCAAGTGTATCAACGGAGACTTTTCAAACATGTATGGGCTGCTGCAGTGGAACGAACTTAATTGTAAAGGTGATTGCAGTAGGACAAAGCCTCTTAGATACACTGCAGGAAGCATGCCAAGGGCTTCATTTGTTGATTTGGAGGTATCTTATTGCCGATGTTTCATGAGTTGGGCTAGGTTTGAATGCTTCTCTTCCTATACCCTACAGATCACGGTCATACCGAAGGACCAGAGGGACTACATGGTTAGAGATTAGTAAGTACATGTACAAACCATCCCGACGCTAAGCTGTTAGTCAGTGTTTTTTTTAATGTATAATGACTATGGATGTGAGTATACTAGTTTTGTGCCATCTCTTAGGTTAACCAGAAGAAGTGGATATATTTTTATAGTTGACTGTTTTGGATAATTTCAATATTAATAACATGTAGTGTATAATTTTAAAAATAAATTCCATATTTGTTTTTCATTATAATACATTTGTAAAATTTGTAAATCACTCTAGCAACTCAAATTTGTTGTTGGATGAGGACCTTCACCAAGTGAGCGTCAACGACGGTTGGCCTTTAACCAACCAACTATTCTGCTGCAAGAACCCTCTACCAAATAAGATTTAGTGGATCAAACTCTTGACCAGCAAAACATTCTGTGATAAAATTTCTTGGCCAACGACATAAAAAACCTCCACCAACTTAAATTGAGTAAGTTCAAATCTTTAGCATCTCATAAATTTTAATAACCTCCCATCTCTACCAACTATGTATTAGTCTTCAGCAATACTAAATTTTGCGGGTAAAATGTTTCAGCAACAAATGTTTCATGCTTCTACCAACGATAGCTTGTAGTTACTCGAAATTCGTGTCGACTAAAAACTTCTTCGTTTTATTTAGTTGAAAGATATCTCTTTTAGCATCATAGTTGGTCCAGGTCTTTGGCAAAGCAGACTTTAGTCACAGAGCATATCTGTTTTCATGTCAGTTTCTACAGAGCTCCACCCGCTAAAAATGACCATGTACCAACGGAATCAAAGTAGTCGCTAAATCCCAGTTTTCTTGTAGTGTGGTATGCCAATCGATTTTTTTTGAAATTAGGGATAGGAACCAGACTAATAACTGAACCGGACGATATACTCGATATATCTTGACCGCTTTTATACTTATCAATCACTCTTCTTTATTTAATGATTCTTAGTTATATACAAGGATCAAATGAAAATTGAGAAAAAGAAAGACGAAACAGAAATTTAAATCCAGTCCGGATAACCCAGTAGATAAGTCATCTCAATTTTCATATGCGCTTCAATATCTGTCGTTACCCGGGAATGAATACCCTATATGGTGTTTAGTAACTAAAGGAGTATACATAACTCCATTAAAGACACCAATATTAGCGAACTGGTTACCAATAGGAACACTACCATCATTTTGAAATGATACTTCTATCTATAGTTGGTAATGGTACTCTATATACACCAGCGAAGACCACGATGATGATAGTATTATTGTGTCTTTATGGTGCTTATTGTTTCTTTTTTTATTTCATGGATAGTTTTATAACACAAGATTGGAAAGTTTATTATTAGTATATAACTCCAACAGGATTGGCTGGTTTAAACCGATTTTGGGGTTGAAAATCAAAACTTCATAAGATGAAAGATATAAGTTGAGGTTTTCCGATTTCGTTCATGCACTCATATTTGTAGCAGTTTTTGTCACAAATGTTGGCGGTGATCGTAGAGTTATTTATTGTTTACGTTAATAACCCGTGTTAGTGGGTTGTACCTTGTCTTACTTAACACTCGTTGCGGAACTGGGTCCACTGTAAGAGTTTGATTATTGTTGTATTATGCTCCTATCGTAAGTGTCACATGGACGTTTTGTAACCGATAAAAAAAATCATTTGTAATTAAAATTTTCTTTTTCCAGGCAGGCATTGAAAATATATTTTTCTTTTGTTTTCTTTTATTATATGAAAGGAAATTGAATTGAATTGACTCGGAGTTACAAGGATACATGATACATATCCTCCTCTAGAGTTCTCTTCAAGTCAAGAGGAATATCCAACCAGTCATAATACGTAAAACTGCATCTAATATATTTTACCAAAGTATTGGACGATAGAAATGGTACCAGAGTCAAGATCTAATATATTTTACCAAAGTATTGGCCGATAGAAATGGTACCAGAGACAAATTTTTTCTCAGTCGATGTGTTATTGAATTGGAGCAAAAAGCTCATTTATACAATTGATAACCAAAAAAATATAAAGGAGAATCAAAAATAATAAAGGAGAATTACTAGGAAAAGGAAACTAATTGAAACCTAATAAATGAGAATTATAATCATTGATAACCAATTAATAATTCTTAGAAACCAATTAACATTAATAGGGCAATAATTCTTAAACCAAGTAATGTAATAAGGTAATATCTTTAACAACCACTCATCCAACAAAAAAAAAGGCTTGAATGTTCTTACAGAATATCTCTGCACATGGAACCTCTTAACACTAAAATAATTAATACTCTGAACATCGAATACGAAACTTGTAATAAACTGAATGTCAAAACTGAAATTGATATTAATGATACATATGATATGGTAATTTGTGCATAGTTGGTTGTAGCAGAATATGTCTCTGGTGGAATATTTCTCGTCCTTAGAGAAGGACAAAACTTTGTTGTGTGTCCAAAATCTTTGCGATAATAATATTGAACTTTAGAGATATCACCTGTAGGAGCGGAATATCACAGCAAATGATAACTTATGAAATTGTGGAGAGAAAATAAATCTTGCGAGCAAAGAACATTTTGCGAGCAAAGGAAGTCACGAGGAAAGCAAAAGAAGTTCGCAAAGTAAAGTTGCGAATATTCGCGGCATAGTTATCAAGTCCGAAGTTAAAGGACAAATTTAGTTGTTAACATTTTGTAAAATTATATAAATAGCCATTTAGGCATGAGAGGAAGGGGGAGGTCTTTTTAGAAGGGAAGGATAATTTTAGGAGGAGAGAGAAAATGTTAGGAGAGATTTATTTTCTTTATCATCTTCTTCCCCAAAAAAAAACTAGAGCTCCAAATATTCATTAATGGAGTCTCAATTGTAAAATCATGTAATTACATACAATCACTAGTGAAGAACCATGGATGTAAATCACAATGATCGAACCATGTAAAAAATCTGTGTGTCTCTTTTTTACTTTAATTCTTAGTTTCATATCAAATTAATTAAATTTAGGAATCATTTTAATGGATTCTTATGAGGGTGTAGTTGTGAGATAATCCGCAACTACATAATTGGCGCTAGAAACAGGGAAAGATTAAATGGATTTATCCTTCTTGTAACTTGATGGATCAATAATTTCGTTTAATAATTGGTCCTCTTCTCTCTCTACTATTTTCTCCCCAAATTTCACTTTCTAGAAAATTCAATCTGAAACGGTAATGGCGTCTTCCAGAAGTAGATCCAATAATGGAGTAGAAAATGTATTTGAAGGTTTAATATCATCTTCAGGGAGATGTTATGGTTCAATCAACTAAGTCCGCATCTCAGCTAGTATTAGATCAACGAAGAAAAATGAAGTCATGCGAAGAAAAATGATGTTATGAAGAATTAAAGTTCGCAGCAAACGAAGAATTAAAGTATGTAGACTTTATCAACTAAGATGATAAAATAGATGTACGTGGTTTTAGTTGATTGTTGCGGAGTATATTCATCTAATTAAAGTAGTATATACTTTAACATTCAGATAAGAGAATGTTACGAACATTCGCAAGAAGCTAATTAAAGTAGTATCCTTGGAGATAACTTACGAAATTGTTCCTAAAAAGTAGTTGATTGTTATCATTTCGTAATCTGAGTGGAAGCGTGCAAAGGGTGGAGTCTATATGAAAATTTTAATTTCTCCGAAATTGGAGAAGGTGAGCGGTTCTTTAAAAAAGCTATTGGATCACCAAATGAAGTTGTCGCCACCAGACAAATCAAAGTGGGTGATTGTGAAGAAGCTGATGAATCATCAAGCTCTGACATTTCCAAGAGAATTAGTCTTGTTGAAACGATTTACTTCGAGAGGATGGAGAAGCTCTTGGCTAACCAATCTAAGGAAAGCCTACAGTTCAAGGAAGCAAGAGACGGAACTAAGAAGGAATTGGCAGCAAACTTACGAAAGAGATTATCCAAAGAATTTTATCATCGTGGGTTCGAATTTTACGAACGTTCGCAGCAATAAAGAAATATCTTCGCAAATATTTACTTTGCAAATATTCGCAAGACCAACACTACTACTCTTTTACACTTCGCAAATGTTTACGTTGCGAACATTCGCAGCACCAATACTTCGCAAATGTTCGTTTACTTCGCAAAAGTTCGCAAAACAGCAGAATTCTATTTCGCAAGAGTGGGCTAGAATAATTGGTATGCTATGAGAACATGCAAGACGATGCTAGCTTCGCAAGCAAATCACCTACTTCGCAAGAGACAACAACGACTCACATAAAATCTAAGTACCTCTTTCCTTAAACATTTTATTTGCTTACGAAAAATAAAAGATTTTTGATTTGATTTACAAAAAGCGATTCAATCACACAATTACAAAGATTATATAATTACAAAGATCTCAAGATTTCACAATTACAAAAGAAACCGAGAAAAACATCTCGCACAAATCAATTTATATATTTCTCTTGAAAAATTTACTTTATTTCCAATGATATGATATTCGACATGGAGAGTAGTAGCTGGCAAACCTTTATGGCGTATACTCGTAAAAGGCAAAGCACCTCAGTGCGTCATATGAGGGGGTACCTATTAGGATCATTTCCATGGAAAAATATTTGTCAAGAGAGATGAAATAGATAATACAAAGGAAATCAAAACAAACAAAAATATTTTGAAGTAGCATATAAATAAAAAATAAGAAATTTTGATAAAAGAAATGTTGAATACTAATCTAAATTTTTATTTGCATTACAAAGATAGCATGAGGCAAAGAACATGGAGTGAGAGTTCGCATGATGGGTTCGCAATATTTCTTACATTTAGAGGATTAAGTACTTCTTAAGGATACTTCATACTTCTTATATATTTCGAGGATTGAGTACTTCTTATACTTCATTAAGGATATTTCATACTTCTTATACTTCAAGGGTGAGACTTCTTATTTACTTCGCAACATTCCGGAACTTCTCAAAAGAATAGAGGCAAGTATATACTTTTTGAGTTTGATATTATTTCGCTCGTTCCTTCATCAACAAAGATCAAAGACTACACCAACAACTACAACAACTAGTTTTTTCTTAAAGATCGCTCTTCAAGCAATATTCAAGAAAAAATCGTCTAAAGGCAAGATGTAGGAGCGGAATATCACAGCAATGATAACTTATGAAATTGTGGAGAGAAAATAAATCTTGCGAGCAAAGGAAGTCACGAGGAAAGCAAAAGAAGTTCGCAAAGTAAAGTTGCGAATATTCGCGGCATAGTTATCAAGTCCGAAGTTGAAGGAAAAATTTAGTTGTTAACATTTTGTAAAATTATATAAATAGCCATTTAGGCATGAGAGGAAGGGGGAGGTCTTTTTAGAAGGGAAGGATAATTTTAGGAGGAGAGAGAAAATGTTAGGAGAGATTTATTTTCTTTATCATCTTCTTCCCCAAAAAAAAATCCTAGAGCTCCAAATATTCATTAATGGAGTCTCAATTGTAAAATCATGTAATTACATACAATCACTAGTGAAGAACCATGGATGTAGATCCTTCTCTAATGATAACTTATGAAATTGTGGAGAAAAATAAATCTTGCGAGCAAAGGAAGTCACGAGAAGAAAGCAAAGAAGTTCGCAAAGTAAAAGTACAATGATCGAACCATGTAAAAAATCTTTGTGTCTCTTTTTTACTTTAATTCTTAGTTTCATATCAAATTAATTAAATTTAGGAATCATTTTAATGGATTCTTATGAGGGTGTAGTTGTGAGATAATCCGCAACTACATCACCGTACGATGTACAATTACTTTTCTGAGAATTTATGTTGAATAAAAGGGATGTTGCAAGTACTAAAAAAATATCAGGGTTAATTTTCTTACGAGCCTCTATAATGATAAGTTCAGAAAATGCAGCTTCAACCTTGGGAAGATGTAAATGTTGAAGAATAGCTGCTCTATTTCAATTTCATCCCGTAAATCCATCAACACTTAATCATGATTCTTCCCTAAACTTTTCCCATGATGTTTCATCGGAAGTATACTTAGTTCCATGAGAACCAATTTATCCCAAAGTATGGACATTTTACAGTAAAAGTTGGATATCGATTGATCATTTTGTTGTTTCAAAAATCTGTTGTCCTGTTCGAGCTTGTAATTTTAAGTAAAGTTAGTTTGATATATCTCTGAGATAATAAATCCCACACTTCTTTGGCTAGTTCAAATCTTCCAAGTTGCATGTTTATACAAGGAACAACGGTATTTCCGATCAGTGTAACAATCTTGTTATTGTTGATTTCCCAATAATCAAATTTTGGATCTTTGTTGAGATCAGGGCACTTTTGTTCAACGGAAACATATTTCCACAAACCCTTGCCTTTGAGAAAACTTTACAAAAGAAAAACCAATAACTATAATTTATTCCATCAAACTTAACGGTAATAGGATGATTTTCTTCCTACAACATTATTGAAAAGAAAAAAAAATGCTCACAGACAAAATATGTATAAAGGAAAGAACATGAAAGATAAAACCTCGATAAAGAAATAGAAAGTAGGATTTGTTTGCAGCAGATATTTATCGTTGGATCGTTGTTTAATCTGATACCACGATATAAATAGCATCAGAGACAACATTTCTCTCAAAAATAGTACCAGAGAAAACATTTCTTTCAATTGATGTGTTACTATTAGGAAACTTATTTAAATACCCCTTATTATTTTTTTTCTTTATTAGAATACCCTTAAGAGGTATATTTTAAGTAGATAATGAAACTTAAATAGTACTTTTTTGGATTATGAACTAGAATGTTCTTAACACATGGAAACGTCTGCACAACCTCTTTCGGGGGTTGAATCGACTGAGTATACTATTATATGTGCAAAAAATAGACCCTACAAAACCTAAAATAAACACTAATAAGGAAATATTTTTGAAACCAAGTAATGCTAATTACGTAACATCTTTAACATTGGCTACATTGTTTGCCACACTCTCCCAATTACTAAAACATCAAGTTGTCCTTCATCAGAAGGAAGTAGGTTTGGTGTTTGGTTGGCTGCGTTTTTTCACTTGTTTTTCTTGTTTTTAGTTTGTGGTTTGGGTTCCCTTAAACCAACTGATTGTGTCAAAAAAAAAACAAAAAACTACAAGTTGTCGAGCAGGTGACAGTTCTCGAGGCACCATTAATTGCCTCAACTGCATACAACTAACTCTGACGAATTATGTAAGTGTATCCTCCAAACACTAGGTGCATGATTCCTATTGAAAAACAATCCAAATCATTTTGTATTCATGTAGTAAATTTGAGGTTGAGAAGTACCACAAAGTTTATCCTTCCAAGTTCCCCCTCTCATACGCAATTGAGGCAAAATATCCACTCATTTTGAATGGTGCTTTTACAGTTTAAGCAGTTGCGTCAGCACCTTTAATTTAATAGTACATGACAAAATATGTTAACGTCTTTTATGTTTATCAATTACTCATCTCCATTTTTTGTTTCTTATACAACAATCACAGAAAAATGGAGCAAAAGAAAGAATAAACTAGAATTCAAATCTCAAATCTCAAATCCAAATAACCTAGAAGATGAATCGCCTCAATTTCCATCTGCACTGCAACAACCGATGTTGCACACGTAGGGATATCCTGCACGATGTGCAATGGATAATGGAGTACAAATAACTCTATCGAAGACATCAATGTTAGTGAACTGGTTACCAACAGGAACATTACTAACATTTGAAATGATAATTCCGACAATAGCTGGTGATACTCAATGTACACCAGTGAAAACCACAATGATGTTAATATTATTGTATCTTTGTTTTGCTTCTTGTTTCTTTTTTTATTTTAGAAGATTAGTTGGGAAATTTCATTATGGATGTTACTCCAGGAGGATTGGATTTGTTTAGGCCAATTCTTGGAGTTGAAACTCCAAAAGATGAAAGGTATAAGTTGTGTTTTTCAGATTTCATTCACGCACTCATGTATACATTTGTTTTTCCTGCGATTGTTGGCGGTGATCGTAGAGTTACTCATTGTTTACTCAGAAAGCATGTTAAGGAAATCGACGATGTAATGGAAGTATACCATTAATAATCGGAGTTATCTGCGGTGGGTTGTACCTTTTATTCCCTAACACTCGTTATGGAGGTGAGTGCGTAGTTACATGATGAAACTATAAGGGTTTGATTGTTTTTGTAGCATGCTATGGGGTGTAAGACTACTATTAGTGCAAACTCAAAAATAGGTGCACAACAGTTCTCCACTTCTCCTTGAAACTGCAGCTAAATATACAAGCCGGAGTGCACGTGCGTTGCACGTCATGTCTTATGACATGCTCTTGTCAAAATCAAAACTCATTTTCATGTCATATGATATGTTCTTGTCAACAATAAAAACACATTTTCTATGAGATGTATTTAAACATTAAAATATATTACGGATGGGCACTATTATGGAACAAATGATAATAATTCGAAATGAAAAAAAAGTATAAAATATAAGTTCTTACGAAATGAAAAATTGCTTACCTTTGTAAAAAAAAGAAGTAAATATTATGGAAGAAATGAAAATATTTGAACACTTAAAATTTGATATTTTTGTCTATGCTATGTGCATACTGATAGGTGTCTAAAACACCTTATTTTATATTTAGTATTTATGATTTCTTTGCTATTTTTCGTGTGAATTATGTATCTTATGTTCGCTTTTGAGTTTTATAGGTGTTTTGGAGTCATATGGCAAAAAGAGGAAAAATATGAGCTAAAGTCTTTACTTGGAGGCACAAGGCCTTAGCCGAGGCAAATCTAGCAAGCACACTGCACTTCTAAGGCATTGAAAAGAAATATTATGCAGGAAATTAAACTATCAATCTTTCAAGACTGACAACCAAATGCTCACTGGGTGGCTCGTATTAAATTATGGGGTGCCAATAGAAATCACAAGTTATAACCCACGCTATAAGAGAGATATCAGTTCTCAATTTCCTCCATTCTTCCCCAAATCTCCTCAAGCGGTGACCAAGTCCAACTCCGACAGGTCATGGGTGCTAATTCAGGGTTTGAGTGGTTCTGATTATGGCTTGAGAAAGACAAAGAGCAAGTGGTACGAATGAAGAGAAAACAGAGATGAGGAATTTGAAGAATGATTGAAATGAAGAACTGGTTTGATTAGGGTTCTTGAGAAATCAGAGGAGGAAGATTGATTGAAGGGTTTAGAAGAAGAATTCAATGGGTCTGAGATGGGTTTCTTGTAAAAGAGTTGCTGATGAATTTGAGATATGGAGGTGAATCTGCTGCTGTTTCAAGAGGTGTTGCTAATGAATTGCAGTTCAGGGTTGTGTGTTGCTGCTAGGGATGTGTAATCTGAATGAGCTACAGGGAATTATGTAGTGTAGCTGAATGGGTCTTGAGTTGCAGTGGCGAGTGGGACTCAAATGCAAGAATGGTTCGAGTTTGTGCTGCGGGGAACTACAAGTTCACTGTCGTCGATTAAATGGGAGGTTTGCTGAGTGAGTTCAAGAGGCAGAATTGAAAGAATGAGTTCTTGTACTTGTTTTGCTAGAAATCGAAGTATGAAAGAAGATAATGATTAAATGGGAGTTACAGTCGTGGATGGGTGGTAGAGATGAATGTGTTGGTGGAATTAAGTGTTATATCGGTTATGATTTGAGCAAGGAAGAAAATGGGTTTCTGCCATTGTTCTAGGTGGTGATTTTGGTGATACAAGCAGAGACTGGATGGAGGTTGAGCTGAACTGACAAGAGTTGAATTGCACTTGGAGGTGGAATAGGTACTGGTCGGATGGAGTTGATGCTGTGGATATATGGTGGTTGTTCAGGTAGTTCTGGTGGCAATGGAAATGAATCATTTAGATGCGTGCTTGCTGGTGCAGGAGGCGAACGTTGGTGCTGTTGTAGTTGTGCAGGTACAGCAGTGGATACTGGAACGGAGAGAGGTTTTAGTTGCAGCTACGGATGGTTGTGCAAAGAGATGCTGCTGCTTGAACTGAAATGGTACTGGTGATATTGTTGGTAGTGCAAAACAAAGGCCAGAAGCTATAGTTGGTTGAGTCGAGGAGTTTAAGGCATGATTTAGAATTGGGTTGTGCTGTTATACAAGGTAAAACAAATGGAGTTGAGAGAAGGTGATGGCAAGTTGTTTATAGGTGGGTATTGTTCATGGAAGAAAATGAGGTGCGGTTTTGGCTGTGCTGAGAAGAAGTATAGAAGATTGTCCTGTGACTTGCAAGTTCCAGTGTTGTTGGTTGTGTCATGACTGGTGGTGCACAAGAAGTAAGAGTTGATGCCGCAACGAGTAACGTAACTTGACAGAGGAGCTCGAACTGGAACTAGATGGTTGAGAGTATTGTAGAAGAAGATAGAGATGGAGTTATTGGTGCTGTGGAGGTGCAGTTCAAGACTTTGCAAGTGGTGATTTCAATACAACTAAAATGGTGAATGATGCTGGTGGAATCAAAAAGTTCGCATAAATGGGTTTGAACTGTGATGAAAGAGAGCTACAGATGTTGCAGTGGATCAGGTGCTGGTGATGTTATGCAGTGGTTGTGAACTGAGATTGATTGGTTGCAGCTGCGCTATGGCGGGAAGGAGTCGGTTTCGCGAACTGACAGGATCAGCAAGATAATGTGTACATAATGGTGTTGTGCAACTGTGATTGCTGCTGGGTTTTATATGAATTGAACAGGGAGAATGGGACTGCAATTGGATTTTGTTAGTTTTGCGAAGTTCAGTTGAGAAGTAAATGGTTGGAAGTATTGTGCAGTTAGGAAATGGGTTCTGGTGCTAAGCAGCTAAGAAGTGGAATTGATGTTACCTGTGATAGAGATGGAATTGTTGGTGATGGCTAAGGTTCGAGAAATAATCCAACTCAGGTGGTCGGAGATAATTTTCCGGTGACCGGATTCCGGTGATGACGTCAACAATCCGGCGACCAGTTTTGTACCCAAAAATTCCAGAGACATATTTCTCACACATGGGCTTGGTGGACTAAGAGATGGACGTGGACTTAAAGATTATGAAGACTTAACCTAGTTTTGAGAAAGTATCCTTTTGGGAGAAAAGCATATAAATAGAAAAGTTTTCTTCAAAAACCTAGATATATCTGCATTAGGGAGAGCTGCTGCTACATTTTTTCTAGGGTTTAGAAACATGATAGGTTTTCTCTTCCTTCTTGTTATGAACTCCTATTCCATGAGTAACTAAGTTTTTATTATTGGTTAAAGATGTAGTTGGATTTTGGAAAACAAGTTTTGATATTTATGAGTTAGTTTTCTCTCAATACCATCGTTCACTTTCTACTGATTATAATGATTGCATGATTGATGTATTGCAATATGATTGAATGTTTGTTTATTTGAGTCTAGAATTGATTGAACATGCATCCATATCTATAGCTATTTTAGGGTTTTCATCGAGCGATAACCTTGAATACGAGTAGCATGATATGATTACGGTTTGTAGTGATACACTCCTGTAATCATATGTAGACTTTGACCTTTGTCCGAATTGTCATGCACAATGTGTGATAGTTGCATTGATTAGCCTATTTCTGGAATTTAATGCTCCTAGGAATTGAACTTAATTAGCGCAAGGCGTTAGGTTATTCTTTAGGTAGAATTCACATACGCAGCTCTAATGTGTGTGTTGGTGACTTTGGATATTTACGGAGTATTCTTGCAATAAGGTATTCTAGGTCTTTTGATGATAGCGAGATTAAATATGAACTCTATTAATATATTCAAAAACTTGTTTACAATTGAAGATGAAAACTTTACCCAATATTTCACAACCTTGATTTGCGTGTTTACTTTTTATTGTTTTTCTTTTATTTTACTTTAGTTTATAAAAATCATAAAAACCCCTGGTGTTTTATATAGGAAACCGAAACATATTGACAACCTAGTCCTCTCTGTGGGACGATCCTTTCTTTCCATTGCTTCATTATATATTTTGAGTAGTAAGAAAGTGTAATTTATTTTTGACACCTACGACAGCGATCACATACAGAATTTAAAGTGCTTTCCGGACATATGTTGTTTACAAAAATACAACAAATAATTTAAAAGATAAGAAGGCCTTAAGTTTCCATTTTAACTTGAATCATATTATAGAGGCTCCAAGGATTTGGTTTTGAGAGCTCATGTGAATTCAACTATCCTAAATGTGGAAGAGGGATACCTAGTTAATTATCAAAAAATATAAAGATACTCTTTGATAACCAAAATAATTACCCAACTCAAATCTACTTAAATAAAAACTAAACATAAAACCAAGAAGAAGAAAAAACCGTCTCTTCTTCTTCTTTTCTTCTTCTCCTTCATCGCCTCTTCTTCAGTTTTTTTTCAACGGCGATTAACCATCTATTCTCAGCCAGTAATAATTTTAATTGGGTAAGAATCGAAAACCCAACCCTTTTTTATTGCTTTGATCTCATGAATAGGTTAGCTTTGATTAAATTAGAAATTGAAAAATTAGTTTCAGAAAATATTGATTTCCTCACCGAATAACTTTTCTACAGTTAGGAAAATATGAACTCTCAACCGTATATAATGTTTACGATTAGGTTTTCCTACTAATATTAAATTTTCAGAAAAATCAAAATAATTTTTTTTCCAACCGTAAGTGGTTCTTTTTCACAATTTTGCCAACCATAAGTTACCTAACATTGTATATGGTTGGAAAACCTTACCGTAATTTACCCTGACTTCGTATATGGTTGGGAAAATATGAACTCTCAACCGTATATTTACGGATTCCGTAACATCAATTTCAAACAAAAAAATTATACGAATTTTTTATTTTGACTTTCAAATATTAACTATATGTCAAATGATTAGTCTAATCTTATTACTCATATTGCTTAATTTAGTTAACCTAAATATTAACACTAATTAATCATTGTGATAAGGGGTTTTGGAGATTACTATTTGATGACCTGATTTTTTGTCATCTTATGAACCCTCAAAACCAAAATCTTGAAGCCCCTATAATAAGAACCCACAATTGGGGGATATGGGAATTAATTGGGGGATATAGCTACGGGACAAAATAGGTGTCCCAATAGCAATTTTGGGTGACCCCTTATGTAATTATTTTTTTAATTCCTAATATAGCCCCCACTAATTAGGATTAGTGATTAAGTATAATTAGTAAAATGTTAAGTATTTGGGGGATAAATTATTGTGTATTTTTATTTGTGTTTGGGTGAGAGTAGAAGGAGGGAAAAAAATATTTGAGAGGAATTTCTTTTTTTGAAAATGGGAAGATGATTGTGATGAGAGAATTACTGATAATAAGAGGTTGAAAATTTGATTTTTTTTCTTTGAATCCACCATTGTTGCAGCTGAAAAAGCTTGGTGCCGGCATGGTATTCAACCAAAAACTCATGCCGGCAATTTTTGGAAATGTTCATAAATTGTTTGCCACTATCCGGGGGGGTTCGGGGATGTTTATTTTTTTCTGGTTTTGAACAGGTACCGGCATGGTAATAGTTTTTTCGAGCGTGTCGGTACCTGTTCCGGTATAGTATTTTGCTTAAATACCTATGCCGGAACAGAATGAAAAGTATCCAGAATGTTGATTTTTTTTTCACTTGACTACCGGCATTGATAGGAAATTATCGGGCATGCCGGTATCGTGTTCCGGCATATGGTCTTCATCAATTCTGGCATGGTATTCATCACTTCCATTTTGAATTTTTCCTGGCTTTAAAAATCTTGGTGCCGGCATGGTCAGTTGATATGAAGACCATGCCGGTATTGTTTTCCGGCATAGGAAATAAATACGAAGACTATGCCGGTAGACAATACCGGCATGGTCTTCATATCAACTGACCATGCCGGTACCAAGATTTTTAAAGCCAGGAAAAATTCAAAATGGAAGTGACGAATACCATGCCGGAATTGATGAAGACCATATGCCGGAACACGGTACTGGCATGGTCTTCATCAATTCTGGCATGGTCATCATCACTTTCAGCATGATCTTCATCACTTCCGAATAAAAAAAAAATTCGTTTCCAAAGTGAGGTGAAGAGAATTTGATATAGAGTGGGGAGAGTTTAGAATTTGAAAGGGAATGGAATGGAGAATATTTGGGTTTCAAAGCTCTACCCCTAAATAAGATTAATAAGAAGTGGAGATGGAAATGGGGATATGATTTTGTTTTTTGATTTTAAGTTTTTGATTTTTATTTTGAGGGAAGAAGTGGGATGGAAATGGGGGATATGATTTTGTTTTTTGATTTTAAGTTTTTATTTTATTTTGAGGGAAGGGTATTTTAGTATATTCATAATCAAAAGTCACCCCTTAGCACACACCATGGGTTGGGGGAAGTAATTCATATCCCCCAATTAATTCCCATATCCCCCAATTGTGGGTTCTATAATAAGTTTCTTTAACTTTCATAATAATAATGGCACTTTTGTAAATAAAAAGTATTTCTGATTATAGGAATTACTGATAGATCCTATCCTAGTGGGCTAGCTTAATGGCTGGTCTTTTCCTCAAGCCCAGCTTAACCGGAGGTCTAAAAAACTTATTTTGGACCAATTTTTTTCCTTCATGGTCCAGTACACGTTCGAGTTTGTTAATGCGAATTGGTAATATTCCAGGATTACCCCTTATGTAAGTATACTGAGTTAGTTTTCTTCCAATTTTTTTTTTCATTTTTACATTTTGGAATCGAGAGCTCTATGCTCAGACGATCTACGTCGAAATTTCCCCCCTCTCTTTCTTCGTTTCTTTTTTTTATTCTCAAATCTCTGCTATTAATCTCTCGGTTAACCGAAATCAAGTAACAATTGCTGCTAATTAAATCAATCGGTAAGCTAAATCTTCATATTATGAATTGTTAGGGTTTTTGAAAGAGAAATTGAAATAAATCTTTGTGTTTTCGATCTTTATGCGTGATAATTACTTCAGTTTCATGGAAAAATTTCAGATCTAGAAAAATTATCACGTTATATGTTTGGTTTTAGATTTGGTTTTGAGATGATGGTACTGATTCATATACGTCGATTTCATCATAATCACTTTTGCAACATTGATTTTATTACTAATTGTTTAGTTTTTGTGTTTGATTGATTATTTTATTTTGCAGGTTGGATTTATTTGATTGCAATTGATATCAATTTTTCAGGTTTGTTTTTATTGATTTAATATGAGTTCTTATTATAATTTTTTTCATTTTTGTGTGTATGATTTAACAGTGTATATAAGGTATATGGTTTAATAAGTTTTGATTGCTGAGAATGGGTGTGTGTTTAAGGAAATCAGCATCGATTTGGGTTCTTAGTGTGCTTTTCCTCTTTTTCTCATTTATTTTTTTGTAATCTCATTTCATTTTTCGCAGAACCCAACGGTATATATATGTTATACTATGCGATTTAATTTTGGTAATGTTTTCTGCACAGAAGCATCATACTTTAATTTGTTTATTATCAATATAGTGTACCTGCAATGTGTCTGTATAGTCTTTTTTGCACTATCTAGGTTAGCATTTTTGTCAATGATCCAACAGTATAGTGTACCTGCACTATATATGTATCTGCAACATTTATGGACATATTTATGGTAGTATATACTGCCTATACTGTTCATTTCTTACATATATACGTAGTCTCTTGAAAAATAAACTATATGAGATGGAAAATTGTAGTGCAGAACACCATATTGTTTTTGTTCATCAAATTTTTGTGTGATTCATTATATTCTAAGCTTTATTAATGGCATATTTATGGCAGTGCATATTTCGTATACTGTATTGACATCACCCTATATTTAAGGAAATTTTTGTCATAGATTCAACATCATGTCTTCATTTTCAATCTGTAGCAATTCTACATAGTAAAGATGCAGATTGGTTATACTCTAGTGATTATAACTGTGTGATTTTTTGGAAGTGCAGATTGGTTATACTGTAGTTATAAGGTAAATAATCTGACTACATCACAATTAATTTTTTCCATAATCATATATAAGAATTAATATTTATTAACACTAGCACTAGGATAATCGTGCATGATAATATATAAACATGAATGTTTACCAAAAAGTATTTGCTATATGAAAGTTACAACATGGTTCATCCGTACTTTATGTGATATTCTTGAGTATACTATGTTTATTTGTACACATTAGGATGTTATATTGGATACCTAATTGGTTTTGTGTTATATTGATGTGATATCTTAGAAATTGAGTGTAAGTCATATGCACTAGTTAAGAATCAAGTACATATCAGCTGTACTGGGTGGAAATCTAGTATAGGTCTGTTGCAATGGTTAAAAAATAAGTGTAGGTCTCCTATACTGCTTAGAATACTGAGTGTAGGTCCCATATACTGCTTAGAATATTGAGTGCAGGTTAGCTACACTGTTCACAAATTCGAGTATTAAACCTGCATCATAATTAGAATTTTTATCAGTTTCATGTCATAATATTGCCTTTCTTTAAAAGTATGCGTATAAATAGCATATAATTCTTATTACTACCATCTTATTTTCTTTCTAAAGTGACATTAATCTCTCTTCGTCATATTGTTCTTGTCTTTTAGTTTTTTAGATTCTAGCTGTGGAAAAATGCCAAGTGGTGGCGCTCGGATATATGGTTGAGTAGCGGTGTGGTGGCTTCCAAGGAGAAGATCTGGTTCCATGTTTAATTTTTTTTAATTTTTTTTCTTCTTGTCTTCTATTCTTCTATTCTTCACTTTTTTTTTTATTTTGATCATGGTATATCATTGGATAATATCTATTGAAGCTTTCCAAGTTCTATGTGGTTGTGGCGTATATTTTGATTGTAATTTTCTAGTATAACAAAATAAGAGAAATTTTATTTATTTTCATGTATAACCTTGTAGAAGAACACAAGTAGTACTAATTTTATTTGTAATCAATATATATATACTCTCAAAAATTGACTGTGATGCTTAGATATATGAGTACATGTCAGCTTCACTGGTTAGAAATGGAGTACAAATCTCTTATGCTGCATAAAAGTATGAGTGCAGGTCCCCTAATCTAGTTAGAGATCGAGTGTCGGTCCCTACACTACTTACAAATATGAATACATGTATTCCGCTCTGGTTAGAGATAGAATATAGGTCCTCTACACCGGTTAGGAATGAGTGCAAATCCTCTATACTAGTTTGTAATTTAATACGGCTTCGCTACACTATTTATAAATCGAGTATATATCTGTTTTGGAATTGAGTGCAGGTCCACTATAGTAGTAAGGATTCAGGTACAGATCTCCTATACTGCTAGAAATTGACGAGATAGAAAATTCCATTAGAAAAAAACTAAAATTGTGTATGCTAACACATAAAGATAATAAAAATAACTATATTGTTTCAAACAAAGTAATAAAAAAAATGGCAAATTAGAAATTTAGCAGTTTGGAAATGTTTCAGATGCCATTCATCCAAAACAATTGCAAGCTCCGTTAATGAATAATCCCTGCATTTGAACAACTAGCTTCTGAAATAAACACATGAAAAACCTTTGAACCTCAAAAATAAACACAATGAGTATGCACAACATACCTCTACAGACGTAAACACACATTTTTGTGTTTACGAGTGCTGAATATATACACATTTTTATCATTAAAGATTTGGTAGACTATCTACATGCTTGTCAGTATAGTCTGCACACACTTGGCTGAATTTTAGGGGTGATATTATTACCAGGTACTCAGCCAACTCAATATCTATGGTAATTTCCATCGCGACTTCTTTAATGTTACACTTGGCTTCTTTTGGTAGGTTGTTCCCTTCCGGTAATGTCAGTGGTTCACACAATGAGTATGCATAGCATACCATAGCTATAGCAAAACACAAACGAGATCGATTAAGAATGAGAATACAATTCATATCGATGTTATTAAGAAAACGTAAATGAAGTTGTAAATTTCACCAACAAATAAATAACATAACCAGTAATAGTAGTTAGAACATAAATACAAACATAATATATGTAATATGCACTTACAAAGATAGTAAACCTCATAATAGAACGAGAGATTTCGCTACTGATTGACTATAAACCTCTACAGTATAGGTTATTTGTACCTATAGGATTGTAAAATAAATTGAATATTACTACGGTCTAGTCATTCTGCACTTCTAAGAAATCTACATAAATATGCAGAAAATAAGAGAATGATATGCAGAATAACATAATATCTAAAACATAAACACACAAACATAGTATATGTAGCTGCACTTAAAATGATAGTAAACTTCAAAAACCATTTGCATAAAAATGTATACCAAAACACAATGTTGAATCTATGACAAACCAAAAATTACCATATGTATTGGGTATCTACGGTGTCACATAATAATAGAAGTGGAGATTTTGATATTGATTGACTACAAATCCCTACAGTATAGGTTATATGTACCTCTAGGATTGTAAAATAAATCGAGTCACTACAGTATAGTTATTCTGCACTTTTAAGAAATCACATAAGTGTAACACTCATGACCATTAGCATAACTACATGTAAATACACTAGAATATTGCAAGTCCGCACCTTTTCAGGAAACTGCCTTTGCTTGTATTCAAAATCACATAAAATCGAATAATCGCTAGAGCATAACATAATAGAACCTAATCAATATAGTACATGCCATATGCACTTTCAGAAACTGTCTTTGCAGGTTTGATAATAATCAGTCGAATAAAATCAACATAGTATACTATATCTGCATTGTTATAAAAATAAAAAAAGGTAAAAAAATAACCACAATATATGCTATCTGCACTTTAAAATCATAAAAGAAACTTCATTTGTATGTATCAAAAATCAAACAAACAACATTTGCATAAACATAATAAACCATGAACAATTATTATTCCTATGAAAAATCAACCGGTATAAATTTCCATATACTATTCAATTACATATATGAAAATCAAACAAATAACCACAGTATAGGCAATCTGCACTCTAGGATCATAAAAGGAACTTCAATTGGATGTATCAAATTTAAAATAAAATGTTAGATCTAGAGAGGAATTAATAGTACGTTTATATGTTACTGTTTTTGGAACTCTTTAGATTTCTTTTGCTGGTGATTCTTCAATATCGTGTCCTTCTACTACTTTTTTTTGGTGATATTCTTGCACTTTCTCTTCTTATTTCAACCATTTTATTCAATATTTATGAAGATTCAGTAGGTGGTGATGAAGTTTATTCTCGTAGATTGAAGTGATTTTGAAGATGATTTTTCTTCTCTGATTTCGAATAGTGGGATGTAGGTGAGGTAAGATGATTATCTTCTTTGATTTCTAGTAGTGGTGATGATGGAGTTGTTTGAAATTTCAGTAATTTTAATTTTTTTTAAAAATGTTGTTTTACAATTATATCCCTATCCCTTCCTGTTTTTTTCTTTTTTCTACGATCTGTCTCTTCCTCTTTAGTATTAGGTAAAGATACATAACCTAATCCATTTGCAATGAAATGAAAAAATTCCACATCAAAATTGATTTGGTGATTGTATGTACTTTTGGCCCCTCTTTCTTTCTTTTTTGCCATCATCTTGATGGTGGTTAATTTGATTTGAGCGACATGAGAAGTTAGTTTTAACTAACATATCCTACTTTTTCTCCAAAAAAAACAACAAAAAAAAAGATTTCCCACCCGTGGCAAAAAAAGAAAAGAAAAAGAGGGGCCACATATATCTTTGATGTGTTTTTAACAATGGGTTTCAAAGCTTCACCACATTTGAGTCGGTATGTGAGAATGCTTTTTATATAGTCTCGGCAAGAAGGATTGCAAAATCGGTGAAGGAGTAGAATCACAAAGTTAATTTGTCATATTCTTTCTATATGGTTTTTTTTCTTAAAAAATTAGGGATTATATTTTAAGATAATTGATTTCTCCTTTAACTTGGTTTCTAATATTTGAAATATTGGGTACCAAAGCTTTTTGAATTTCTTTGGGTACCTAAACGTATATATTTATCTTTGATGTCTAGTTTAATTTGTCATATTCGCTTGGGATTATGAAGATTGATTTCTCCTTTCGGTTTCTGACAGTTTTTGAAGCCCTAGTATATATTTTGCTCCGTTTAATTTGTCATATTCGTTTGGGGATTATGAAGATTGATTTCTCCTTTCGGTTTCTGACAGTTTTTGAAGCCCTAGTATATATTTTGTAACGAGTGAAAAATATGACAAGGTATTTTACACGTTTGGCACAAGGGCTTATTACGTCTTTTCCTTGTCTTAAAGTATTTTGGACCTACGATTAGACTTATAATATGGGTGGACCCTAGTATAAATAACTATATGGGTCTAGGACCAATCAAGAAATTTCCCTTTCTAATTTATAAAGCTAATCCTAATCCTAAAAAAAAAAAAAAAAAATATTGATACGAAAACGTTTATAGAAGATCAATAAAAGAGTTGAGTTACATTGTTTACTCTAATAGCAGTGGATTTTATGAAACTCATTATCAAAACTGAAAGATGAATGGTTCGTTCTGAAACAGTAACAGTGTACATGTTTATATCCGAATTTGGCCAATGGTGTCTTTAGCAATGGAGTGCTACAGTTCAAGGGAGCTCCCCCAGAATTGAATCAAAATAGCTTACATGAATTCTCTTTTGCTTAACGCACAAAAACCGAAAGAAAAAAAAAATAAAAAAAAATCATAAGTCAAAGTATACACTGTAAAGTTGATTCACTTTCCTCTTTAACTGATTCACTTTTCTCTTATAACAATTCTACATGTATTTACATAAAAAAATGAATATGAAGGCTTCAAACTGAATCAAGTATCAACCCTTTATAAGCAACAAACCAATTGCAGTGACAATGACAGTTGAGGGAAGTCCAAACTTTAGATGGCTCCAAAAGGAAAGATTGTAACCTAATAACTGAGCTCGACGAGCTTGCTCACACACTATCAAATTTGCAGCTGATCCTAACAATGATAAGTTCCCCGCAACAGTACTCACCCATGCCAATATTAGCCATGCTTTCTTTTCATTTGCTGGAGAGCTTTCCGCTGCTGATGCTGCAACTCGTGCTCCAAGCAGCAATACTAATAACAATTGAGAGATAAACAGAGAGACTAACTTTCAATATTAGGTAGACAACAACAGCAGCAGCAAAGCATTTCACGACAATCTTGTACAAGGCATAACTTAAAATCCTAACACTGACATACATGAACCCATCTGTCCATAGAATGCGAAAAGGAAAATCAAATAGACTGCATTCTAAAATGTGGTTTCCATGTCTGCCAATTGCTATACTTGAACTAGCAGCTTAATGCACTTATCTTATACCAAGTTGCTCTTACAATAAATAAAGGGTCAACTATATGCAGAGTCCCAATGAATCTTGACGCCAAATAAATGAAGGAAACCTTCACTGTGTCATTTTGTTGATACTTGTAGTTGGCGGTCGGCACATGCTACGGTCCGACAAGCTTCACAAGGCCATAAAGTTTGCCGATTTGTAGAATTTCAGTAATGTTGCAAGAGAATCCAAATATCAATAACAGGGGAACCATGAATACATGCTTAGAGGTTGATTATAACTGATTTACAATTTTTTGCATACAAAATAATAGGCCCTAATATCATAACTTAAGAATAAGAAGCAAGAAGAGTTTCCTGATATGATTCAACGAGTATGAAGAGACATGGCATTTGCTGATCCTCGCCATGATATTATCCATCTAAGTTTCCAATGGACCCACACCTAGAATAAGTAATAACTGCGTGTGGTAGAGTAGGGATTCGAGAAAAGAAAAGCTTTCATTTTCATGTAGTATTATGAATTATTGTCAAATCATTTCCAAGTTACAGCATTCTATTATAATAATGCAATTCTAAGTTGTTTGTCAAATGATCCAGTAAATTTTATGTTAGAGGAGTTATTGATGTGTTTGCCATTTTAACCTTTAGTAAAAGAGCTCATGACAGACAACATTCTTCATTAAGGGAACACACACAACACTACAAAAAACTGCTTCAAAGATTACCCATGCTAGTTTATCATCTCTAACGCAAAACAGAATTCCAAAAAGAATATCATATAAATTGATAATGGGATATTGCTAACTAATGGGACTTACCTGTAGGTACATTTGAAGCAAGATTTGAGAGCACAAGTATGACGACAGCGAGCACTACGATCCCAGTAGGATGGTCGATACGTGCATGAGGCTCCATAAAATCCCAAATGGCACTTGGTATTCCCGTTTTGTTGAAGCCATCAACGGTAATAAACATACCGCAAAAAAATATCAGGAGAGAATAGGAAACCTAAATAAGGGTACAGATATGGATGAATTAGTCTCGGTTGTCAATCTAGATAGCATCTTTAGCAACAACAAAAAACAACTAAATAGTACCTAAAACGTCTCCTGGAAAACCCATATGTTGTAAGCTTACAGCCTTATAAAACTTTGAGCTTTATTATATTAATAAACAGAAAAATGGAGGAAGGATTGAAAACCATACCTTCTCGAGACTTGGTCCGGCATCTTTGAAATCAAGAACCACTAGAGCAAGGGAAGCAGTTATGGCAGTCCATGACATGTTCAGACCCAACAGTAGTGAAATTAGCATTCCTATTGTAACAAGGTAAACAGATGTTTTCCATATCAACCTCTTCCATCTCTTAATAGGACCCTCCTTTCCATCTGATGATTGAATAGAGACCGATACATCTTTCGAATCACTTAACGCAAGGTTACTGCTGCTCATCCCATTTAGCGTAACCCTCCTTCCCCTGGATGGTGTCGTATTTTCCAATGGCGGGGAAGTGGGAGTTCCATTCTCTTTTGATCCATTAGGTATCCTTGCAGACTCACTCCCTACATCCAGTGAGACTCTCTGGAGTGAATCGACTTCAGGGCTCGAAACTATTCTGTTTCGAATCTCCATATGCTGAAACTCCCCTAAACTGCTCGATCTTGATGATCTGCTAATAATCCCCTCCCCTTCTAATTCTTGAGAATGAGACATTGTGGCAGGTGAGAAGCGATGGGAACTCACATCTGCCTCGGCAACTTCTATTTCTTGAGCTGCAACAACATCTTCTTCGTCCTTCTGAACAGATAATACCCTCCAAAACATGCCCAGGAGAATGATGGTATTCACAACTACTCCCACAATCATTGCAGGGAAAATCCCAAATATGAAGCCTTCAAAGGTGATCTTACCCTGGAAAGCTATTACTAAATTCTGCGGGTTACCAATTGGAGTTGCAGAAGACCCAATGTTTGCACTAGATGCCAAAGCTAGTAAGAAAGGACGAGGTGGAAGATTATTCTGCTTAGCAATCTTCAGTACGAATTCAGTGAGAACAACACAACAAGTATCATTTGTGAATAAAGCACTTGAAATGGCGGAAACGAAACAGACTCGGCAGAGTAAATCTTTTGGACCAAGGCTTTTCCAGGAAAGCAGTTTACCTAAGTACTTAAACATATCAGCTCTTTCAAGGTATATGCTCACAACCATAGTGCCAAAGAGAAGACCGAGGATTGGTAGGTCTATTGCAGAATATGCTTGCTCTGGAGTAATAACTCTGAACATGACCATTAGCATGGCACCTAGTAGCGAACCAGCTGTCCTTCCAATAGGTAGGAAAGGGACTGCCGGGAATACAGCCAACATCCAAAAGATCCCAAAGGCAATTGAGCCCAAAACTACTTTTACAGTTGGAGCTAATGCCATCTTCTTCTTTTCTACAATGTACAGTTTCTAGCTTCTACCTCTTTGAAAAATGAAAATCTTCAAAGGGGTAAGAAATATGTTTTTAACAGGTGAGTATGTGGTGTTTCTTTACTAGGCATAGGCAATATTCCTCGTTCACTACGAGCTATCAGCTGCAAGGCTATTTATTTGTTAAAGAAAATAAATCATAGATGTTAGCCGTTGAGCTAATGTCTGGAGCTTTTGCTACATGCTCCAGACCCAAACTGTCTGTTTCCTATTTTACAGATGCATGAGTAAGCGACGTACATCAACAAGGACTTGATGGACCCTTGAGAAATAGCTGCATCTGAGCTTCTACCTACAAGTATGGTGAGATTTTTCAGTGAATTATGTTACAGACATTAAACAAAGAGGTATAACACTACAGAGAAGCTTCTAAAATGTAACACTGTGTGGGGAGAGGGGGAGGAGATAGATGCAGAGTGGGGAGAGGGGGAGGAGATAAAATTACCTGCGGCTGCTGACTACACAGTGGTGATCCAGATTCCAAAACTCCTTAGAATATCACAGGGATCTTATATACCCCTACTTTCTACATAAACCACCATGGAGAAGAAAGAGGATTAAACATCCAGAAAAATAATGTTCCTCCAGATACAATAATTGATATGAAGCATAAAGTAATTTTAACTAAAAGTTTAACTTGGCCAGGGAGACACAAACTCTAGTGATTTACCCAAAAGCTTAAACATATGACTAGTAAATGAAGTAAACAAACCAGTGTGTTACCCTGTACTGAGATACTAACTAGAAGTGATAAGTCACAATTCTTGGACAGAGTTAATTAGTGGTAATCCACTAAGGATTTATCAAATCATGGTAAGCAAGACAAAGTTATGTGTTTGACACTCGGGTTTAGGAAAATTACCTATTGTTTAATCAAAATCTTAGTGCAACGGGCCCACCAAGATCTTTTTGTTTGGGTATCTAGCCAAAGAAAGTGCTGAACCAAGACCAATTCATAGGTTCTTACACATGAGCTTTGTAATGCAGAAGATGAATTATCAGTTTTCAAGCTCCAAGACTGGGTAAATGATGCGAATCATTTATACAATGCCAGAGGAATCAAATCCTAAAGTCATCGTCTAGATTCTTTAAGACGCAATTCTCTAGTAATTGAGAGTTGTGAATATTGATTTCACTTTTCAAAATGTGCCAAAAGTATCACCTTTAGTATCCTTAAAAAACCCACCTACTTTTCACCTTTGGAGATATCAATTTGGATATACCCAGCTCAGATTTTAGTTAGTGTGTATTCAATTCAATATATTGGGAAGATGAAGAAAAATCAAAAACCTCTTTGAAATGTCTTGATCATAGCTTGATTTGGATTTGTCGTATTCTTTCCTCTTTGTTTCTTCTGTAACTTCATAATAATTAGTTTGGTGATACTACTATTTCTCTGCCTAAGATTGCTTATAAATAATACTAATATACCTAATTTTAACTGATTTGATTTGATGACTAAAACCCAAATGGCCAAATCTAAAACAACAACAATAATGGAGTATTATTATTGTGATTTTCAGACACTCAAAATAATTGAAAATGGAAATCCAAAAAATCTTCATTACAAGAGAGAAAGAAATGAAAGTAAAGTAAAGGAATCATTGATCCTAAATTCCTGGAAATAAGAGAGAAAATTTTCAAAAACATTTACCTGGCTATATAATCTTGATTGTGTGTTGTTCCTGAAAATCAGAGTTGTTGTCGTCGTCGTCGAAAATGGGGGGTGTTGAGCTTCTTCTTCTTCGTCGTCGTCGTAGGTAAAACAAGAGATAGACAGGAGGACAGAGAGACAAATGAAATGAGGATCAGAGACACATGGAAATGAAGTACATATTTATAGGAAGAGAGAAAGACAGATATGGAGGGAGGGAGTGTATGGCAGAACTATTATTATTTTTATTTGTTGTTTAAAATCTTTCATTCTCTGCCACATGGTACTATCGACCAGTGGGGTCTAAATCCTAAACGATTGTCAAATTTGTTACTTCACTTTCCTGGTCGGTAGAAATTCGAGCATATGACAATTGTTCGAGTCATATTGGCACTCGTTGAAGTCATAGGCACATGGAAAAGGCAAGGCTGCTAATAGGAGTATCAAATTGCTCGGAGATGTACCAATTCCTTACCGAAATAAGGGAAGAATTTGGTCTCTACCGGTTCTAATATCAATAGAAACTTTTTATTTTATTTATTTTTTTATAAATCTCGTAAAGTTTCATTCATGATAAAATAGAGATTACATGGACTTCAAGAACATCAAAATCAAAGATTGTATTTTTAAAAGGTGCTAACAAAGAGTAATCCGTGAAGAGAAGTAAAGAACTACCAACAAGAGTACCAAGCAATCCGAAGATTGAAAGAATGGTCATGGGATTATAATCCAACCATTTTGATAGGGTTTTTCTTTTAAAAAAAAAAAATTCTCATAAAATTATGAGAGTAATATGCGCAAAGTCTTGAATCTTGATCACCACACTTGAAATTCCGCCCAAGGTCTCCATTTAGATCACGAAGAAACACCATGAAAGTGCATAGAGAATCTCCGTAAAGGAGAATACATAAACAAAAAGGGAAAAACACCAACAAGAACACCATAAAAATCTTCTAAAAACAGTGGAGATTAAAACAAAAACTTGAACAAATCTAACCTAAACTACCAGTTACCTAAGAAAACAAGAAAAAAAAATTTGCTTTGATCTAGCGCAAAATGGAGTAGGTCTTAGCAGTAAGCTTTAATGGTGGTGAGGTTTTCTTTTGGGTTTTTGAGAGGAGCTAGAGAGGAAAGATAAAGGAGAATATCAATTTTGTAGAATCTCACTTCTCAATGCCCACGTTTTTATGGATATGGTTGGAAGAGGTGTGTTTATTTTCCTGTTATCTTTTAAAATACAGAGTTCCTTACTAACAATGAAAGATCCTTATTTTTCATGAGGAGAATTTTGATACACCACTACATTATTGATCCAGTCTTGAATGTCAGGAAATTTCGAATTGCATATAGACTATTTCCTCTCTAAGAATTTTCTATGGAATATTTTAGCTGCCTGAATTATCTTAGTTCTCATTAATGAATTGAGAGACATTTTCTAAAATTGTGTTTAAAAAGTCTGTACGGATCTTACATTTGTGCTCTCTAACGTTTATATTTTCCTATGAGCAATAAGAAAGTAGGTTCTGAATCACTTCTAAAGGCTATGATGTGTTCACTCCAATCTGCTGCCTATTGAAATGGTGTTCCTGCTTCTACTTCCTTTACTTGCTATCTGGTGGTGCAATCCGCGTGCATACCGCGAGCTTCTCTGGTATTTCCTTTATGGTCACATAGAGTAGACCTATTTCAGAATTTGCAGTTGAATTTATCATGGTTAGAGCCAATATTTATTGTCATATCCATGTTCTCTTTGTCCTTCTGTTTGATATGTTGTAACATTCAATACTTCATCATTTTTGGGATTGTAATACAGTAACTGAATTATGTTATAATCTTTCTTATTTACTTACTTTCATATAACCATTTATGTATTTATTATATTGTTGTTGTATTAGTATTGGTATTGGTACAAATTTTCTTTCTAAATATTGTGTTGCACCTAGCTTTCCAGATATGTCAAATTATCGTACCACATGTAATTATTTATGTAGATATGTTATTATCTATTCCTTTTTGTTAGGCTAATATCCATGGACTTCTAAATTAAAGATTCAAGTTGACGGCACATCAGCTTGAATCAGCCGATAACCTCTGCGATGATTCAAGATTCAAGTTAATGTGTCGTTTGATTTGGCAAAACACGTTCTTCTGTTAGGCATAAATAAAAAGTATGGTTTGAAGCCGGTTGATCGCTTTAAGAAGTTTTAATCTAATAGGTCATGTAACACCCCGTGTTTTTAGCATGGCGCATGCTAAAAGATGCACCATGGCCTGAGATGAAAAAGTGAATTGGCTTAAGGCCAATACCGCGCCAAAATGGCGCATTATGTTTGGCATTTGGCCAAGGGCCAATGTTGCATCATCATGATGCATTAGGACAGTTGGGTAGGTCGCCTTGATCTTACAGCGTAATCATTGTGCATTACGAAAGTTATTGTTCTAGAGCCAGTACCGCACAATCATTGTGTATTAGGCCAGAGTGGGCTGGCCGAACGAATGTTGCACAATCATTATGTGCAATCATTACACGCAATTATTGTGCGCAATCATTGCGATGAACAGTGAAGCAGGCATGTCATTTTCGTCCCCTTTCCATACTTGTAGAAATTCCATTAAGACATATATAGGGAGGGGTAGTTGGTTGAAGGTGCATATGCGGACTATGTACCAAGTAAGCTTCATAGCTTAGTCGGAAGAGTATAAATGATGCCTAAGGCTCATTTATAGTTGTGTAGCCTTGCGAATAGGGAATTTGATGCGTTGGCATCACTATACCACGGCACGGACCCGATGATGCATAATCATTGTGCATCTTGGCGGAATGGCCTATACGGACCAGGACATTGCCGTTATTTCTAGGCCACTTCCTTGTAAACGAGTTTGGATTAAGTTGATGTCCCTTCGAGGATGAACTACGGTCCGTGCTTGATCCCTTTAAAGTAGGAAAGGGTACGTAGGCAGCCGTAATTAGTTGCAGCATTGCCGGTCCAGCACGTTGTCGCTCATATCATCTAATTGGGAGATGATTGCGGCACTTTGACCTCTCATATCATCTGTCTCGGTAGCTCGACGTAAGAGATGATTGCGGCCATACTTGATGGGGCTAGTTGCATTCCATTTCATGGATGCTCATTCTTCCTATCAAGGCATTAGACATAGGCTAAAAACCCGAGTGTCATAATTTAGCTAAAGAGGAGTCCATTTTGATGGGAAACGGCCCAAAGATCAAGACATGTGGATCAATAGGTCACCAGAATTTAGCCAAATTTCATCGTTTAGGGCCTCAAAAGGTTGTTTTTGCCGTATTAAAAAAGTTTTTATTTTCTTAGCAAATCCTTTGCGGAACAAGGATAAGTTGGAACGGTGTGGAAGCCCAAATAGTTGCATCATACCCCATGAGCATGCTTGCAAGGGCAAATGAACGTGCACTTGCCTAGCTTTAACACTCGAATCGTAGCTTCATCATGGCGCATCGGGGAAGTTATGGCATGCAGGGCAACGCGCCAAAGGCGTAATTTTTTGGTCCGTCACAGGTCAAGTTTCTTTGCACCTACCAATTGGATGCAAAAATTATTTTTTATGTGCCAAACCATAAGGAGCGCATAACTTGATTCAAGTTCACGTTCAAACGAACACTTGAACCACTCCGAGAATCAAGAGAAAAATCCAAGATTTTCAACTTGATAGACTAGTCTTAGGCTTTCTTTTATCTCCGTTCAACATTTAACTTCCAAGCCTTAAAGTGTAATTAAAGTCCAGAAAGTGAACGCAATGGGGAATCAAGTTTGTGGCGCCAAATCATTTGGCGCTGGAAAATTTACTTTTTGCGCCTAACCATTGGACGCTTTAAATCTTAGAGATCATTCTATATGTTAAAAGTTAAAATCTTAACCATTAGATTTTCTTAGAATTGTCAAATCTAACGGCTCCAATATTTCTATTGCAAACCATTGGGTACTTTCTTGATTCAGCCTTGAATCACACTAACAGTTGGCACTTGATTCAAGATGACGTGTCTTTACATTTATATTCCAAGATATGGTATTATTATGGATAAAACCTCTAATTACATCTGAACCATAGTGATCTTTATCAGAGTATTATAATTTAAATATATATTTATTGGTAAAATCAAAAATATTTAATAAAAGGGGATTTTTATCTGAGTGTTATAATTTGAATTCCTGGACGATGGAACTTAGAGTATATGACAAGTGTTGAAGTCGGACAAGGATATTCTCCATCTTAAAAAGGGGTAAAAGTAGAACACATTTGTCTAAAATGGAGTAAATTACCTTATCTTGTTTGTGGACCTTTAGGAGGGCAGAGATTGATTTTAACTGGTTCAAATATTAATAGAATCCTCACAACCCATTTTCTTATGCATGAGGTTGGAAGTAGGTGTTTATTAAGACATCAATCCTTTTGTTACATTTATATACCAAGATACTTATTATTGTGAGGTAAACTTCAAAATATATCGGCAAAGGTGGTTAATATCTGAATATATAGTTTAGTTATTTTTTATGGATAAAATAAAAAACAGTTAGGATACTGTACCATCGTATATAAAAATAACAATGAAAAAAAAAAACTAGTTTTGACAAAAGAACCAAATCCAACTCCAAGATAGAACTGAACTCTAAACACAAAACAATCGATTGGAAAAGATTATATACTAATATGCTTCCAGTTTACAATGATTTCCATCAATAAGATGAGTATATTTTCAAATACTCATAGATTAAACAGGTTTGTTTCATTAGCAGGAGATTATAAATTTCTATATATTTGAAATTTGAAATTCATCACCAAAAAGACAACCCATCATGGAAATAAGAAACGGAGAGACGGGTTCAAGAAAAAGCATCTTCAAAAATCAAAGATGGTTTTTCACGTCAAGCCAATAACACAGCTCATCCCGGACCTAACTGCTAATTCATTTATTCCTAATACTTCAACATATATGGATATTGGCGAATATCATGTTGTTATCCCTTGATGACCCTATTGTCTCACCACTTATCCCTAGCATTTTTTTTCTTCGTATCATCCTTCAACCCCCCGTTTGCTCAACTTTGTCTTTCATTTTTTTTCCTATTAAGATTTACCCCTTTTCAAATCCTATCACACTTTTTTATCAACTTTTACTTTCTTCTCAACCTAGTTATTACACATATATTACAGGTGACAAATGTTTCACACCCAAAGAGTATGTTTTCATAATCCCATCTTGGGTCATTAGTGAAATTAATGGATATCGTTTAAATTTGGCTCTCAACTTGGTATTAATTTTGAGAAAATGCAAACCACTCCAAGAAATTCCTCCTTTCTAAAGTGATAATGGTCATATAAATAAAATAAAATATACTTAAGCAATAATCTTACAATCTATATTAAGAAGAATTTTGGTGCACAATATGTTTATAGCACTGATTATCAACTGCAAAGATGATATATCGCTCTGATTTTAACATCAACCAAATTAGTGGAGATAACAAGTTTGCGTGGACCTTTCAACAATATGTTGGTAGCTCAGGAGGTATGATAATCTTGTGGGATAAAGATTAATTTGTTAGAGGATTATGATTATTTTGTGGGTGATTGGTCTCTTTCCATTGATTTTACCAATAAGGTAGATGGTTTCAAATGAATTTTGACTAATCTGTATGGACCTAACAAGCCACAAGAAAGATCCAATTTTTGGGAGAAACTGGACGATTTTTTGAGTCCACCTTCGTGTCTTAGTGAAGACTTCAATAATGTTATGAAAAGTGATGAAAATAAAGGTATTCTAAGACCTCTAAGAGTATGCATAATTTTGAAAATTTCATTGCTCAGCATGAATTGACTGATTTATCCTTCAAAGGTGCCAGAAACACTTGGCTTGATAACCAAACTAATCCAATTATGTGCAGATTGCATTGGGTAGGTTTTTTATTTCTTCTTCTTTAGCCTCTTAACCTACTAAACTTCAACCTACATCGATTACATTCCTCTCCTCATTGATATCTCTTGGCTCCTAGCCATTTTAGATTTAAAAGTAGTTTAATAACGGAGTTTGAAGTAGTTAAAGATATTATACTCGAGACGTAAGGATAACAACGGAGTAGTGTAGCCAACTTTGGTAATATAACTAGACCCCAACCCACAGATACAAATAAACTATTGAGAAAAACAAAGTATTAAAAAAACAAAAAAATTGATTGAGAGGATTAAATATGAATTTGCCTCAAATTTAAAATGATTATCGTCAATAAGATGAGAATACTTTTAATAAATGATATTTGCTTAATCTACATGTTTTTAATGTAATTTCATTCTTTTTTTAGCTATTTTTTTTTATATTACTCTTGTTTCCTATTTTGTTTGTATTTTTATGTGAATCATCCAAAATAAATGAAAATGGTGTTAGAAAGAGCGAAGAAGGGGAAAAGAGCTATTTTCGACATAAAAAATAAGAAGTTAGAATGTGGAGACGCAACTCTTGGAAACAAGTTCCAGGAGAATTTACGGTTGGAATAACACTCCAAAAACTAGATGTAAAAGAGTAGAAGGGTATACGGTTGGCTCCAACCTAACCACAGATTGAGATAAATACATATGAATATTTGGGCATTACCATATTTTAGCTTACGACGATACGAAGCCAACCCAAAAAGAATGAGGTCAATCGGATATCAGATGAGGAGGTTGTGACCAAAATAGCGAAATACAAAAAGTATACAGGAAGAATTACGGCTAGCTTCAAGGTATTCGAAGCTAACCATAGTTCTGGTACTTTCAACAAGAATTTTTTGTCAGAATTACGGTTGGGTTGGATCTAACCGTAACTAGGGTATTTTTACACATGTATGGACTTCTATATCACGGAAAACACAGTCTTGTAACGATTCTAAAGCCTATTTTTGTGAGAGCTTCATAAGAGGATGATTATTGACTTTGAAAGAGATAATTTATCATTAGTTTTACACACAAGGAGCTTTGGAGTTAGATATTTCTCTACAACATAAGATTTTGCTTTTTATTTTCTTCTTTATTATCTTTTATGGATTTTTAGAAATCCAGGATGAACTAATTTCACCTTATTGGTTAGAGATGTAGTCCTAAGTTGGAATATACTTTATTTACTTGAAGTATTCATTCTCATTCATTAAGGATTTGTTAGCATCATTTATGTCACGTGTGATCGATTGCTGGTTAGTTTGTCTTAAGTTGCACATTAAATGAGCATGCATTGACATTTATACCTAAACTAGGGTTTCATCCGGAATCGTCGAATAATATATCTTATAAGTAGCATAGTATAGTTATTAACCACGGGATGTTGCCATACAATTATATATAGAAGCGCAACCTAGGTTAAATCTGTGTGGCTCTTGCGTCAGATTGCTTTGAATAACCTCAATTCAGAAACATTAGTTCTTTCATTAGTAAACTTGAGTTACACTTACGCAAATTTATTCGGTGAAAAGGATTCAAAGGAAGGCTATTATTGGGGCGTCACCTAATAGGACAAAAAAGGGTCACCCATGAGTAATATCAAAAACCCCTTATCTCAAATAATTTTGTAATGACCAAACAACCCATATTTAGTTAATTTTAATTTATTTATTTTTTGATTTCAAAAGAAAATTTATTTATTTAAATAATAATTTAATTTAGTTTAATTACATCACTCCAAGTCATGTTCTTTCAAGAAGTTAGTTGGCACACGAGAAACAAGTTGTGTGCCAACCCCTCTCTGAAGAGCAACCCCTACTATATGGAAAAGAAAATTAATTTAATTTAATTAAATAATAATTGAATTAATGAATTTTGTTATATACTTGGTGAATTCTGGGAAAAAGTGTTTGTGGGAAGAAAAACTAGAGAGAAGAAAACAAAATTGGAGATTTCTTTCAAACCCAAGATTTTGATTCACTTAACCAAGATGAATGAAACAAGTTACGAATTTGAGGTGGGTGAATCTTTGTATGATAGAGAAAACAAGTTTTGCATCCCTCATGTTGGAGATTAAGAGATGGATGATTTGGTAGATGGTAGAGAGGGTTTAACACAAAGTGATGATGAATCTCAACCAATTGAAGAAATAAAACGACAAAGTGAAGAACCAATGGTTGAAAATCAATAGGTATGCCTCTAAACTATCTCCCATGAGCTCAATTTCTCTCAAAATTAGCAAAAGTACGTTAAAAAAAATCAGATTTTTCAACTTTCTGCTCCTGTTACGGTTGGGTTTAAGTCTCGAAACCAACTGTAATCACTATTTACGGTTAGGTATGGATGAACTCCAAATAGTAACTGGTGATGAATAGGACAAGATTTATTACGGTTCGGGAAATTCTAGCTCAACCCAACCGTAAATATTTTTTCATGGGCATTTAATTATGTTTTACGGTTAGGTATTTTTCAAAATTATGAACCGTAACTACAATTACGGTTGGGATCGATTTTTTAGTTTCCAACCGTAATTGTGCCTGTGTTTTAAGTCTTGTTTCTACGGTTGGAAATAAATATCTTACGGCTGGGAATTCATAAAACGGTTGGGTTCTTGGCTCTTGTAACCTAACCGTAAAAAGTTATTTTCCTTATTCTTTTGGACTAATGTTGTGATATTTTGGTTGATATATCGTGCTTCCACCTAGCCCAATGTCTTCCCAACCTAATGCGAACGAAATTCTAACTGAAGATTCTTCCCTTCACTATTTGACCGACTTGGTAGGTGTTTTTTTTCTTCTGAAACTAATGAAAAGATATGTTGCTCATTCATTTGGACCATATCACTATGTTTTTTTGACTAACTTTGAGTTTTTGGACCATGTAGACATGGAAAACGAAGAAAGAAGCACAAGAATGGACAAGAGAACATGGAAAGTTAATTATGTGTGTTATAGTTTGTAATAGATCAACAAATGACCGCCACTTTCAAATGGTTTGCGAGTGTAGTGGAGAAAGTAAAAGTCATGTGAAAAAGGGTACCGAATATAAACCAAAGACGAAGAAGAAGAATACTAATTTCACTAAGAAGACTAAATGCCCGTTCAAGCTTCAATTCAAGCGCAACAAGAAAAGTGAGGAGTGGTATTGGTATTTGGAGAAAGTTGTATGCGATTGTCATAACCATCCCATACCGGAAACTTTGCTATCCCAAACTTATGCGGCGCGGCTTACTGATGAATAAAAACTCATTGTAAGTTCCATGACGAAAAACCGTATGAAACTACTTGATATACTTGGTCATATAAAGCTCCTCAACCCAAATAATGTTTCTACTTTTCCAACCATCTACGACGCCAAAACGAAATTGAAAAATCAACAATGGGAAAATAGAAATCAAATGCAACAATTAAGGCATTTGGGGGAGAAGTATAATTACTCGGTTTTTCATAATGAAGATGAGTATGAACAAATAAAGAATCTCATATTGGATCATCCCGAGTTTATACAATTGGCGCGGTGCTCTAATCAAGTACTTTTAATGGATTGCACGTATAAGACCAACAAGTACGAGATGCCAGTGTTGAACATTATTGGACAAACTTCCACCAACTCTCCGTTTAGTGTCGCGTTTTGCTTCTTGGAAAATGAGCTTGAAGAGAGTTATGTGTGGGCACTATAACAAGTGAAGTTATTCTCCGTGGAGGGATATACCCCAAAGGTGATTGTCACCGACAAGGAACAAGCATTGTTGAATGCAATGGAGAGGGTTTTCCCGGATGCTCACCACCTTCTTTGCATGTTCCACTTATGGAATAACATTGAGACTAAATGTAAGACCATCATTCGTCCAACAAAAAAAAAATGAAATGGAGAGAATAAAGAAACTACCGGTTGATTAACAAAAGGAAGCCAAAGAGAAATTTAAGAAGGATGACGAGTTGGCAGAACTAAGATGGGCTAGTTTCCAAAAGGATTGGGAAGCCATGACATATTCTCTCACCGTGGAAGATTATGAAGAACGATCTCGTTTGTTATTGGCTAGTTTGAGAAGTTTTCCAATTATAGTGGAATATTTGGTTGTCAATTGGTTGGATCTGCACAAAAATAAGTTCGTAGCCGCATTCACTAACCAATATAGACACTTCGGCAACCAAGCTAAAAGTATGGTGGAATTGTCTCATAACCGGTTGAAGAAGAAGATTCGTAGTGGTGATGGTGGATTTGTTACGGTATTCCAAGCTATGCACACCTATTTCCTCCGTGATCTCGATAGATTTAGGGAGCATTTTGAAAAAAACCAATCTAGTAGACATATTAAATGGAAATACAATCCTTGGCTTCAAAGTATTACTCATCAAGTGTCGCATCGTGAAATTGATTTGATCATGAAAGAAGTAGTACAATTTGAGTTGGGTAACTTTGATGGAAGAGAGTGTGTTTTTCCTAACATGACAAGTTTGGGTCTCCCATATTGATATGGCACAAACGGAAGCGATCGAAAAAGTAACAGAACAAGGAGAATCCACTCCTAAAACAGTAACACTCACTCCAATCCAGGAGCTACAATAATCTCTAATCCAAGATTAAGATGATAAACAATGGTATAAACCAAATAAATTTAGAGTTTTCATTAATCTTATAAGTGAGCTAGACCAAGCTACCTTACAATGACAAGAATAATGAATACTTATAGTTTAACTAAAACCTAACAAACCCTTGACTGAACAGAACTTCACATACGTGTGAATTTTATCCTAACCATCTAACAGAATTGTAGCAAATCCTAACAAATGATATGACTGAACATATAATATGGACCGGGTCCAAGACTCATGATGGACATCCTATATACGTCCCATATCAGGCTCCCCTGCTGCGACAAAACTCGTCTCGAGTTTATATTGGAAGTGAAAAGTGGAAGAAATGATCTTGAGATTCCCACATCCTTTGAAACGGTTTGATCTCGAATTGTGCATTGGAATCACCAAGTTCTCACAAAACGAATTAAAATTCACATAAGAACTTGGCGATTTCTCCCCTTGTTGCCCGGTGTCTGGCTTCAAAAGTACAAACTCCGAAAAAGAAATTGGTTGCACTTCACAATACTTAGCAAATGGATCTATATAATGATTGCCAATAGATAAAGCATCAACCAGTGAGTTTTTACATTTGACTGTCTGACCTTGCAAGCCCCTTTTGTCAACTGTTTGACATGTATTTTCAATCTTGATAGGTATTGAATCTTCAGCTGGTTTAGGACATGGTATTAAAATAACCTTGGCCTTCCCCCACCTAAACTCATAAGAATTTTCTAGACTGCTATGAACCGCACCAACGCCAGATAGCCATGGTCTCCCCAACACAATATCACATGTATTCATGTCAACTACTTCACAAATAATTGACTCGTAATATACCTTACCGAATGACAACGGAAACCTACAAATACCGATGCAAGTAATCGGTACCCTGTTGACACAATTAATCTGATCCAGGTGCGGGTACCAATCCATGTCGAGACCCAACGATTCCACCATTTGTATGGACACCAAATTTTCTTCGCAACTACCATCGATAATAAAAATGTAGACAGTACTCCCATCAATAATTCTATAGAACAAATGCTTTCTATGGTTGTTAGTATTAGCGTTCCCGTCCATTCTGAATATTTAATTATAAGTTCTGATGGTTTAACATGGTTACTGCTCAAACAGTAAGACATAGTAACGGTACTCTTACTGGTATTGCAACCGAGTGGGCCAAAGTTAATCTTGATAGTTCAAAGATCAAGCAACAGAAGAACGGAAATTCTTTGCAACTTGGATATTAATTTGGGTTTTCTTCCCGTACAAAAAAAAAAGGTTAACAATACTCAAATCTGATAATACTTGAGAAGCAGCGAATACCCCTTTTCTTTAAGTATATCCAAAATGGTTCAAAGAACAACAAATGTGTAGTAGAAGATACTTGCCCAAACTGAAGTACGCACACAACTATGAAGATGAGATTTAACGAACTGCTTTTGTTCAACTTTGTAAACAAAGATCAAACGAAACAATTCTCTTATTTCTTAACGACCTCTTTTCTTTTGCACTAGTAACAAACTAGGGTTCCTAAACCAAATAAAATTGAACAACAGAAGTGTGTACGAGATACTTACTGAAAGAGACAAGAATCAAAGTTACTGCCTTTTTTTTTGTTTTTTTTTTTCTGATAGAAACCTAGAGATCACAGGAATCCTCGACTGATTCTTCTAGGCGGCCTCACATACGAACAACGCAGGAAAACATGCTCTGATACCACCTGATATGGCACAAACGGAAGCGATCGAAAAAGTAACAGAACAAGGAGAATCCACTCCTAAAACGGTAACACTCACTCCAATCCAGGAGCTACAATAATCTCTAATCCAAGAGTTAAGATGATAAATAATGGTATAAACTAAATAACTTTAGAGTTTTCATTAATCTGATAAGTGAGCTAGACCAAGCTACATTATAATGACAAGAACAATGGATACTTATAGTTTAACTAAACCCTAACAAACCCTTGACTGAACAGAACTTCACATATGTGTGAAGTTTATCCTAACCATCTAACAGAATTGTAGAAAATCCTAACAAATGATATAACTGAACAGATAATATAGACCGGGTCCAAGACTCATGATGGACATCCTATATACGTCACATATCACATGTCGGCATGTCATAGCCAATTACAATGAAAGAGTTATTCCGATACAAGATGTTGATCCCTTTTGGAAACAATTATCATTTCATGAACCAATAGTGGATCAAGATTTCAGAGGAACATTTGGAGATACCGACATCGGAAAAGCGCTAGCCGCCAAATATGATACGTTAACACGGGGGCAAAGGAGAATATGGTTGACTAACTTGAGTAACTTCGTATAGCCACAAACTAGGAACAATATGAGGGAACCACCTAAGAGGAAGAGAAAGGGGAGGCCTTATACGAAACAAAAGAGGAGTGTAGTGAGGAAAACGGCAAGGGAATTGTTGGAAGAATCAAAGAAAAGAGATCCTTTGGGAATTGAGTTGTTGCGAAAAGCCTATGAATCGGAGGATGAGATGGAGGAGGATGTTCAAGGTAGAAACAAACGAAGAAGAGTTCAAATGGAAAAGGCAGAACCAAGTCATCGAAATGTACAAGAAAAATATCTTGGGCCTCCCTCTCAAGAAAAATATCTTGAGCCTCCCTCTCAAGAAAGTTCAACAAGCAAAGTTAATTTCAAAGGAAAAGGTCCGGTCTTTCGTTCCAAACAACTAGAAAAAAGCGAAGTTGTTAAAGGAAAAGGTTCCAAAGCATGCGGAACAAAAGAGGGGAGATACAAGAAAAGGTTCCAAAGCATGTGGAAAAAAAGATGGGGAAGTTAAAGGAAACGGTTCCAAAGCATGCGGAACAAAAGATGGGGAAGTTAAAGGAAACGGTTGCGAAGTTCCTTCCCAAGGAAAAACAAGAAAAAGACTTGGCGGTGGAGACGATGTTAAACAATTAGCAAGAAGTATAGGAAAAAGTCCGATGGTTGGAATATTTCCGTCAAGTGAAAGGAATGGGACGGTTCGTATTCCAAAGGCAACTTACAAACCACCCCCTAGAGATGAAAAGGGTCGATATTCCCGAAATTTATATATCATTTATGAAAATTACCTTATTTTTTTCCCCGACTTTGTTCGTGACTATATTAAGGCCACAGATGAGGTAGATGGAGATGGGAATTGTGGTTACCACGTCTTCGTTGATCAACTTGGACCCTTTGAAGACGCGAAAGATTAGGGTTGTGAAGAAGTTGAATATGTAAGGAAAAAATGTTTAATGGAACTACGTGGGCACCGAGATTATTACATACCAATGATGAGATGTGAAAAAGACGAGTCCGAGACGGTGTTAAACGGAAGGTTTGTGGCATGGTAAAAGCGGTTACACGGCAATGAATGTTTAACAAGTGAGTATTGGATGTCTATGCCTATAAACGGACAACTACTCGCCAATGCATTCAATTGCGTCGTCTATTATATCTCAAATGCATTGAGTTTCACATTTGCACCAACAAGAGTACCCTTTGATGAAGAATCGAATAAAAAAAAAGAGTGGTGATGGGTTACGTGCACGGAAACCATTTAGTCGGCCTCCAAATGATTGAAGGATGCCCATTACCTCCATTATTCGATTGTAACGAAATTTCCAAGTCTTGGTGTAATAGATTCGAGGAATGTTTTGAATTTTGGAAGGCACTACAATTGTCTAGGAGTAATGTCTCATTTGCATTGATGAGTGATGATGAGGATGACTAAACGTTCGCGAAGGGTGATAAAAATATTTTGAATGACTCACTAGGAATAAGAGATTTTATCTAGAAGCGATAATAGGGTCATATGTATATTCTTTTTGAATAAAGTATATTGTCTAGATTTGAAAATATTATATGTAATTTAAATGACTTACTAGGAATATGAATGAAGTATTTTGTTGAATTGATTTTTTTGATAAAAAAACAACAAAATCACCCTAAATATTAGTTACGTCTAGGTTATAGAGAACAAAAACCAATCGTAATCGTATAATTTTAGGAATTAATGGTATTTTCTTAGTTATGGCTAGGATTTAGAGTTAATAGAACATGCCGTAACTATGGAAAACTGAAGAATTCAGAATTACGATTGGAACCAACCTGGACGTCACTCTGCCAGAATCCCACAAACAGTAGTTTGTCAGAGTTACGGCTAGTTTTTTCCTACCCAAAACCTAGCCGTAATTCTTCCTGAGTACCAAACCATGATTTTGTGTTTCACTTTAAAACTAGCAACACAAATCCAATTTTTAGACTTATTCATTCATTTTAGCTAATACTAAGCCAAATTTGTGCATTCACTCAAACATAAAGATACATATGCATTAGATATTGGCAAAAGGAGTACACAGAAAGATTTACGGTTGGGTAAATACTTCCAAAAACTCAGCTGTAAATAGAATTTGTTTGATATTTCTTTTTTATGGTTTGTTTTTGGATCAGGCGAACCCAATCGTAAGTGAACATTCACATGCATTTTTCTTCCTACAATGAAATAGAATTCATAACAAACCAAAGGAAAATTCATTCAAATATTGATAGTCTTCTACACCAAAGGAAACTTGTTCATAACAAACCAAAGAAACAACCAAATGAAACTAAATAGTCTTCTACACCAAAGGAAACTTGTTCATAACAAACCACACAACCAAAGGAAACTAAATGATATTGATAGAGTTTTAGGAGAATATTTACTCAGTACGAGTACGACCACGACCTCTTTTGTTGCTTTTGTTACCACCTCAAATACGAGGACTGTCACGACCACCATGACCATGACCACGACCTTGACCCCGACCACGAGCATGCATATCCTCTTCATTGGTTTCATAACTGCTAGGTGATGGCTGACGTTGACTAGTACCCTCATCTCTACTCCTCTTCGTGCCCCTCTCTAAGTTCTAGTAATCCTTGTTTGGATCAGGCAAGTCTTTGATTTGTTGTTGTAAAACCTTTACTTGTGCACTTGTGAGGCCCTCACCTTTTTTGATGCATGGAGTCAATGTTTGTGCCAATTGAAGGAATTTCTTTTTCTATTTTACATATCAAAATAAAACAAACATATTAGTACAAAAAATATAGCGTCATGACACATATTAGTAGAAATATAAAAAAGGATCATACAAAAAATAACAACTTTACTTACCGTCTTGAAATATAACGCCTTCCAATCCATATCAAATACACTTTTCTTCTCGGCTTCACGCGTCTTCTTTTCTTGAGCCTTTTGGATATATACCGCCGTTTTCGGATCATTATTGGTCACATGAGGATGACAAAAATGGTAATACCATTCCAAATAACCTTCTTCGGCTTCCTTTGTGCCTAGAACAGGAATGAGCTCCTTCATATGGACTTGGTATTTTTCATTATTGTGGTCTTTCCAAACATCAATACTTGGATCTGGGCTGTAGTTGAGCACGACATTGGCACCTTTTACTTAGGAAGCATTAGGCAACAATTTGAACGATTCTTGAGTGACTTTTTCTTGCACATAACCATATTTGCGGAGAACTCGACGTGGATTGGCCATTACGTACCCATGAGGATGAAACAAAGGCCCGTTGTAGGATTCCAAACTTGAAAAAACACGATGATCAATCTCTTCTCCAAACTTATCTTTCTTTAGATCTATGTAAGGATCAAATATGACATCTTCAACAGTGAGCGCATCCATTTTCAACCTTAAAGCAGCTATCTTCTCTTCTTTGTGCTTTACTTGGGTACCAATGAATATGAACTTTCTTCCCGTAGGACCAATATCTCCCTCTTCCCAAAATGTAGAAGGTCTCATGCTCGGGAAGTGGTCATATACCCATGCCTAACAAATTATATATAAATATAAAAAATGAATATATATATATATATATAACAAAAAAAATAAAAGATATAGACCAACATTCCCAGCAAGTTCAGTGGCTCCAACCCTTAAAGCTCTTCGAAAACTATCAAGTAAATAAGCAAGGGTGGCGGTGCCCCAAGCATACTTTTTGGTCTCCTTGATATCTTTATCTTTTAACCATTGTAGATAGTGAGCATTAACTCTATTTACCGAGTTATCAGGAAAGAATATAGTACCAATGGCATGCAATAGGTACGCGTTGGCTGTACGACGAGCTTTTGTTTCATCTATTACCTCCTTACGTTCTACTACAGATTTATGTGTTCCTCCAAACATATCTTTCAGATTCTTCAACAATATATTTTTGACAGGTATAGATGGACCTTCTCTTGGTTCAGTTGGTTTATCTCCACCGGCCCACTTAAACTGTTTATCTGTCTCAGCTAGCACCCATCCAAGTGTGTCTTTGAAAAGAGCATAAAGATCTGTCCAACTCATGTTGTTGTCAAAACCTTCAAAAACAGATTTTCCTTCAATGTTTAAGTCCAAGATTTGTTTCACATCATCTAGCGTTATTGTCATCTCGTCGAATGGGAGATGAAATATATCGGTTTCTGGCCAATATCGCTCTCTAAAGGCACTTGCAATAATAGAATCAAACTCATGCTGATGGTATAGAATTCCACGACCTAACCCCGAATCCAATACAATATCACGAATAGCTTCATATTCTTCACCTAACGGCCAATGAGCAGCCTTCTGATGTTTCAATTTGTTTACCGCAATCTCATGATCCTATAAAGAATGTATAAACAACAAATTTTTTAAATTTCTAAATTATACCAAATAAACAATATATAAAGTTGAACAAAATCATGCAAAATAAGAGAAAGTTTGAGATTATTACATTGCTTTCGCAAACCTTAGCATCCCATGAATATGGATAACTAAATAAGATCGCAGATTTATCGGGCGCCTCACCCCAAAGTCTACCATTCTTCTTCTTAGGCAACAACATGTCTTTGCCACTAGGAATATGCTTGCCTTTAGGTGAAGGTTTCTTCCTCGGCTTTTCCTTCGCTTGAAGTTTAGGGGTAGCTTCAGGTGAAGCAACAACAACTTGTTTCCCTTTGCCTTCAACTTATTTTCTTTTGCCTTCAACAACTTGATTTGGTGTATCCCTAATCACAAGTGTACCTTCCGAAATCACCGGTAGTACAAATTGATACCCTTTAATTTCTATGTCTAGGAAAACATTATCTTCCTCTTGAGGTGCTTCATGACATCTTGAGCTACTTCCTTTAATCATATCCTTCTTCTTCTTAGCATCCTTGTGGATACCTCTATAATTTACCCCACAATGAACATCATGGCGAGGAGGAGGAGTATCTTTTGGCGTTAAATCATTTCTTCTCTTCTTTTTAGCCTTTACTCTATCAGGTTTCCTATAAATTACAAGAAATAGAACATATAGAATTAGTTGAAAACAATTTAGAGGATTCAGGATTATTTACGGCTAGGTTATCCTAGAAAAAAACAAACCGTAAGCTAAATTACGGTTGGATAAGATATCGAACCTAGCCGTAAGACAAATTACGGTTGGATAAAGAAATCAAACCTAGCCGTAAAAAAATTACGGTTGGAAAAAACAGTTAATTTCCTAGCCGTAATCAAACATGTAGTTTTCTTAAAAAGATACAGGAACAATTACGGCGCTGTTTATCATATATAAAATCAAACCGTAACCATTTACGGTTGGAAAGTATCTACCTAGCCGTAATACAACATGCAAACTAAAGTTTACGGTTTGAATTAAACAAAACCTAACCGTAAGTTCTTCAAAAACCACAGTTACGGTTGGGAAATAAATTCCAAACCTAGCCGTAACACTAGCATAAACAGAACAAAAACCCTAATTTTATTTCAATTTCATCAATCTAACCTATTTTAAGCACAAAAACGAGTAAACAAATATGGGTTTGTCGATTAATACCTCACATACACCATGGGTTGTTGTTGAGGAGTTCCAAATTCGGAAAAATTACTTGCTTCAATCGGTGGCTGTTGAAGTTGTTGGTCAGGGGGTTGATTGAGATGTTGATTACCATCACTGCAATCAGTGTGCTTCTTCCTCATCTTTCATAGAGATTTCAATCCTAAGAGGTTCAATTTTTCGGATCACCGATTAATCGAAAACGATGTAATGAGTTGGAATGAAATCAAAATTTAATGTGAAGAAGAAGAGAAAGAGAAGAAGAAGAAGAAGAAAAAGAAGAGGAGTCTAAATGGTTGAAAGTGTGAAATTAGGTTTTTATTCTGTTTTTGTTTTAATTTTAATTGAAGGGTAATTTGGACAATTGCTATTGAATCAAAAGTACCCCATAACCATATTTTTGGTCACTAAATATCCAAGTGAAGCCCCTCTATTGGAAGGTGACGCCCCAATAATAGCCTTCATTCAAAGAGTATCTCTTGCTCATTTGATGATAATACGAGTTTTACCGGAGTAAGCTTGTGATAGGACGCTCTGGGATTATTGATATCGAGAGAAATTGAATGTTGAGATTGATTCGGTTGATAACATGTTGGAAGATGGAAGATGAAAACTTTAGCTAGTACTTTTTATTTTTAATATTCATATTATTCTAGTTGCTTTAGTATAATTTAGCTTAAGCCATAACCCAAACCTCCATGATTCCATCGGTAATCAAAATAATTTGAAAACCACATCTCATTAATGATTGAACTTGTTCTTATTACCATACTCCGATCTATAATTTTGAGTGTAAAGCACTTAAAATAATTTTTGTTTGATGACAACCGCCCAATAAATACTCGATAAAATTGCTTTATTTCATTGGGTGAAGATTAAAAATATTTATACATATATAATTTTTATCTTGGGCGAGGAAAAGGCATTTTCGTCGTCAACTCCAAATTATAAATTTATTTTTGATATAATTTTATGTTTGTTCAGAAAAGAAAATCACGCGCACCATATTGGTGTAAGAATCACTTCCGAAGTCCATAAGTTAAAAATAAAAAAAAGGTGTTGTCACGGAAAAATTACACTTACTATTATCATAGATATAATATAATTATTTTATAATAAAAAAATTCATGGTAATCTTTTTTGTTTTTTTGTGTGCCTAGATTGATATAAATATTCCTTTAGCAAGGAAAAAATTTTGAACTCGTAGTGCGAGTTCAAAAATGAATTCGTGGCTTCACATCCGTCGAATTATGGAGATGTGACATAAGCAAACTGGGTACTTCACCACAGTTAAGTTTGCTGGATTTTCAAAAATACGTCGTAATTTTAGAGAATATATTTCATGTATCTACTAGTACCGGAATTTCCCATGCAATATAACTTCATTGTTTGGCGCCAAGGGTGGATCATTATCTCTTCCTTTTGGAAAAAGTGGGGAGTGTTTCACGACCATAGCTATATAAAACAGAGGAAGTATTTCCAACTGATAGAATATTTTGTGCGTGACGACGTCTATACTGAAATTGAAGCTCATTTTAATTGTATTGATGTGTTAACAGAGACGCAATGATCTTGCATCAATCAATAATTAGCAAAAACCAGCATACTTAACACTGCTATTTTTCAGTGATAATCGCAACAAGTAGTCCGAGCAGTGACAGGTCTCAAGAAGAGATGAAATAAAACGAATAGTTCACTTCTTTGTAGAATTTACAGCTGTTATCTGGAACAAGAGATCAATAACTAAGATAAAAAAAAACAAACAAGAAATCATCATCTAAGTATATAAAACTAATCTTAGATACCGTATTCTTTTATTTCTTTCGTTTGTTTTTGATTGTCGCATCCATGATAGGAAAAGACAAAGTTGTAGTGTGTGTATATCCCAGTGATTCGATAGAGGCTTATGCATTCCTATACAATCATTAACCCACTATTATTATCCTGGTATATTAATCTATCAGAAAAAAAACGTGATTGAAGATCGAAGATCGTTGTACTATGAAGACAGAATTGTGATGAAATCAAGATGTATTTGTTATCAATTACATGTACTACCAGGTCTACGAGATTCTTGACAATTGTTTATGTGATTTTCTTTCCGCGAGCAAGATTTCGTATTTCCTGTTTATGAAGTAAAATTCTAGGTTTTCCAAAAAGAATAAAAGATAAAGATCCACCAAAAATAAATATTGCGTGGATACATGAAATATATTCAGCTAAGTATTTTTGAAAATCCAGCAACTTAACTGTGGTCAAGTACCCAGTTTGCTGAGGTCACATCTCCATAATCCGACGGATGTGAAGCCGCGAATGCATTTTTGAACTCGCACTGCGAGTTCAAATTTTTTTCCCATTAGCAAGAATCAAAGTAAATCCATAGATACATATGAGTGAAGTTATTAAGTTTGTACAATTACGTTTAATTAAATTAACATCATATTAATTATTGAGGGAGGATCCCTTTACATGCCTATGGTTACATTATCTCACATTTTGCATATCCTTTTTGTGAATAAAAACCAAACGATAGCGTATTTGAAGCTAAGATTTTTGGGATATATTCTTCTTATAAAGATCTACATACTCACCAAAAATGAGCACATTTTTAAATACCAAACCTCATCATTTATCAATCTTAATTTAAACGGTTGAGAATTTGTCGACTTTCGACGGTTGGGTTTCGAAATAGTAGATGGTAAAGTTATACATTTCGGAATGTGCTCATTTTTGGTGGGTATGTAGATCTTTATAAGAAGAACATATCCCCAAAATCTTAGCTTCAAATACGCTATCGTTTGGTTTTTATTCACAAAAAGACATGCAAAATGTGAGATAATGTAACCATAGGCATGTAAAGGGATCTTCCCTCTTAATTATTACATACTTATCTTCCTTAATAAATTGCAAAAATATCTTTAGTTTTCTATTTGATTCCCTTTTTTTTTCCTCTTATGCTCAATAACTTTTTGTTAAATCTTCCTTAACTATCATTAAGATAGTGATGACACTCTTAGAGGGGGAGAGAGATGACAGAGAGAGTGTCAATTCAGATTTCCTCAATTGAAAAAGTTAGCTCATAGTCTAATCAGTCACATGTTGGTGTGTTGTCAACATGTGACATGAACGAAAGATAAAGATCCCACATGAAAATAATAGACTATAGCCCAATGATTTCCAACTAGTTTTGAGTTTTAAACAAATATCATAACGAGTTGTGCAATGACCGAATTCCTTGGGGTGTACCAAATTTCAAATAAACAAAACAGTTTTCATATAAAACAAAACGGCTTAAGCCTTGGGCTTGGTACATGTTGATTTTGGAGTTTTGTACGTCGATGGCCCAATGACTACTCTATGTACCTTACCCGTTAAAGGTCTCGACATTTTACTCATTTTCAAATTCTTTCCAAATCAATTTTGACTTAATCACAAACTTTACGTATACTTTATGATCTTAAGTAAATCCATTTGACGAGGGGAAAACACTTGGAACACTAAAGGATGGGCAACTTAACAAGAGTGAAGGAATATGCGAAGGTGTGGCATGTTTGAATTGAGGTCACTCTAACTTTACGTGTACTCTCATTGCATACATTTCTTCGTACTCTCTCCGATATGAAACGTGATAGATTGTTTTGAACACTGAAAAATGGATTTTTTTCACGTTAAAAATACTGAAGTTACCTATGAAGCATTCATGCATCAATATCTACCAAATCATGCCGATCACTTGTACATTTACACTAACACAAACGTAGTTATTTGGAATAGCGAATGAATGCTTATCTTTTATTTGCAAGTGTGCATGACATATAGAGTTTGGTGAAGAAGAAAGACGTTTAGTGGCAAAGGTAAAAATGGTATATGCTGAAAATCTATGAACCAGACGTAATCATTTGTAGCATTTGTCAACCAAATAATTTAGCACGGCATGCACACCTAAAATTGCAACAAATAGTAAATCTAATCCATAATTTGCAAATAGTTTTGCATAACTAAATTTGTTAATTAAACATCGGTTTTGGTTGCTTAAGATATCAAACGACTCTTTTATCGTACTGTGATGGGATAAGACTAATGAAGTAATTCGTAATGAAATACCAACAACAAATATGATGTAAAAGAATACAACTGACCAGATTGGTAATATGTATCCTAGCTAGCTATTATGTGCACGAGGACGAAACAATATAAGTAGCAGGGAGCACACGCAGAACAAAACAAAAAAAAATTGTAAAAAGAAAAAAACCTTTTTAATTGGTTTCTCAGATTCGATTCTTTCTCATTGTTTTGGGTCGCGTACGTTTTACATTTAGGCAGCGCCTACTCCATGAAGTAGCGCCTACTCCATTTGCTTAAGATAAGATCTCCCAAGAAAATGGAGAAAAATTGGCAATCTTCTGCCGCAGAGGCGAATCAAAATTTCACTTCAAATATATAGTATAGATTTTTTTTCCTCTAATTTAATATTCTAGTGGTATGCTAATTACCAAGTGGTCTGGTGGTTGGTATGCTCCCTTCCACTGCGGGATAGGGATTCGATCTTGTGATTACTGAAATCCGCTCCAATTTAAGGAGTTTGGATGTAGTCTAGGGACCATTAGTCTAGTGCATCAATTAGAAGGGCAATACCGGAAATAATATATTTTGAACTTACACTAGTTGCAATACAAATTTATGAAATCAATGCAAAATAATTTCTTTTTACTAGGCCATAACCTATATATCGGGATATAAATTAACAAAAGACTTCCTTATTTGGTAACTTATAAAAACATCTCATATCTGAAGTTAGCCTAGAGCACCCCAAATTGATAAGACCGGTCCTGCAATCGAAAGCGTTCCAAGGAGAGCACCAATGGCTCTTGCACAGTCATCTACCACTGTGAGTGTAAAGATTGAAAGGACCCACCAATTTATTTTTATCCCCGATTTATTTCGGATTTTTTCAGGTAAGCCTATTTTTCAATGGAAAAAATCCGTTTTGACATAATTCTTTCGGCCAACCATCTTCCAACCATCTTTGCACAAAGATTCAAACATTGAGAGTGACTTTCAAAAATGGGTGTATAAGGCCTATTCCTATGCACATGTCAAAACATGATATTTGGCATATATGCACCCACTATGAGTATGTCAAACTGCCAAACTCATATGCCAATATGTTTTTTCTGGCATATAGGCATACACGACAGAGTTTCCAGCGAGCGATAGAGTTTCGGTCGCTCGATGGTCATTAAATCGACAGCGACAGTCAAACTATCGCTCGCTAGTAAGATCAACGCTTATCAGTCCCATATCCAACGGCTACAATTCTCCCCCCTCTATAAATACATAATTTCAAACTCATATCAACTCACACCAGAAATTCTAAAATTCTCTAGAATTTCTTAATCTCTCAATCTTTTTCAAATCTAAAACTATCACACCTCCTCTACAATTATATATTTTCTTGTAAAATGGATTCTCAAGCAGAAACTCAAGGCAAAGGTAAGAAGAACCGAGTCCGTGGTGCAAAATACATCATGATAGAAGATGAATGTATTTGTCGTAATTATGTTTTTTTTACCCAAGATTGTATCGGTGGTGCACAACAACATGGTAACACCTTGTGGGATAATATACTTCAAAAATATGAAGAACAAACCATGAACATCAATAGTCGTGATGCAAAAGGATTGTCAGAACACTTCATTGTAATCAACCGGCCGGGAAGTAGCCGCTTATGTTGCATTGATAATACAAGCCAAGAGAAAAGGCAAGGACAATGGTCAGAGTGATGTTGATTTTGAAAGAGAGGTTCGTACAAATTGGCAACGAAAACATGGTAAACAGTTCGCTTTCGAAAGTTGTTATCATATTTTTGAAGGGTTTGAACAAATATAATCCAGATTACTTAGCAAATAATCAAATAGTACCTGAAAAGTCACCATATAATTCTTCTCCCTCAACACCTAATTCTTCACCATTTTCACCAGGTCCATCAAGTTCTTCACCAGATACCCCTACAAGCTCAAATTCCAACGTAGTTTTCAATAATTATGTTGATGGTAATAATAAGGGAAAACTTCCAAGGAGGAATCAGGCAAAACTGGCTAGAAAATTAGCTCAAGAAGGAGGGAGTTCCGGAGGATTTAACATGGGGGAGTTTATGGAACATCAAAAGACCGTCGAGAAGCAAAGATCCATTGAAAGGAAATTTCAAAACCGGGAGAGTAAGAAAAGTCGTCTTTCTCAAGAAAAATTTGGGTTTGACTATGACAAGCATAACATTCTTCAAGCTAACACCTCAATTATGAACGCCCAACAAAAACATCTATGGAAAATCGAATTTGACAAGATTCAAGCACAGATTGAAAAGCAAGCTGGATTTACTAACAACCGTGATGAAGATGATGATGATGGTGGAACTGATGATGAGTTTGATGAAATAATTCCTCTACATGATTAATGTTTTAGTTTTAATGTTCTATTTTAAGTTTTAATGTTTTAGTTTAAGTTTTAATTTGATATGTTGTTATGCATTCCAATTAATATTAGTTTGAAATGAAATGTTGAAGTTTATTATAACATTCCATTAAAAATAAATAACATAACTTAAACTTAAGCTAAAACATTAAGAAAAATACATAAAATCATCTTCCATGCTCTGACCAAAGATTCAATCTCATAACTGGTCATAAAAATTACGGTTATGAATGTAGTTAGTCATTTGACCATAATTCCTTGTAGGGAGGCCTCTTTCGGTCGAATCTCCGGCCTCAAATCTTCATCATCATAGTTAATCCAATCTGAATCACGTCGGGTTTCCTGAATTACCATGTTATGAAGAATTATGCAAGTGAGCATAGTCTTATGCATTTCACGAGGACTCATCCCACGATATGGGCTACAAATGATAGCGAAATTCCTCTTCAAAATTCCAAAAGCGTGTTCCAAATCCTTCCTTAGTGCCATTTTGGCATCGTTAAAATATCGGTATGAACGGACCAATGCACCAGCAGGAGGATGGCGGTAGCATTAAACCAAGGTGGACCATTTTTGGTAGATACCATCCGCAAGATAATATCCATGAGTGTACTGATGGCCGTTGATCATGAAACGGACAGATGGAGAAATTCCATACTTCAAATCTGCAAACATAGGCCACTTGTGCAAAATATTAATATCATTTTGTGAACCTGGAAGACCAAAAAAGCGTGCCATATCCAACAATCATAAGAAGCAGCAGCTTCAAGGATAACTGTTGGATTTGGATAATGATCTTTATATTGACCAGCCCAATAAATAGGGCGTCCATGCCATACCCAATGCATATAATCGAGACTACCTAGCATTCCTGGGAATCCCCTTTCCTCATTCTCCCTTAATTTTTTTTTAACATCTTCGTCGGTTGGTTTTCGTAAATATGTTGGACCAAAATGATTAATCATTACTTCACAGAACAATGAAAGGTAAGTGTGAGAAGTTGTTTTACCCATACGAATGTACTCATCATTCGCATCCGCTGGAGTGCCATAACCTAGAATCCTTAAAGACGAAGTAACTTTTTGTTCAGGACTATGACCTCTAATATTCAGTGCATCAAACTAATAATTGAATTGAGGTTCCACTCGACAAAGCTCTTCAATAATATTTTTTACCAGATGACAAGGCATGCAGAATCGACCTTGAAAATCTCGATCAGAGTACACACAATTGGGAAGAAAATAATCGTGCATGAGCTTTTAATGGTAAAATTCCCTCCCTCGATACGTATATCTTCTTGATAATACTTATTTGGGCTCTCGAACTCTTGGTATTTGACCCGTATGTACAAGCATCAAAATTTCGATTAGTTTATTATCTTCAGCTTCCTCTTCGTCAATTTTTTGCAACCTCATACGATACCTTTCTTGTTGGAACCTGAACTGATTCATAATAATATCCCTTTCTTCATTAGATCTCGACATTGAGATGATTAATGAAACTTAAATTGAGAATATAGATGAAATATATGTAGAAGCATGTGTGAGTTATCTAAAGAGGTAAAAGGGCGTATATATAGGAACCATATGGGGAATAGTCGTTGCAGAATAACTAATGGGCGATAACCATTGTATCGCCAGCGTTATTATTTAAAGTGAGCGATTTTAACAATATCAGTAGCGCTAAAGTCTTTAACGCCAGTGATATTGTGAATATCGCTCGATAGCAACTAAGTCGCTAATTGGTTTCCCCATAGTGGCACAGATGGTTTTCCATGTCACCTGGCATGCCAAACACCATTTTTTTGGCATGTGCATAGGAATAGGCCTAAGAGGGTAGGTTTACGCCTGTACATGTACAAAGCAAGTGAGTTATCCATCTATGTCCCAAACAGATACGAACGTTATGGACACGAAGTAGATATAGGAAATACACTCGACTTGCCCTACTCCTTTCACTGCGAGGATGTCTTATATTGGTTGCCAACAGTTCCAAGTAAACTACACTTGTGTCACTTATCAGTAAGCTATGGACTAGATATCTCCAACATGATTGATTTGAGAATATTTTGTTTCTACTATCTTTTATCATTTATCAACATTTACTTTTGAACAGTGTCAGTAAGGTACTCACTCAGAGCTACCACCATGTTGCATTTAAAATGCAATAGCACTCGAGGAACTGACATCCCGTGACTGCAGCCAAATGTATGCTTGGCCAATTTTGGGTTGCAAGTGAGGGAGAGATCAGCGGTAATCAACCAGGAATTATGTTGGTGCATATTGTGATCATTCATTTCCCTGAACTACTTCTCCCCAAAAAACATGTCCAAACTTTTTTTTTAATAAGAAAAGAGTATGGTGCTTAGACAAGCTTCCTACTCGTGGTTACAACTTGGGTGTCAGCTGAGCTAGCTCTAGCATCCGATAATCAAGATTATTACAATCCTCCTTGAGATCATTGTTTCCAAAATTTTATAGTACTAGCATAATAGTATGTAAATCAGGTCTTCTCCAAGTTGAATCATAAAATAAAGTAGATTTCCTTGCTAGACTGTCAAGTTTAATGGCAAGTTTATTTTACTGAGCATTAAATTTGGTGAGCTTCCCTAAGAAAAAATCAATAGGATCATGGTTGTGGTTATTGTCCTGACTGGAAATTCTTCTCCCTATAAATTGATGTTGAACTTCTAGTTGGTAACCTTTCTTGATTGCATGTAGTGCTTCTTCATATTCTGCAGCAAAGTTGATGTTGTTTTTCCGCATAGTCTTCCCCCGTGTCAGAACAAGTTGAGCTCCTTTGCTTGTTCTTTCTGATCTACCAATTCTATTGTTGAAGTCATTAAAGTTTCTTGTGCCCATGCATTGACCTATGAGGGACAAAGCAACAAAGGAATAGTTAGTATAATTTTGATAATCACAATTGTCATGAATGAATTTGTTTGTCATGAATTTTCTTGTCATATAGGGATTTGACAGAGAACTTGTTGTTGGTGGTGAGAGCCCATTGGATTTCATCTAGGTCATTAGGGTAGTGAGATTTTTGGAGAATGAGTTATTGAGTTTCAGGAGTGAACCATTGGTTTAAGATGTTAATATCCCATTCACCATGGGTATTGAAAAGTTGATTGGCAGTTCTAAGATTTTCTGGGCATAAGGTAGGTTTGGGTATTCTGTCAGAAGTATTGTTAACCCATCTGTCCTCCCAGATAAGAATCTGATTTCCATTACCAATTCTCCAAATGTAGTTCTGCTGTATTAGAGCTATGCCTTCTAGAATTCCTTTCCAAATCCAAGAATCAGATGCTTTGGGTTTGGTGTCCATTCTTATAACTTTAGTTGCTGGATAGTGAGAGGCCTTCATGGTATTGCTCCAAATGGAATCTGGTTCCATAATTAGTCTCCAAGTTATTCTAGAGAGCATAGCCAAGTTGAAGAGTTCCATGTTCTTAAATCCAAGACCTCCTAACTCTTTGGGTTTGTTGGCAGCATCCATGCAAAGTAATAGATACCTTTGGATTTTTCTTGATCTTTATTCCAGAAGAAATCTCTTTGAATGGCATTGATCTCATTGCAGGTGGTTTTGGGAATTTTGAAACAGTTCATCTGATAGATACTGGAGGTAGAGGTGAAAGAATGGATCATGGTTAGTTTCCAAGCAGTTGAGAGGTTGGTCTTCCGTCCAACAAATCTGAACTTTAGTTTTCAACACAAGGTTTGAAAGCTTGTATCTTACTCTTGGTGGTGAACAATGGAGATCCCAGATATTTATCAGAAGGACTAATTCTTTGGACTTTCATGGTATTACTGATGCTGTCAGCTATTTCAGGAGCATTATTCTTGTTGAAGAATATGCCAGATTTGGAGACGTTTATTAGTTGACCAGAAAATTGCCCAAATTCATGGAATATATTTATTAGGTTGTTGCATTCTTGCATATTGGCTTTGCAGAATATCATGTAGTCATCAGCAAATAATAGGTGGTTGATGGCTGGAGCGTCCTTGCAGATTTTGACTCCTTGAATTTGATGTTGAGTTTCAGCATGTGTCAGATAACGAGATAAAACTTTCATGCAGAAAAGAAACAGATACGGTGATAGTGGGTCTCCTTGTCTCAGACCCCTGGTAGGTTTGAAGAATTTTCCAGGAGATCCATTGACCAAAACTGCTGAGCTAGTGGTTGATATGCATTGGTGAATTAAGTTACACTAGTGAGATATGAATCCCATTTGAGTTAAGACCTGTATCAGGAAGTACCAATTGACCCTGTCAAAAGCTTTGGCCATGTCAATTTTGATTTCCATAGTTCCATTTCTCCCCTTTTCCCCCCTTCTGGTGTTCATGTGGTGAATTATCTCATGTGCTATAGTAATATTGTCAGATATTTGTCTCCCATGTATAAAAGCAGATTGGAAAGGGGATATTAATTCAGGTAGCAGAGGTTTCAATATTTGGGCAAGAAGTTTAGAGATGATTTTGTAGGTGGTATTACACAGGGATATAGGTCTGAAATGAGAAGGTGTAGTGGGTTTTTCAATTTTGGGAATGAGGGATATGAAGGTTGAGTTCATCTCTTTTAAGATGTAGCCAGAAGTGAAGAAATGTTGAACCATGCTTATGACATCTTCTCCAAAAATGTCCCAGTTGGCTTGATTTTTTTTTGGAGGGAAACCATTTGGGCCAGGTGATTTGTCTCCAGCCATGCTGAAAACAATCTACTTGATTTCTAACGCTTCAGGTATCCTGATGAGATTTTGGTTCTCCTGATAGGTTATGGTGGAGGGGATTAGGCTTATAATGAAGGGGTTAAGAGTAGTAGGTTCAGCAGTTGCCATGTTGGCAAAGTGGTTTGTGAATGTCGGAGTGATCTCACAGGGTTTATGAATCCAGGTTCTATCCTCCTTTTGAATGGAGTCAATTTTGTTCCTTCTATATCTTTTCTTGGCAGCTAGGTGGAAGTAACCAGTATTTCTGTCCCCAAGTCTGCTAAGTTGGTCTCTGCTCTTAGTTTTCCATAAGGATTCTTGTATCTGTTGCCAATGATCCACTTGCTGTCTAGCTTATTTAATATCTCTTCCCTTGGTGGAATTAAACTGATGGTTGGATAACCAGTCCAGATGATGTATGCTTCTTTCTAGGTTATTCTTGATATTGCCATAAACTTCCTTATTCCATTTCTTAAGTTTAACTTTTACATATATGAGTTTCCTTGCAATTTTTATGGCTAGAGAGCCTTTGTGTTGGGTCTTCCAGCATTCAGCAATGATGCTTTCATACTCATAATGGTTGAGACAGGGTCCAAATAATTTGAATAGGATATGACCATGATTCCATGAAGGGTTGGTGTTGAGAATGATAGGGTTATGGTCAGAACCAATGGCAGTGAGTTTTGATATAGTGGTATTGGGTTGCATTTCTAGCCAAGATTCATCAGCTAGACCTCTATCTAATCTTTGTTCGGTGAGTTGATTACCAGATCTTCTGTTGGTCCAGGTGAAAGGACATTCATTGTAACTTAAATCAGTGAGATTAGCTTCTTCAATTTTGTCTAAGAATAACCCAGCTTCAGCTTGATCTATAGGATATTGGCTAAACTTCTCATGCTCATGAAGGACAAAGTTGAAATCACCCATGATTATCCAAGGCATGGAGTTAGAAGTATTAGTATTTTCAATCATTTTACAGGACTTGATCTTGTCACATGTAGTGTAAGGACTACCATAGAAGCATGTAAATAACCAAGGATCTCCATGCAAAGGATGAATAATGGCAATAATATGGTGGTATGAGAAGTCCTCAATAGTGATATCTAGAGTAGTTTTCCAGGCAAGCACTAGGCCTCCAACTGTTTTGGCCTTTTCTTTAGGTTCTACAAACAAAAAGTTAGTGACTTCTATGTTCCCTAGAATTTTATTGAGGTTGCTAGATTGCTGCTTGGTTTCAGATAAGAAGAAAATATCAGGATTGTGTTTGTTAAGCATTCTATTTAGGTGTTGACTAGTACTTGGTTGTCCTAGGCCTTGACAGTTCCAAGCTATGATGGAATAGAATTTCCAAAAGTATGAAATTATTGGGTAGCTAAAGATAATGATTATGTATCCTAATAAAGGGTTGATGAAGCTTCTAGACAATAAAGCAATGTTTATCCAAAGAAATTTGCACAATATGAGAACAACAATCAAGTCATAATAGTAAGAGAGGATGCTAGGTTTAGTGTGAGTTACCTGAGAGTTGGTGAAGGGGTTGGCTCCTTCCAGATTGCTAGTAGTGTCTTCAGTTAGAGGTTCCTCTTCTATTTGGGTAGACTACAGATTGCTTCTCTTTGCTGGTTGATGATTAGTCCATTGCAGAGAATGGTGATCAGAATGAGTAGGAGATGTGCACAATTTCCTCTTAGGATCCACTAGATGGGGGTGTTGTTCAGGGTCAATTCCTTTAAGTTTAAACTCATCCTTTCTTCTTTCCTAGATGAGATTTATCTGGTGATTGAAGTCCTTCATTATTTGTTGTTGGATATCAGCCAAGGTGGGGAGGTTATTGAGAGTATTTTTGGGAGTTATATTGGTGTTGCTGTGAGTATTGGTATTTTTGATCTTTGGGAAAAAATTTGTAGGGTATATTGGTTCCTCAGGGTCATTTGGGTTGGTAAAGATTGTATTTTTCTTTGTTGCAGCTGCCTTGATGTTACTTTTCTTTTTCAGAGTAGTGTCTCTGCTTCTGCTACCTTCCACAAGTTTCTTATATTTCTTTTGACAAGCCACATCCTGGGGATTGGTTATAGGGATGTCTCTAGTGATTGGTTGATCAAGGCCAGCTTTGAAGATTATATAGTTTGGGGAGACATCAAGTTCCTCAGTAGTGTTTTGGGTAAGAGCTTTCTATTATGCCAATCTTATTTTGACTGCGAATTCTTCAGCTGCATCCCTGTCAGTGTAATGGAGGATCTGGATTGGTGTTTTGGGTGGACTTGTTGGATGGTTACTAGTATTTGAAGAGGATGGGGTGGAGGGTGTGGATGGGTAAAGATTTACAGAAGTGGAAGGGTATTGGTTAATAGGGGTTTTCTGAGGGTCTTCTCTTTCTTCAATGCATAGAGGCCCAGGATGATCAAGGATTCGGCATACCTTGCAGAAAGATATACCAGTGAGAGCATAGGAAAGTTCCAACCAGTATGAGGTATTAGCATCCTCATAGGCATCAATACCATACTTTAGATCTCTTGTTACATCAATTGTGAGGAGGACTTCAAGATTCTTCTCATCATCATCTCTTTCATAATCTTTCTTAGATTCTTGAAATATACCAGCTGGTATTATTAGATTTCTTATGTCAGGGATGATGTGGGTTGGAATTCTTTTTACCAAAGTCCAGATCCTGACTTTGTAGAAGTTAGCTTCATCAATGTAATCTGGTCCTGAGGTTGGAACCTCAATGAGAACAATGAGCTTGTCAAAGATGCCCCTGGTACCTCCTTTTATGAACACTTTGTAATCTTCAATACTTTTTAACTTGATAGAGTAGTAGTTCCTCCTTTTCTTCCATAGGGAGATATCAACATTTCTTCTCAGTTCCCAGTTATTATTGATGAATCTGGATATAAATCTTGTTTCATGTAAAATTGTGTTGAAGTACCTTCCAATGAATACCCATTTCCAGTCTAACTTTTTATTTGGTAAAACATTTTCTTGGTTTATGAAGACCTTTGGAAACAAATCCTCGTGTATGTTAAGAGAGGAATTCATTTTCTTTACAAGATTGTCTATATTTTCAGTATTCTTGGTTCCTGAAGAAGATGCCATGGATGTATGAATAATAAGATGTAGCTTGATTATAAGGTAGGTGAGATAATTATGGTGGTGGGTGGGGTGGGGGGTACTGATATTGGAGGGAAATGTTGTTTTGTAGTGATGAACTTTAATTTGAATTTTGGAATTTTGATCAAAAGTGATCAGTAAGTACAAGCTGTTATTTTGTTGCAGTTGGGTAGGGTGGGTAGAAAGATAACCAAGACTGATCGTGTTGTATTTTAGGAGCCAGAGAGCTAGCAACCATGTGAAAGGCCACCTATGATAGCAAAGATTATAAATGATAGTATTGGGGAAGTTGATGGAGTTGACTACTAGAAATCTGTTGGAGTAGTACCTGTCAATAAAACAAGAAACAAAACCACAATTTCCAGGAATTGAATTGTAACTATGCCGGTGGTCATGTTGTTTTAGTTCTCTAGTATGATAATTTTTGTTTGTACTCTGATTGATGTCCTTACTCACAAAGATAAAGTTTTCCCATGTGATGTAATTGTACTTCCTATAGTGATGGGTACTTAGGCTATGACTATTGATTACGATCTTGTGAGGGAGACTTATCATGTAGCTAAGAGGTGAAGGCCAATCTAAACCTAAGTACTTGAAGAATCTCTTATTCTGAAATTTCTTGATGTTTTAAATATAAATTCAGAATTAATATTTGAGTACTGAGAATAATCCAAAGATTGTGTGAGGTCATACCTGAAATCATACCTGTGGGATGTATGTTTGTCTACTTGAAACTCTTTGTCCACTTTGGTCTTGCCTCTGAACGGTTTAGGGTCCCTTAGCGGGTCGGATTTTTGCTCCCAGAACTGGATAGGGTGAGACCGGATCCAAATCACTAACAATCCTTTGAAATAACTGCCAAGTGTTGAATGTCGCCTCGTATTAGCCAATAGACTTGAATAGCGTGAGTTAATATTTTGCATGCACCCATTGAGATTGAAGCTCCGCAAGATCTTGAGCAACCAATCTCTAGGTTGAAGAATCAAAGGTTGGGATATGATAACCGTTGGCCTTCCCAGGCATATAACCGTCTGCAAAAAATTAAGTTTTAATTTCCAGACCTGGAACTTCCAAAATTTCACAGACCCAAGAACTCTAAATCGGAGGAAGATTCTATTGCACTTCAGGAGTTGAATACGATCTTTATCAAGATTGTGAGAAGAATGGCTGATGATGTTCCAGCAGTCGGAGTACCCAATTTCAACATGCATGGCAAACATGTAATTGTTTTTAGCACTTAAATCCTTATAGATAATCCTTAGATTCATATTTTGTTTTTCTAGTAGAAAGAAAGTAAATGTAACTAATTTTAAGAATCTAAGCCCAAGTAACTTAAATTTCCTCCAATTTGATAGGTTATCGAAGTGAGTAGTGATAGTGAAACTCTGGATAGGGACATGCATGAAATTGTAAGTAATTCTGAAGGTGATAATGTAGAGATGGTAGCAGGGGTAAGTTGTTCTAGAGTCCCAAAAACAAGAGACACCCCAAGACCACCACAAGAAATTCAGTCTCAACTCCGGGGGGTGGATGATGGATGGGTAATAGTTGATGAGCATCCTGACAGGGGACGGTTTGTTGTGAATGGGGGGATGGTTCTCATAGGTAATAAAGAGGTGGTATGTGGAGGTACTAGGCAGGGTTTTTCTCCTCTCCAGTTCCAGAAACAAGCAAGGCCAAAATTCATGAGAATGATTCTCTTCTCCTCCCCAAAGATGAGGTGGTTTTCCCCAACATGTTTATGATGGCCCCTAAGTTACGACAGCTGGATGAGGATGTTTATGACATTGCTATATTTGGTCAAGGAGGGATTACAGAGCCACATGAGGTGCCGGAGGATGTAGTTTTGTCTAAGAGCCAGCCGAGACATGGAGGGAGATATTCCGTTGCAAGGATGGCGTCTGCACCAGAAGTTGGAGAGGGGGTACCTGTAGATGCACATGGATAAGCAAGGGGAGACTGTGCAGGAGATACTGGTGATGCATCCAAGCTAGGGCCATGCGGATTTCATCTCGTAAGACAATGTGATGTAGGTAATTTTATTTTTTGGTTTTTGAGGAGCTTTATGGTGTTACTACAGACAACTAATACTTGATATCTTGGTGTCCATAGTGCTAGTAGTAAAAACAAAGTTTAAAGATGTGTTTAAATAGTAATGTTTATGATACTGATTGTGGTAATGATTATGGGTTGTTCTGTTTGATTAAATTGTTGAATTTGTAAGTGTAATTTGTTGTTTAGATGTGGGTTGGGATTTATCATAGTGAGGGGTTTTGTTATGGTTGGTATGCTGAGGAACATGGTGTAAGTGTTGGGTTGTTCTAGTGAGGGTGTAGATTAGATGGGATTTCTTGCTAGGGAGCTTACAGTTTATAATCCATAGAGTAAGAACCAAGGGATTAGAGATACCTTTAAGAGAGTGTTGGGGAAACATAAATTCCAGAGCAAAGAGGTGCAAAACCATACAAGAGCAGTACTCAGATTCCATAGATTTAATAGGGGTGGCATTTATCTCTTTAGAGACAACACTTGGTAGCATCTTGTGCATGACCAGGGGAGGAAGGAGGGCTCCTAATTTGAGTTTAATCTTGCAGAGTATTAATTTATCAAACTTGGGTAGCATATAGTTTAAAGTGACAATCATTAAAAATTTGTGATTGTGGGTATGAAGTTTAGTATTCTTCAGTTGTTTAGGTTCCAAGGGGGCAGAGAGGGTGAAATAAGAACCCTTTGTGAACTCAGTAGTAGCCTGGAAGTACTCAGAAACAGAATGATTTGCAGTAGAAATACCCAGAGAAATTTGGGTATCAGTTGGGAAATCAGTAGAGAGGGTAGTGGGATTTTTGTTGGTGATATATGTGATATATTTGAATGTTGTGCTTGCAGTGATTTCTGAGTTTCCTGTGTAATTTGTGATTTCCTCAAAGTGTGGGTTGCTTGTGATTTCTGTAATTCCTATGTAATTTGTGATTTCCTCAAAGTTTGGGTTGCTTGTGTGGCTTGAGTGACTTGTGATTTCCGATTTGATTCTCATCTTCTCCACTTGAGAGAGAGCTGGGATAGTTGTTCTCATGGCAGTGTTGTTATGAGTCTGATCAATGAAGAAGTAGCAGGATTGATTGGAGAAAGTTGTTGCTGTCATTGGGTGATTTTCGGCAGGAAAGACCGGTGAAAAATAGCCGTTGAGATGACCGTTAAGGGAAGCAGACAAGAGAAATACGGGAAGCTAACCGGAAGAGAAAGAAAACCCGGTTGAAGAGAGAGGAGAGAAGGCAGAGCTCATTTCAAGATACTGTCCTCTATCGATTCTTATTAAACATGTCCAAACCAAAAAAGACTTTATCACACTCCAAAATTTTATATTTGATAAGGCTATTGATGTATCAATGTTGGCCTAGTACGGATCTCCACCATTGAAACCTTCCAAACACATAAAGCAATACAAAGCGTTGTTGAGTGGGAACCTTTCCCGGTCTCTCTCTAAACGTGGGCCTAGCAAAACTGCCAAGTCCACAAAATCCAAGCTTGGGATTACAATGTTGTAATCGGCAATGATTAATACACCGAGGGTGAAATCCGAAAGATTTCACCGCCTCTCACATGTTAGTGGGTTCCACCACCAAAAACGTGGCCCCCTATAAATCCCTGTGACAGCGGGCCTTCCAATTGTGTGAGACTCGGTGAAATCTGCGAGACTTCATCCTCGGTGTCTCTAGCATTGTCATGTCGTTAAAACACTTAGTTGTCTTATCAAGAAAAAAAAACATCGATAGGCCATAGTGTCCTAGGGATAAGTGCCCGGGTTGAAGTCGTTGGACCAACAACGACCAAAAATATACATAGCTAGGAATAGAAAAGTAGCCATATTCCCCGTCTGGATTTCCCATTTTCCATTTATTTTGGAGCTCTCTTTTTTGTTTGTGTAGGTATTAAAGAACTTGTAGAAATTACTATGTCTTTGCACCGATTACCTCTTTCTTGCGCCCATTTATTTCGCATGGATTACTGTAGTTATACACGAGTCCTATGCCATTGGACACTGATTATCGTCAGCAAATCTCTAATTAAATCGACAATAATCAGTACCGGTCCGGCTATGATGGGTACATGGCACATACTCTAAGTATGAGGCCCCTCCTCTCTGCGCGACATCTCACCATCTCAACCTAACATTAAAACTAAAAACGGCTTTCCTTAATATTGTTAAACACAAATATTTATATTACAGTCTTGTCCTTCGAATTTAACAACTTCATATAATGTTCAATGCAGTGGAGCTTTATCCAAGATCATTACATGCATTACAGGATAATATCGAACAACCCATTTGTTTACTCAGAAAACAAGAAAAAAAAAACAAGTACATACACAAGCGAAGGATAGGGCTTTTCATAACAAAATCTTTGTTCCCCGGGACGGGAAAAATCATCTAACTTAGTAGAGCTTACACCATAATAGAATGAGAAATTGGGTCAATTGTCCAAATATTTTTAAAACATGATTATAATGGACGGGTAAAAATTAGTATGGGTGAAATGGACACAAAAAAATAGCAAGAATGAATCTGGATTCATCCTGGTTTAAACTTAAAAATTTACGAGGGTGAAACTGGATGCATCCTGACATAAATTTAAAAAAAAATATGAAAATGGGTAGGATGAAACTGTTTACATCTTGACTATTTTTACATTCTCGTCCATTTAAACAGTATCAAATTTTACATGTCTTTTTCACCCAGGAATTGCCGTTATTGGGTTAATTGACCAATTTTGTGTAATAAAAACCTCGTTTAACAATCAGGAAGATAAAACCTATTAAGGAAATTCTCCGATGCTCATAAACTATGTCCAAAAATGTGTTTGGCACCGCTACAACTCCCATAAACACTTCTAAGACAACTTAATTTGTTCACTAAATCACTTTGTGTTTGTGAATCATGGTTCAAGTATTGAGTGTTAATTAACACAATTATGCTTATAAATTCATAAGGCATATTTACCATGAACTATAATTTTACACGGTTCCAGAACCCTGGACCATAGTGTATATTATTCCATGTTATTTCAAGGCGAACTTCTCACATGCTTACATGAATACCTAATAAGAATTTTATCTGAACTGATAAAGTGTTTATTTGAATCTCAAGTTATCTTAGCTTGAATTCAAAGTTACCTAGAGCCTTGAAAATCTATAAATAAAGAGACTCAAATAATTGGGAACTTCAATCCGACACTTTTGTGTCCTTGTTGCTTTCTAGAGTCGTCTTCTATTAACCTAGGTTTCCTCTGAGAAACATAATTAGGTTTATGACTTTAAGACTTCACTTAGTGATTCCTAAAGATAGGTCTAACTATATAGTTAGTGTATCCTGATTTATTTCTTATTGATTTTTGAGGTTTTTATTAATTTCCAATTAGGAACGAGATAGATAGAATATGCAAAGTTCTCTTCGTCTCAGAATTTTTGATTCCTCAAGATAGATATCTAAACTCTTCCTTATTGATCGGTTTAGATTGTTCTTGAGAGGTGGTTAGTAGTCCAGGATTTTCATCTAACTGAATGTAAGTGTTCCTAATGCGTGAGGGTTACTAGCTTTGTTTATTTAGTAATAGATTTCCAAGACTTAAATTAAAAGATCTATAATGAAATCAAATCGTCTCGTATGTTAGAGGGATATTTGTATCAAAAATCTTCACTTGGGTTGAAGCAACTGTTAGGTTGTAAGGACGTCATCTTATGACATCTTAATATAGTTTGGTGTTCAAATCTGGACGAGGTTCTAGGGTTTTTCTGCGGGTGACAAAACTTATGGTGTCTTATGTTTTTATTTTTCCTTGTTATATTGTTTTATTTTTATAATAAAAATAACACAAGTAGTTGGTACTCAATCTAGGTAGTTTAAGTCCTTATTAACTGTGATCGATAATGAAACATGTTCTTATTGAATTCGTACCTTGAAAGATAGATAACAAGTTTATACTTGGCATAATTCAGATCTTCTTGATTTGGATACGACTAGATTGATCTTGGATATTGATTTGTGAGATCATCCAAGAATTCTGGTTGGTGGACTTCTTAGTCTAGACATATTGATTATGGAAGAGAAAGAAAAATTAAAACTCTATATACATATTATTCAAAGAAATTTAATCAGATATGCTTGCAATTGTATTAGGTTTTGTCCATACAGGTTGCCGAAAGAAAAAGTTGGTGGTGCACTTGTACCCTATCCTTTTCAAGAGTATAAAACTGTTTCTACCTATCTGCAATCTTATGGATTTTTCATTGAATGTCTTGTCCCACACACATAAAAAAAAATGGCATGGTTGAACGTAAACATTGACACATTGTAAATACTGGTCTTGCGCTAAACCATGCTTATTTGCCTCTCACCTTCTGGTCTTATGCTTGTGAAACTACTAACTACTTGATCAATAGACCGTCTTCATCGTGTTTTAACAATAAATGTCATCTTGAAACTTTATTTCATTATGTATCTGACTATCATTTTATCAATATTTTTGGTTGTTCATGTTTGTTTGCGTCTTTACAACTATCATAAGCTAGAGAATGTATCTGTCAAATGCATATTTTTAAGATATAGTTTGCAACAAAAGGATTATTGTTGTTTGAATCCTCACACAAATACGATTATTATTGATAAGAGCCTAAATTACATCTTTTGAATATTGATTTCCTATGCTTTTCTTAGTTATTTCTCTTGTATTTTTGTATATTACGCTTTGTTTTGCTTTTACAGGCACTCTGGAGTCGTACGGGCGAAAAGAAGGAGAAATCACCCATTTTGGGCAAAAAGGTCATTTCACAGGCAAACACTATCTGGATCCCAGTCAAGGTTAAGGGGTGACTCTATTTGGAGGAATACTAATTACAGTCAAGCTAAGGTTAAGGGATAGCCAGTTTGTTAAAAGCATCAAAGAAGATACTCAGGGAACCATCTGGGGTGGCTCTTATGTTGGGTGTTTCAATCCCACCAACCTCTTTAATCCCTAAAATCGAGAGATTTTTCTCTCATTCATAAATCTCACCTGAAAATGAGAAGAAAGAAACGCAGTTGTTACCGCTTCATACCAGATCGAGAAATAAGAGAGGAAATGGAGGCCCCGTGTTTGAGTTGCAGAGATGGTGCTTCTAATGGTGTTTGTAGTCAAGATTAGATCGAGATGATGTTCATGGGATTAGAAGATTGGAAGGAGGAACTGAAGCTGCTGAATTCTGTAGTTGAATTGAGAAATCTAATAACAAGAAAATGGGATCTGAGGCTAATATTTCTATGGGTTTCAGATGATTGAAGAGGCGAAGTTGTTGTCGATCTTAGAAATGGAGTCTGGGTTCGATTTAATGATGAATTTCAAGGGTTTGGTAAATTGATAAATGAATTGAAGATGGGTTCAATCTGTGGTTGATTTGAACTAAAATAGATGGGTTTCTGGAATTAAATTATAGGGAGAAGATGATGAGATGCTTCTTGAGATTGATGAGTTCTGCTTCTGCAGTTAAATCGAGAAGATGAGAAGAAGATGGTGGTTACCGTAATGGGTTCAAAGGCCGTGATTCTAGTCTAAGAAGAATTGATGGGTTTCGAGTTGGTTGCAGTTGCAGTGAAGAGTTGGTGCTGTAATGGAATCAGAAATTAGGCTGTTGGTGGTCTGTTTAGATCAAGAAGAACACATACAAGAAATTGATGTTTCTGCGGAGATAAAGGTGTAATTCGAGATGGGTATGAGACCGTAGAAGAACAAGACCTGTTGTTGCTGTGATTTTGGGTAAATGAAGTTCAATCGAATAATTTGTGTGCTGCTATGGGTCTAATGGAGGTGGTTTGCAGTCGGATTGTGAATTTCCGGTGACATAAAAGAATAGTTGTTGGTGGTGTTGGAATGAATGATTGAATAGATGTATGGTTAGGTTTGTTACAGGTGAATAGAGAGGCCTAAAATTGGCCGGGAACCAGCCCAAAACAGAGGAGACTCTGCCCAAATTTCCCCTCCGGAGAGTTGACTCGGTACCGGCGATAGCGATCCAGACGAGTCCGTTGACCGATCCTGATGAATGACTCAGTGAGTAAGCCGAATCAGCATGATTCAGAAGCTGACTAGAGCTAACTCACTCTTTGCCTTGACTCCCTTGACTAACAGAAGACCATCTTGACTGTTAAGTTTGACGGTGGACTGACGGAATATTTTTTCGACGGAATGGTATCTCAGGTAGCCGGCAGTCACAGATTCCGGCCAAAACCCCAGTTTTCCGGTGAGCGTTTTTGGGACAGATTTTCTACACGGGTTTTCTCATACATGGGCTTGAGGACTTCTATCTATTGGACCTTTGAAGGCTAGACCTAATTTGGAACAAGAAGAGCTATAAAAGAGAAGACTTTTCTCAAAACCTAATATCTTTTATCTTACATCTTCTTCTACTTTTGTTTCTTGGGTTTACAATATGATAGGGTTTCTCTTTGTTCTTGTTATGAACTCCATTAACATGAGTACCTAGTTTTTATTATTGGTTATGGAATAATGGGATTTCACATAATATGCTTTTTGATATGATAAATTAGTTTTGTCTCCATATTATCGATTATGATTCATCGTTTATATTGCTATATGATTTGAATGCTTGTTTGGTCGAGTCTAGAATCGATTGATTTTGTTTTCATTTCTATTGCTAGATTAGGGTTTGTTATACGTAAAAGTGATAGATTCCTGATTACAAGTAGCATGAATATGGTTATAGCTTGTAGTGATACATCCTTATGATCATATGTGAACCATAACCTTTGTTAAATTGAATTAGTGCGCTTTCCACGTTCGATTGCTTTGATTGGCCTAATTTCATAGAACTTAATGCATCTAGGGAATTAAACTTGATTATTTCTTTTACACGTTAGGTTGTTCTCTTAGATAGAACTCATACTCGCATCTTTGAATGTGTTTGTTGATGACAAAAGGAGATTTACGGTATTTTCTTGCGATCAAGGTATCCTAGGGCTTTTGATAAAACTAGAGATTAAATATCAATTCTAATTATTGTTTTGAAAGCATATTTGTGAATGAAGATGAATCCTTAACCAATATCTCTTCTATTTGATTTGTTTGCTTTTATATTTGTTTGCTTTATTAAAACTCAGAAAAATTCCCCGTGTTATTTATAGGAAACCGAAAATATATTGACAACCTAGTCCTCTCTGTGGGATCGATCCTTTCTTTCCCTTGATATATTTATATTTTGAGTAGTGAGAAAGTGTAATTTATTTTTGACGCATACGACAGCGATCAATTATTTCTCAGAATGTTGTTTTGAAAGTGAGTTTCTATGTCCTTCCATGTTTTCTTCTTCCTAACCAGTCAGCCAAATTACAATTTATTCTCTTGCTACTATTTCCACTATTATTTTCTGATTATTTTAATCACCACCTCCACTTGTTTCATCTCCACCTACACCTGCTTCATCACCACCCCAATCTACTTCAGATGCCCATTCTTTACCAGTTATTCTACCTTTTGACTCCACTCACTTCATGACAATCAGGTATATAAATGATATTTAAAAACCTAAAGTGTTTGCATGTTCTATTGCTTCCGTAGTCTGTAATGACAGTTAGTGAACTCCTACTTTTTTTACATGTGTTAAAAAGATTCCAGTTTGAGAAAACCAATGACTGATGAAGTTCATGTTTTAGCTGAGAATGAACCTTGGTCATTTGAATCTCCTCATCCATAGCAGAATATTGTAGGGTGTAAATGGGGCTTTAAGATAAAAAGAAAGGCAGATGATTCTATAGAAATATATAAGACACGTCTAGTGGCAAAAAGGTATAATCAAATTGAGGGCATTGTTATCAAGACACATTTAATCCTGTAATAAAGCCAACCACTATTTGGATGAGTCTAACTGTTAGTTTGTATAAGGTCCAGAGTGTTAGGAAATTAGATGTAAATATTGCCTTTATACATGGTACTCTTTTGGAGAATATCTACATATCTCAACCACATGGGTTTATTGACAATAATAAGCCTCATCATTCTTGTAAACTCAAAAAGTCCATTTATGGTCTCAAGTAGGATCCTCTTGCCTGATTTGATAAGCTTAGTTATTTTCTATTAGCTCAAGGCTTTCAGGCATCCAAGCCTATACTTATTTATTCTTTAGAGTCACTTCTACTGAATATCTATATGTGTTGATTTATGTGGATGATATTTTGGTAACTGGTAGTTTTTCTGCAGGTATTTCCCCTCTCTTATTTGTTTTTTGGAAGGAAATTTTTATTTAAGACCTTGATCCCTTGTCGTTTTTTTTTGGGAATTAAAGCTACTTACAACTCATATGGTATCCACCTCAGTCAGAAACAATATTTATAACGTAGGATTACCAAGTACACAACCAACTTTTTCGTTTGGACCTATAAGACAAAACCTAATATAATTGCAAGTAGACCAACTTAATGATCCTTGTGTTAGAGCAATGCTCAATTAAACCCACAAGTTTTTCTATCTCAAGCTTGTTGTCAATGTTAGATGATCAAAACTATATTTTGAATTTTATTCTACTAAGTCAAGTCTCAGACTAAGTTACTGTTAGAGCATAGCTCGGTTGAACCCACCAAGCGTTCGTATGTCAAGTTTAGTTGTCATATTTTAATATCAAAACTCATCTAGAGTCGCTTGATTAAATACGAGAGTCAACTTCGTTTAGGTTAGAGTATAAAGTCTAGGAATGTTGAGACGTACAAGTATTACTCCGAAGACCTGAAGAATTTGAAGAAGTAACGACTACAACGACGACATCATCCTTCCTCTTGAGGTTAGTAATATTGACTTGATCTTGTTTCCATTCCTAACGTACCTTTCAAGTCAGATTATATTGAAAACATAACATGCAAAGATGTATATACATAATACTCTATTGGTTAGACTTGGTCATGAAATTATGGTTAAAGTGTCAAGGAATTTATTGAATTACGACGTATAACGCTTATCTTTTGAACTTCGTAAATACGACATCGACATAATCTATTGTATTTAGTTGTTTGATTATATGTGCATTATATAGGTATGATTTCACCCAATGAAATAATGTTTTATAACATTTGTTTAAAGGAAGTTCGTATATGAACTTGTTTTATAATCGAAAGGAAATCATGATAGCTCAAGTTCTTTATTGAATGACCAATATAAGATGACAAGGTAGAACCTATCTTAACTTGTTAAGATTTATGGTATAATCGGCCATAGCCTATATAATATAGCTAGTTATAATCGGTCACGATCTACATCAGAAATCAAGGTGTAACCGATCACAAGCTATATTCGAATCCAAGTTGTAACTGGTCACAGGTTACTTTGGGATGCAAGGTATAGCCGGTCACAAGATGAATTGGGAAGTTAGTTGTAATTAATCACAAGCTACCTTTGGGAAGTAAGGTGTAACCAATCACAAGCTAACTCATTAAGTAAGGTATAACCGATCACAACTTACATTGTGAGGTTGGTACAACCGATCCCAGAGAAAAACCAAGTTTTCAATATTCACATATCTCTTTGTGTTTTGTGTGAATCTTGGAATTAGGGTTTGCTTAGAAACTTCTAGTTGTCGACATTATTTGAACATGTACATAACTCATATCATTTATTTTTCAAAGATATTACTTGATACTCAAGGTGATCTCATGTCCGAAAAAGTGAAAAGCATTTAATTATGATTTTCATCATATATGTTTTAATTACCAGTAATTGAAGCATATCCTCTGGAAAATATTATTAGTTAATGTGCTAGACTAATAATAGAAGTTTTCTGTGAGAGTTTTTGGAAATATAGTTTGGAATTTATGTGGAAATAGGAAAACCGTAATTAGGTACTTTAATGAGAATATCTTGAGAATATTTTCGATTTTGGAATTTCCTTGTTGTCCAAACAACCTTGGTGTATAAATATTTGAGTTTGCATTTCTTGCAAACCATCTTAAGAACCAGGCAAACCTCATTTTTGTTTTTTCTGGTGGAGCCATCTATCTGGAGAGGAAAGTATCCTAATTAGGTGAAATCTCTTACGACCGCTCATTTAAAGACTTTTGTGAGATCAACAAGCCCTACGAGTACCGTTGGTGGGAAAATAAAGAATTGCATTGTTATTATAGTTTTTGATTATATATTTGATTGACTTTCGGTTGTTGAAACTTTGATTGCACCTAGTTTGTTTATTCTTTAGAATCTTCTTTTCTAATATAAATTCACTCAAACTAGATCAAAGTATTGATAGGATCTTTAGAACCATTTTTGGATCTAAAGACATCTTGTAATAATCCATTGTTAACAGACTCTGTTCTGTGCGTATTTTATCACAAGAGGTTTCAAGTGGTGTTGTGCAGGTTATTGAAGACTAACGAAGATTTGAAGACGACGAAGATTTTCTTATTAGTTTTCGTATCTTGTGAATTGTGTGCACAAACCTTGATCATATGGGATCCAACTAGAATCAGTTTATCTTTGATAGACTCGGTTGATTAGTTGCATGAGATCGGCATCACCTTATAGTTTATCTTTGAGATATATATTATGATTATTTCGGTAATCAAATGATAAGTTGATCTAACCAGACAAAGGAGTTTGTTAGATTAAACAGAAGAGCCTTTGTCAATGACTCAAATATATTATTACCAAGATTGAATCGAGTGGTTACCAAACAGATTTATCCTTTACTGTTTGGATATGATCTAAAGGATTGGTGATTCATGTACATGACTCTATTAGTCAAAGGCGCAGGGATACTGAGAAAACTAATTAGTTAGGGGTAGTCTGCTTGGTATCAATTATACGAAGTTAGTATTAGATTTTTTATAGCAGCTTAATACTGAAAGTATTCAAAACTGAACAAGGTCCCGGTTTTTTTTTTCCAGCATTTGCGGTTTCCTCGTTAACAAAAACTTGTTGCGTCATTTAGTTTATTTTTCTATATTATAATTGTTTATTATAATTAAAGTAAATTGCACTTGTACGTTAATCCGTAACACTTGATATAGATCCTATATAGAGTTTCGGTTATTATTGGACCTATTTTCAAGTGATCACTCAGTTGTTGTATTGTCTCGATCTTGAATCCATAGTCAATAACATAAGTGATCTTGTTGATGTATTGTCTTGATATCGTATCCATAGACGATCACACGAAGTATGTACTAAAGTTGTTGTATTGTCTTGACTTAGTCCATAGACGATCACACTTGGTAAAGGATTTATAGGTTTATAAATAAAAGATTGTGGTGTATTTGGGTACCCTCGTCTTTTCAATTAGAATTTGTTAGTTGAGTATCAGACATCACCCTCGAAGACTGAAGATCAATGAAGAGATTTGGAGAACTTCTATATCATGTATATGAAGACTGGACCATTCTATTTTATTCACTATCTTACCATTCTCTCTTTTTGAGACAATATCATATGACTTCTAATAGATTTACAAAGAAGAAATTTCGAGTCAAGCATGTCTTGTTAAAAATCTCGAAATATGATTCTAAGCAAAGATGTTCAACGATCCTTAACAATATTAGTTCTAAACAATTTATTGTGTGAATTAATTTGTGGATCAACTGAAAATTTCCCATGTAAATAATTTGATCATGCCGGAATGTTTTAAACATCATAAGAGATAAATATTAAACTTTCTGATATTTCTACATACTCAGGGTAGGTTGGAGAACCAGTTCACAAACCATATATCTCTGAGTTTCAGAAATACATGAAGGTTGGCGAACCACTTCGCAAACCTCAAGTTCACTAGGGGACATCTCATGAACCGTGGTCAACTGATTTCGGTAATTATGTAGGTTGACAAACCTGGTTCATGAACCGTTGTACCATGACTCATGAACAAGCCTAACGGTTCACGAACTGTTGTACCAACCATCCAAGTTTAAGATTTTAGAAAATGCTCAAAGACTTATTTTTTGAATATGTTTAGCATTAACAAAACTCTCTCAAACACTAAGACTTCATTTATAACTTAAACACTTATGTGTGCACATCATGATTAAATTCTTAGGTGTTTAAATGAACATCAAATTTCTTGATTCTCTCCATACTAAATAATCACTATACATGGTTCCAGAACCGGTTCCTAGTGTATATTATTCTATTATATCTTCAAAAATTAAAGTGCTTGCTTGATTCTCAAGTTATCTTAGCTTCAATTTTAAGCAACCCCAGGTCCTTGAAAATCTATAGATGTAGATGCTCTTCCAATTGGAAAAATCAATCCCTGACACTTTTTGTCGGAGTTGATTATAGAATCGTCCTCTATAGACCTAGGTTTCCTATGAGAAACATAATTAGGTTTACCTTGATAGTTCGGGTATTCTAATGTTGTTTCTCTGTTATCGAGGTTTTTTTAATCTCTTTCGGTCAAGATAGATAGTAGTCGTAAAGTTCTCTTCGTTTCAGACTTTGTGATTCCTTAAGATAGATATATGAAAACTGATCATAAATGATCTTTTGAAGATTGTTCATGAGATGTGGTTAAGAATATAGGTTGATCTTTGGGAGTCGTAAGTTCCGTATTTGTGAGGTGTGCTGGATTTGTCTATGTCAAATAGATTTCATCACCTTGATATTTGAACTAAACGGAAATCAAATAGGCTTATCTGTTAGAGGAAGATTGGTATCAAAAGTCTTCACTTAGGTTGAAGCAACTCTTAGGCCGTAAATGATGTCATCTAAGAGAATCAATTTCCTAGAGCCTTGAGAGGTTCAAGAGAAGTAAGGAGCCCGAATCTAACTGAATACCTTGGAGGGTGGATTCGGTAACAACTACATTTCAGTCTAAAATATTATATTAAGCTAGTGTCTGCAGCGGGTTAATACAGTTTGGTATTCAAATCTAAAAGAGGTTCCGTGGATTTTCTGATATTGTGGTTTCCTCGCTAACAACACTTATGGTATCTTGTGTTTTTCCTTTTATGTATTATATTATGTCTGCCTAATTACAATCGATTGCGAGACTAGTTTCTTGTAGAATTCGTATCTTGAAAGATAGATAACAAGTTTAATTACTTGGCAGAATTCCGATTGAATTATTTGGATACGGCTGTATTGATCTTAGATATTGATTTTTGAGATCATCCAAATAGTTTGCTTAACAATCAGGTCCACAGACAGATTTTTGAGATCATCTTGTGTCTATATACATACTTATTGAGTAATGGTTAAAGATATAAACTCTATATATATATTTTTAAGGATCATTCAGTTGGTTAATTTACGTACAATTGTATTAAGTTTTGTCCATATATGTTGTCGAACGAAAACTTTGGGTGTGTAGTTGGTACCCCTGCGTTTTAAGATCTTATATCTCGAGCACAATGTTTAGTATGACACATTTTGAGATGATGACGGTGAGAAAATAGACGAAAGAGGGAAGAAAGAAGAAGAGAAGAAGGAAAAAAAAATTTTGGCTAGGTAAAAGATGAGATGGATTTTAATTTCCCGTCTTTGTTTTTATCTAATGTAACTCAGAAGGTAACCTACTAAAATTTAGGACACCTCTTATAACCAAAGGATGGATGGCCTTATAACTTACAGGTCCCCTCTAAATGAGCTGGTGCCTGAACAAAACAAAACAAAATAAAAAATGATAAGGTTCATTCAAAAAATAATTAGAGTGGCCATGTAAGAACACATAGCCTCAGGCATCGGCTATAAAAATGAGTCTAAATTGTTACACGTGTGTTCGTTAGTTTGAATTTTCAAGATTTTTTACTCTGAGAGGAACATATACCAAAAATTTTACCGCAGCTCAAAATTATCATACTCTGCTAAGTCAAAAATTAAGAACTAATTGGATCAAATTTGGTGATGCTAATACCAAATTCTTTCATACTTCTATCAAGCTTAGGCAAGCCAGAAATTCTATAGTTGAACTAGAATATGAATATGGGAATCTTATCACTAAACAGTGTGATATTGCTACATTACTCATTAATTACTTTCAGTCAAAATTTTCAGCTCAACCAGTGCAGATATCTACCTTTATTTTGGAAGCTACTCATCAACTAGTATCAAATGAAGATAATAAAAACTTTGAAATGATTCCTATAGCAGATGAAATAAAAATGGTTGTTTTTGAATTAAATCAAGATGAAGCACCTGGTCCTGATGGGTTTACAGGTATTTTCTATAGGATGACTTGGGATATTATTAGTGAAGATTTAATAGATGCTATCCAGTACTGTTGGTTTAACCAAGAAAATCCCTCAGGTTTAAATTCTAATTTTTTAGTTCTACTGCCAAAGGTTAAAGGAGCCAAGAAGGTAAATCAATTCAGACCTATAGGTTTGAGCAATTTTTGTTTCAAGATTATTACCAAGATTATTAATACCAGAATGAACAACATAATGCACAAATTGATATCTCCACAACAATGTGCATTTATTAAAGGAATAAATATACATGAACAAGTACTCTTAGCATTTGAACTTGTTAATGAAATGGGTATCACAAGAAGAGGAGGTAATGTTGGTCTAAAATTAGATATTTCTTAAGCTTATGACACTCTCGGTTGGGATTTCTTATTATCTGTCTTCAAGAAATATGGATTTTCTGGAAGATTTTGCAATTGGATTTGGATACTTCTAAAAACTACCAAAATATCAATTATTCTAAATGGTGATCCAATTGGATATTTTGGTGTTAATAGGGGAGTCAAGAAAGGATATCATCTATCTCCCATTCTTTATGTACTTGCTACAGATGTTCTAAGTAGGAAAAATTTTCAATTCATTCAGAAAAAGAAGATACAACCAATGGTAATCAGAAATAAGATTTATCTTTCTTACTTATTTTTTGTAGATGACATATTCATATTTTGTAATGGATGTAAATCAACACTAAGACACCTCAAACTACTTTCGCTGGAATATCAAGGTGCATCTGGTCAACTTATTAGTGCTGCTAAGAGTAAATGTTTTGTGGATGGTACTTCCACTAATAGACAGATGCAGATTGCAGAATTCATGGGAATGCCTTTGTCTTTCTTCCCTGGCAAATATTTGGGAGTAATGTTAGTTCAAGGGAATATCAGAGCTGTACATCTGTGGTCTATTGTTAAGATCTTGCAAAAGAGATTAGCCACATTGATTGGTAAATTCCTAAACTTTCAAGCTAGGATAACTCTTATAAAATATGTCTTGAGCAACATTCCTTTGTATAATATGTCCATATACAAATGGCCAAAGAAGGTAATTGATACATGTGAAAGAATCATTACAAATTTTCTATGGAGTGGGCAAGCAGATGAGAAGAAATTTGTAACTATATCTTGGGAAAAAGTTTGCTCACCAATGTAAGAAGGTGGTCTGGGAATTAGAAGATTTGAAGATATCAACAAATCCATACTGATGAAATTATTACGGAGAATCCTTACTTCTAATGAAGATTGGGCTAATTTTTTCCTAGCTAAATTTAAAGACAAACATGGAAGGTGGATCACTTACTATAAAAAAATCAACCATCTAGCCAGGTATCAAATGGATAATTCATGAATTTGAAGAAAATACCAGGTGGATTATTGGGGATGAAAGAAACACTTTTTATGGCATGATGCTTGGATCCTAGATAAAAGTATCATCAAATACTTCCCGGATAATCCTTTTATTCAACCGCACCTTCATATGAAAGTGGAAGCTTTAATTCATGAGAATGCATGGGTCATTCCAGAAGACTTCTTAACTTTCTTCTCTACTGATGAGTTACCTTTACTTTCCTCTGGCCCTGATAAACTCATATGGATAGTAACTCAAGATGGTAAATTCTCAGTACACAGTGCTATAAATTTAGTTAGGAGGAAACAATCTAAACTAAATTGGTACAAGAAGATATGTAAAGCTTGTGTGCACCCCTCTACAGCTAGCAACATTTGGAAAATCACTAGAGGAGCCTGCAACACTAATGAAAATATTCAAAAAAAAAAAGGGGTATGAAACTAGCTTCAAGATGTTTCTTATGTTTTAAAAATCAAAATTCTACTCACCATATACTGTGGGATTGTGACTATGGTCAAATTCTATGGAGCTAGATTGGTGGTGTTTTTGCATTTAAAAATCCAAAATCTTTTGAGGAGATTATCCAATTTTGCAAGGGTAAAAGTCCTGTAATTCAGGAAATCTGGATTATTGCATCTTTCAACATCATGGTAGATATCTGGTTTTCTTGGAATTACTTTTGTTTTGAGAACATCAAACCGGATAGTGCAAAATCCATAAAGAGAATAGATTTACTCACCTTGATCTTTGATCTAAACGGAAACCAAATAGGCTTATCTGTTAGAGGAAGATTGGTATCAAAAGCCTTCACTTAGGTTGAAGCAACTCTTAGGCTATAAATAACGTCAGCTAAGAGAATCAATTTCCTAGACCCTTGCGAGGTTCAAGAGACGTAAGGAGAGCGACTCTAACTGAATCGATTGGAGGATGGATTCGGTAACAACTACATTTCAGTCCAAATTATTATAGTAAGCTAGTGTCTGTAGCGGGTTAATACAATTTGGTATTCAAACCTAGACGAGGTTCCGGGGATTTTTTGATATTGTGGTTTCCTCGTTAATAACACTTATGGTATCTTGTGATTTTTCTTTTATGTATTATATTACGTATGCCTAATTACAATCGATTGTGAGACTAGTTTCTTGTAGAATTCGTATCTTGAAAGATAGATAACAAGTTTAATTACTTGGCAGAACTCCGATTGAATTATTTGGATACGACTGTAGTTTGCTTAACAATCAGGTCCACAGACCTTGTGTCTATATACATACTGATTGAGTAGAGGTTATAGATATAAACTTTATATACATATTTTGAAGGATAATTCAGTTGGTTACGTGCAATTGTATTAAGTTTTGTCCATATATGTTGTCGAACGAAAACTTTGGGTGTGTAGTTGGTACCCCTACATTTTCAGATCTTATATCTCGATCACAACGTTTAGTATGAGACATTTTGAGATGATGACGGTGAGAAAAATAGACGAAAGAGGGAAGAATGAAGAAGAGAAGAAAAAAAACCGGAAAGTTTCGGCAAGGTAAAAGATGAGATGGATTTTAATTTCCCGTCTTTGTTTTTATCTAATGTAACTCAGAAGGTAACCTACTAAAATTTAGGACACCTCTTATAACCAAAGGATGGATGACCTTATAACTTACAGGTCTCCTCTAAAATGGGATGGTCCTTGAAAAAAATTAAAAGAAAAAAACAAAACAAAACAAAAAAGATAAGGGTCATTCAGAAAATAATTAGAATGGCCATGTAAGAACACATGGCCTCATGTATCGGCTATAAAAATGAGTCAAAATTGTTACACATGTTCGTTAGTTTGAATTTTCAAGATTTATCACTCTGAGAGGAACATATACCAATGTATCGCAGCTTTCGAAAACTTTCAAGTTCTATAAATTTCAAATTATCTCCTCTTCTTCCCATCAAATTTTTTATATTCTTTCTCTTTCCCGCGTAAATCTTCTTTCAGAAAATATGAGATACGATGAAATCATCATTATTATACTCACACCAACAACTCTGTCACACTGAAATCCTTACAAAATCAGAAGTTAAAACCATAATTGAAGAAGCAGTACTCAATTTCCTCAAAATCTTAAATTCTCCAACATCTCCAGTCATATATGATATCTATTGATACAACGAAACTCGAAGAAGAGTCGAGTCTGTTATGGATTATTAATCGATTATCTTCGATCTTTCTTTCTTATTATTTTACAACAAGGACACTGATGAAATTTAGTTCTGCTAAAGCCTCCGTCAGAGGTAATCACAAAATCATAATCAATTACTTTAAAAATTCAATTGATAAATAAGATGATGACTTGGTCCCGGTTCCCGGGTGAAATATTGTGGTGGGTCCTTCGAAAATTGGTGTTATTAGTACCCTTTTTGTTCCGATTTGTTTTATTCTTTCTTCTTTCCTCCACTCCTCGGAAAGGAAGAATATTCACTTATCTTATATACTAATATAAAGAAAAGAGCTCTTTTTGGTGAGGTTAGTTGTCCCTATTTTTTACACATTTATATAAATACCATTGTTTTAAAAATATATCAAAAAATTTAAAAACTTAATATCTTTCAAAATATACATCGGATTTTTTTTTAAATTTATATAGTTGAAAAGCTCTTTTAATTATCTATGTAACGAGTACAAATAAGAATAGTAAAATTTTGTTTTAGGAAAAAAATTCATGGCTTTAAAATTTAGTATTGTTGGTAAAAATTCAATCATGTGCATCGCACATGTGTCCTTACTAGTATAGATAATTAATTCAGGACAAAATTAGTAGTCAAATAATAAATCCGTTTGGTATGCATTCAGTAAACTATAAAATAAATTGGAAGTTGAATGAATGTACATACAACTTATGAAGAGTAAGTGATCCTTCCATAAGAGGTATGATTGATTATGTGCTTCGATTTTGTATGCTCTGAAAACATTTTTTTCGTCAAGGAGTTTAAATTATTAACAATTGTAGGGGAATATGTGTCTTCTCTTTTCTTCTTATTTTTTTTGCTGAAATCATGTTTCTGATATCAAAAAGAAAATCCACTTTTTCATGTGTATGGCCAATTAGACTCTAAAAGAGGTTTAACAGAGATTTTGATGGTAGTAAGTACTAGATTCTAGTATGAACATACATTGTTGACAGTTTCGTATTCGATTGATTAATATCAAGATTATTATTATTTTTGACATTAATAGAAATATGATTCTTATAAAGATAGAACTAAGCTAGTATACAGTAAAACTTTTGTATAAGAACATCTTAGGGACCACACAAATATTCTTATATGGAGACTATTCTTATACGGAGGTCTACCTTGAACAAACCAAAAGAAATTATTTCATATGTGTACTTGGGAATATTCATGCATATGCATAGGAAAAACAAAAATGTATTTAAGTATATGTTAGAGCATAACTCGGTTGAACTCACCAACGTTGGTATGTCATGTTTGGTTGTCATATTTTAGTATCAAAACTCATCTAGAGTCGCTTGATTAAATACTAGAGTCAACTTCCTTTAGGTTAGACTAGAAAGTCTAGAAATGTTGAGACATACAAGTATTACTTCAAAGTCCTGAAGAATGTGAATTAGTTACAAACTACAAAGACGACATCATCATTCATCTTGAGTTTAGTAATATTGACTTGAACTATTTTATTCCTAACGTATCTTTCAAGTCGTGTTATATTGAAAATAACTGCGAAGTTGTACATATTGTATAATACTCTAGTGATGTGACATGATCATAATAGTATGATCATAAAATTAAGGAATTGGACTACGAAGTATATTGCTGTTTGAAGGTGAAAATAGTTTCTGCTGATTTCGGTAATTTCGGGTGTATGGGTGAGAAACATATTTAATCCCTAAATAATATACTGCAAGGGAGTACTTTAGATTCGAGAGATCAATATGTACAAGTCCGTCATAAACCAAGAAATGGCCGTTCCAGACTTGCCTCGGTCACAAAGTAAAGGAGAATGGGTTAGTTTTGGGGATGGAAGCAAGGAAAGTGATGAGACCATAATAGTTGATTTCTGGAAGAGTAGTTGTTTTCTACGACTTGTATCAAAAAGTGGGAAGCTAACAAATGGAATGCTAACAAAGTGATGAGACCATAATAGTTGATTTCTGGAAGAGTATTTTTTTTCTACGACTTGTATCAGACTTGCCTCGGTCACAAAGTAAAGGAGAATGGGTTAGTTTTGGGGAGGGAAGCAAGGAAAGTGATGAGACCATAATAGTTGATTTCTGGAAGAGTAGTTGTTTTCTAAGACTTGTATCAGAAAGTGGGAAGCTAACAAATGGAAAGCTAACAAAGGTTTTATGAGTGTTGTATGCTCCTGACTGAACTTGTTGTTCGGTGGAAATAAGTAAGACCTATTTATATAAGTCGAAGTGAAACGTACTCTGGTCTCATTAAGGAATGGAAAAATGGGTGAGTAAATGGGAGGAGGTGGTAACCGTTAATGCGTGGAATTGATGTTCCATAAAAAAGAGCATTTCACCATTAACTCCATGTATTTACTAACCGCCTCACCCTTATGATGGGCGTAGTGTACGCCGCACATTGTAAATCGCCAAACCAATACCCAAAGAGAATCCCCCAGTTTGTGATATGTGTTGATGTCTAGAATTTTTTTCGGGAAAAAATGTAGCATATTGTTATTTCCTGGCAAGTCGAGCTTGGGAGACTTGCTAGCTTGGTGACCTTAGACGGCCGAGATTTTGCATCTTAAGAGGAAAGGAAGACGTTGATCGTCGCACGCTTTCGTTTTTGGTGGCCGCATAGGGAAGGCCATCATGGTGGCACGACAAGGTTGGCATGCCATTAGCATGGCATGCCTTGGTGTGGTTTTGCATGGACAAATTAGGGTTTTATCTCAAAGGTTACCATGCGTTTTCTGGTAACCTTGAACGGCTTGGATTTGCTCATGGGATTGAAGGGCGACCGTTAATTATCTCACGCCTTTGTTTTGGTAGCCTCATAGGGAAGGACAGCATGGTGGCGCGGATAGGTTGGCATGGCATTCCTTGGCGCGACCAAATTAGAGTTTTAGGCCAAAGGTTACCATGCGTTGTCTGGTAACCTTGGACGGCTAGGATTTGCTCCTGGGATTGAAGGGCGACCGTTGATTATCACACGCCTTCTTTTTGGTATCCGCATAGGTAAGGCCAGCATGGTGGTGCGGCTAGGTTGGCATGCCTTGGCGCGGCCAATGGTTACCATGCATTGTATGGTAACCTTGAACGGCTAGGATTTTCTCCTGGGATTGAAGGGCGACCGTTTATTGTGGCATGCCTTTATTTTGGTAGCCGCATAGGGAAGACCAGCATGGTGGTGCGGCTAGGTTGGCATGGGGCATTGGCAAGGTGCGTTTGGCATGGTGGGGCCAAGGGCTTGGCATGGAAGGTTTGGCTTGGCATGGTGGGGCCAAGGGTTTGGCATGGTGGGGCCAAGGGTTTGGCATATCGTTGGAACATGGTGCGGATATCATTGTTGGCATGCCTTGGCACGGTAGATGTGGCAGGCATGGTTTGCCATTGGCACAGTGGTGCGGCTAGCATGGTTGGCATGCCTTGGCGCGGTAGATGTAGCATGCATGGTTTTTTATTAGCACATGGTGAGGCTATCATGGTTGGCATGCCTTGGCGTGGTAGATGTGTCTGGTATGGTTTGCCATTGTCATAGTGGTGCGTCTAGCATGGTCGGCATGCCTTGGCGCGATAGATGTGGCTAGCATGGTTTTCCATTGGCACATTGGTGCGTCTAGCATGGTCGGCATGCCTTGGCGTGGTAGATGTGGCTGGCATGGTTTTCCATTGGCACAATGGTGCGTCTAGCATGGTTGGCATGCCTTGGCGCGGTAAATGTGGCTGGCATGGTTTTCCATTGGCACAATGGTGTGGGAATTGGGGTTTTGTCCCGTCGAAACCCTAATTAGTATTAAAAAAAAGGTACCCTGGTAATTTTCTCGCAGGCATATTAAATGGTTCAATAAATGCTCTTAGTGGAGACATTATTACTCAAGTTCTGTGACTTCACTGTCTGACTAGGGTTTTACGATTTTAACCCTAAGTTAAAAACCACCATCAACATTAAGTCCCCTACTTAGCTCGGAATAGGGGCATTGTTGCGAGGTAAGCATAAGATGGTGACAGACAAGGACATAATTGAAACATAAATCATGCAAGATGGTCATGAAGATCCGTCTAACCTTTTTCGGGAAGTAAGGAGAATCTTGATCCTCGTACTTGGTGGATTTGCATAAATTCTGCCCATGGTACTGCAGGTTAGGCTAGAACGGAACCGCTAGTATAGATTTGGTGTGAAAGGACGATGTTAGCACTGGTCGGCTTGGACTTGGAGCCGTTAGCACTGGATCATCTTGGAATGGAAGCCGCAGGTATCGTGTGGCTTGGAAAGGAGCCGCGAGTATTGGATTGGCTTGGAACGAGCCGTCAGTATTGGTCGGCTTAGAATGGAGCCGTCAGCGTTGGTCATCTTGGAATGGGAGCCGCTAGCGTAAATTTGGCGCGGGCGCTGATCTGTTGGCATGGCATGGCGTGAGCGTTGGCTTTGGGAAGAAAACAACTTGCTTCAGTTCCGTGGGAAGGTGACAAATTTTTTGAGAGGTAAGGAGAGTTCATGATCCCCATATTAGGTAGCCTTGCATAGATTCTATTTGTGGTATAGACCGTGAAACGGTGAGATGAAGATCGTCGGCTTAGTCTGGCTATGCATTATCTTGGATGGGTTAGGTAACATCATGACGCTGGCTCGGCGAGTTGTTGGTATTGGCGCGGAAAGTCATGGCGCGGACGGCCTATCCCAGTAGCGGCTTGTCTTTGCGGGCATGGTTGTCTGTTTTCCCTACGTGACTCACATAGGAAGTTCTTTCCTTATTCAAAACCCCGTAAGTGTTATGCCCGTAGAAAGGGGGTGTTATTCCTTCCTCATGTCACCTTGTCGGTTTTGTTTTTTCAAGTCACGGTGCTGGCGGAAGAGAAGTAATGATGCAGGCAAGCATGTATTAAACATGTACTTCCTTGTTTTCTCACCAAACCCTAATTTACCTCACGTGTCCAGGCATTCCCTTGTGTTCGCTAGTAGAAAATGGTTTCATTAGAATCCGATATCATACCTCAATCCGAGGCTAGTAGGAGGCTTTACTTTTTGGGACCTCATCGCTCTGCTGGGTACAAGAGATGATCTTGAATCCTTCATTTGCACAAGTCATTCTGAAATCGTGTTTATCCTCTATTTTTTCTCTGGTTTTGTAGCGCATAATGGGACCTACCATTGACAGACATGTCTCTAATTTTTCGGGAAGGAACTCTTTAGGGGAAGAAAGGGAAGGAAGCGAAGTATCCCAATGCGTTGGGAGGATTTGGTGCAACAAAACTTCTTCACAACCCACTATTATGGCGAGACAATTTGCTTGTCAGTGCCGAGCTTGTGAAACTTTTATCGGAAAATAAACGTAGCTCCCCTATCCAGGACGGTGTCATAACCCTTGATTCTGATGAATCGGGAAATTCTCCTCGAAAGGTAGCTGAGAAGACCTCCGAGGAAGATGATGATGTTGCGGTTGATAAAACTGAAACAACTTTTGGAGAAAATGACGAAACTTTTGTCGGCGGCAGTAGAGAAGTCGTGGTAGCATATGTTAGATTGGTTGTCGAGACGGATGTTGGTAAAAATATGGATGATGTTGCTGCTGAGACGACTTCCGGGTGGGATGTTGAGGCTGCTATTGCTGATGTGGCTTCCAGATGAAACTTTTGTTGCCCAAAAGATTTTTGTGGAAAGTATTTTGAAAAGCTCTGACTGAGGCATTGGAAATTCACACATTAGCTTTCTGTGACTATCTTCTTCTTCTACATTGTTTCTTTACCTTCCTTGTATTCGTGGCGAAGTTAGGGTTTCTTCAATTTGCATCCTGCTTGCGGTTTCTATTTTTTTTCTTCTTTTTTTGGAAAAAATTTCTCATCATTTTTTTTTTTGAAGACCCAAGCCTTCCCTTGGAATGGGTTGGTATATTTGGTTGACTGTGTCTTCTGAGCTTTGACAATGAAAGGATTTCGTGTAGATCCCCAGTACCCAAGTATGGTTTATATGTTCCCATCTTGTATGGTAGTGCTTAGGTGAAGCTCTTGATGGTATCAACAAACGAGCGGTCCCGGTTCTTGGAAGCAGATGTGATCAAAAGAGACTACATTATCATGGGAACAAAATAGGTTGGCTAGATGCGTAAGCGAGCAAACTGTCCATGAACACGAGCTTTGGCGGGAAGGAGGCATTATAGCGACTTCGGTTCTTTGAGAGGACGTTGAAACTTATAGAGGAAAAAAAAACGCTAAATCTTCATCTTCGGATCCTGGAGCATCTTATGGAGAGAATGCTGAAGCGGAGCGACTGCTGGAGCGAATGTTAAAGCGGAGCGGCTTCTGAATCAAATGTTGAAGCGGGGCCGCTCCTGGAGGACGTGGAAGAAGAGAGGTTGCATCAATCAATCAGTGTGTTTTCAAACTAGACACCCTTCAAGCGAACAATGGTTAGGAGTCCCCAGTTTCATCAATCAATCGTGCTTTCCAAGTGAGGTTGGGGTTTGGGAATGACTTCATGGATGTAAACAGCTGCTTTCCTGATGCAGTATGGTTGAGGAATATAAATATGTCTTTACGTTGTTCCTTGGGTAAATATATAATCTCATATAAATATTTCATCATAGACTGCACAATTTTTCGGGCAAAGTCCCCAGAAATCATGCATCTCCTGACAGGAAAAGAGTTTTGTGAACTCAGGGGGGTTGCTGATTTTCCATGCTTCGATTTTGGAGAAGTCATTCCTAATATTTACGTGTGATGAAATTAGATTGATGATTCTCTTCTACTGGGCGTTCAAGAGCAACGCTGTAAAGATGAAAGATATAATCTGCTGTAAAGATTCAAGCTGTTAGCACTGAAATGATGCAAGCTGTTAGTGCTGGAAAGATGCAAGATGTTAGCGCTGGAAGGATGCAAGTTGTTAGCGCTGGAAAGGATGCAAGCTGCTGGTGCTGGAAAGATGCAAGTTGTTAGCGCTGGAAAGGATGCAAGCTGCTGGTGTTGAAAAGTTGCAAGTTGTTAGCGCTGGAAGGATGCAAGCTGTTAGCACTAGAAAGGATGCAAGTTGCTGGTGTTGGAAAGATGCAAGTTGTTAGCGCTGGATCGGCTTGGAATGGGCGATGGCTTGGCATGGATGCTGGATTGGAATGGACGCTGGCTTGTTTTTGCGGGTCCAGTTGCCTATTTCCATATGTATCTCAAACATGAAATCCTTTCCTTGTTCAAATTCCAAAAAGTGTTATGCTTATGAAAGGTGTTGGCTCCCTTTTTTTATCTCGTATCTTTGTTATCACGTCCTGGTGTTAGCGGTAGCGTGGTAGCAATAAAGTGGGAAAGCATATTCCAGCTATGTACTCCAGCATTTCTATTTTAATTTGTTCTCTTGTTTTCTCGTGTTGGTGCAAACCCTATCCATAAGTATGCCTTCCATAAATCTGTAGAAATATTTTTTTTATGAAATGGTGTAAACCCTAGCCATGGGTATGCCTTTCATAAACTTGTAAAAATACTTCATCATAAACAATTCCTCTTCGAATATCACCATAGTAACGTCGGCTATCTCATGAATAGTGACGGGTAAACATTATTATGAAAAGTAGGCACGTATGGGTAGGTGACTGTTTTTTTTTTTTGAAAGGCAAATGAAACGCTAATTTATGGTTTTGATTTCCTAGATTTCTTGGGTTGATAGACAAATGTTACCTTGAAGGTTTTGGATTATTTTTTTGGAATGAATTATTTTTGGGAATAATATTGTCTTGGTTACGATTGTAAGTGATGCAAACATCCCAGGAAAACCATGGAACCGTGTATTGGTAGATGACATGGGGTGAAACATAACATGGCCATCGGTTTTATCTTTCCCGTGAAAACTTGAAATAGTAAACCATGTATCTTGTCTAGGTAAGACTTACTCGGTTTTTCAGGCCTCCTGATGAAAAGGGAACCTTCCGGGTGTAAGACCGAGTTTTATGGGAAGCACCGTCGTGATTGTGGAAAGTCCCCAGTCATCTCATCTGATAATCGAGTCGTTGATCCTTGGTTGGATCATTCGCTTTTAATATCTAGGCAGTCCCCATTCATCCTTCCGGGTGTAAGACTGATAATAGGGTCATCTGGTAACTGAGTCGTTGATCCCTGAGCGGGTCGCCTATTTCTACCATCTTGATATTTGGGTCGAAGCATGAGATCGATGGTTGAAAATTGACATTGTAACCTAAAGATCAATTTCCCACTGTGGTCGCCAATTGTTTGAGGGTGAAAATGGTTTCTGCTGATTTCGGTAATTTCTGGTGTATTGGTGATAAACGAATTTAAACCATAAATAATGTACTGCAAGGGAGTACTTTAGATTCGAGAGATCAATCTGTACAAGTCCGGCCTAAACTAAGAAATGGGCGTTCCAGACTTGCCTCAGTCACAAAGTGAAGGAGAATGGGTTGGTTTTTTTTTTTTTTTTTTTTTTGGGGAAGCAAAGAAAGTGATGAGATTAGAATAGTTAATTTCTGGAAGAGTAGTTGTTTTCTACGACTTGTATCAGAATGTGGGAAGCTAACAAATGGAAAGCTAGAAAAGGTTTTCTGAGTGTTGTATCCTCCTGACTGAACTTGTTGTTCGGTGGAAATAGGTAAGACCTATTTATACAAGTCGAAGTGAAACATACTTTGGTCTCATTAAGTAATGGAAAAATGGGTGACTAAATAGGAGGAGGTGGTAATCGTTAACGCATGGAATTGATGTTCCATAAAAAAGAGCGTTTCACCATTAACTCCCTGTATTTACTAACCGCCTCACCCTTATGACACTTCCTTATGACGGGAGTAGTGTACGCCACATGTTGTAAGCCGCCAAACCAATACCCAAAGAGAATCCCTCAGTTTGTGATATGTTTTGATGTCTCGAATGTTTTTGTGGAAAACATGTAGCATATATTTATTTCCTGGCAAGTCGAGCTCGGGAAACTTGCTAGCTTGGTGACCTTCGACGGTCGAGATTTTGCATCTTAAGAGGAACGGTAGTCGTTGATCGTCGCACGCTTTCGTTTTTGGTGGTCGCATAGGGAAGGCCAGTATGGTAGCGCGGCAAGGTTGGCATGCCATTGGCGTGACCAAATTAGGGTTTTAGGTCAAAGGTTACCATGCGTTGTCTGGTAACCTTGGACGGCTACGATTTTCTCCTGGGATTGAAGGGAGACCATTGATTGTCGCATGCCTTCATTTTGGTAGTCGCATAGGGAAGGACAGCATGGTGGCGCGGCTAGGCTGGCATGACATGCCAAATTAGGGTTTTAGGCCAAATGTTACCATGCGTTGTCTGGTAACCTTGGACGACTAGGACTTGCTCCTGGGATTGAAGGAAGACCGTTGATTATCGCACACCTTCGTTTTGGTATTCGCATAGGGAAGGCCAGTATAGGGAAGGCCAGCATGGTGGTACGGATATGTTGGCATGCCATTGGCGCGGTTTGGCGCGACCAAATTAGGGTTTTATGCCAAAGGTTACCATGCGTTGTCTGGTAACCTTGGACAGCTAGGATTTGCTTCTAGGATTGAAGGGCGACCGTTGATTGTCGCATGCCTTAGTTTTGGTAGCCGCACAGGGAAGGCCAGCATGGTGTCACGTCTAGGTTGGCATGGGGACATGGCAAGGTGTGTTTGGCATGGCACGGCGGGGCCAAGGTTTTTGCATGCCATTGGCACATGGTATGGCTAGCATGGCTAGGGCCCATGCAAGGTGCGTTTGGCATGGTTGGGCCAAGGGCTTGGCTTTGACGGTTTTGCTTGGCATGGTGGGGACAAGGGTTTGGCATGGAAGGCTTGTCATGTTAGGGCCAAGGGTTTGGCATGCCGTTGGCACATGGTGCGGCTAGCATGGTTGGCATGCCTTGGCGTGGTAGATGTGGCAGGCATGGTTTGCCATTGGCACAGTGGTGCGTCTATCATGGTTGGAATGCCTTGGCGCGGTAGATGTGGCAGGCATGGTTTGCCATTGGCACATGGTGCGGCTAGCATGGTTGGCATGCCTTGGCACGATATATGTGGCTGGTATGGTTTTCCATTGGCACAGTGGTGCGGCTAGCATGGTCGACATGCCTTGGCGTGGTAGATGTGGCTGGCATGGTTTTCTATTGGCACAGTGGTGCGGCTAGCATGGTTGGCATGCCTTGGCGCGGTAGATTTGGCTGGCATGGTTTTCCATTGGCACAGTGGTGTGGGAATTAGGGTTTTGGCCTGTCGAAACCCTAAGTAATATTAAAAAAAAAGGTACCCGGTAATTTTCTCGCAGATATATTAAAGGGTTCGATAAATGCTCTTAGTAGAGACATTATTACTCAAGTTCTGTGACGTCACTGTCTGACTAGGGTTTTACGATTTTAAACCTAAGCTAAAAACCACCATCAACAACTGCTTATCTTTTGAACTTCGTAGATATGACATCGACATAATCTTGTATATATTGTTATGATTATGTGTATGAGTTATGGTGAAGATTTCATCCTAGGAAACAATGTTTTACATTTTTTTAAAGGAAGTACATTCATGAACTTATTTCGTGAATCGAAAGGGAAATCAATAGGCTTATTGGTCCGGCTATTCATTGCAAAACTTTGGATGACCAGTATGTGTGATATGGTAGAACCGATCTTAACTTTTGTAACACCCCGAGTTCCGGACCAATGTCAAACCCGTATGGAGATCCGAACTCAAAGCGCTACGGGTCGGAAAGAGACTTATGCATACATATTTTTGGTCGGAAAGAGACTTATGCATACATATTTTTTTGCTAAATTACTTTTGCACAAAACATAGTTGAAACTTTACATAACATAAAATAAAGCATATAAATCCTCTTATTATCTTAACAACGATTTCAACCAAACATATTATTTCAAATTACATTTCAAGCAATTCAATCACTAAGCTACTCATTCCTAGATTTCGATGCGCCAGTCTGATAAATCTGCAAGGGTGTCAATTGGGGTGAGATGACAGCTCAATAGAACGCATTCCCAATCTCAAAACATGCATAACAATGTCAATGAGTCAAATAACATACAACATGAGCATACGACATAATTTCGAGAAAATCTCTAATATAGATGCTCACCCAACATGATCACCACACAAGTATATTTGTTTAATCATGTTTTCAAAATACAAATATTGTTTCTAACTAATCATCTTAATAGTTTAAAACAAGTATTCACAATATTAATATTATTTCAACAAATCACCGTTCAATCATGAGTTCATAATACCAGTAATACTTTCAATAATTCATCCAATTAGATTTCACAATTGAATTCAACAATTCACTGAAATAGATTTCGCTCGTGAGTTCACAATAATATTAATGTTTCCTACAAATACTTCAATTCGTATTTCAATGCTTGAGTTCATAAAACCAACAAGGTTTCCACTAATCATTCAATAGAGATTCCAACACATGATTCACAACTTAATATTGTCACCAACAAGCCATGAGTTCACAACATTTATATTATTATCAACAAACCATTTATCAAATCATCCATTTAAGTTTCAACCCGTGAGTTTATAAAATAAATTATATTTCCAATAAATCATTTAATCTATATTTCAACACATCTCACCAACAAATCTTGAGTTCACGGTACGAAAACCTTGGTTCGTACACCCACCTATCGTTTATCGGCACAGACAGCCTCCACCGATGGTCAGGAACAAAAGTTCCTATGGGGATCATACCCATATGCACTCGGGGATCATTACCCGTTTCATTCACAGTACGAAAACCTTGGTTCGTACACCACCTATCATTTATCAGCACGGACAGCCGCCATCGATGGTCGGGAAACACAAGTTCCCATGGGGATCATTACCCATTTAATTCTCGGGGATCATTACCCGCCATTAGCATGAAACGATATTCCATCTAATGTAAAAATATGAACTCATTTCCTTTTGTAAATTGTTTTTACACACAACACAAGCAACCATGGCATAAGAACATAATTTTCTTTCAAGCATTTCTACAAACAAGCTAACTGCATCCATTTTGCATCATACAAATTTGGGTGATTTATTAATCTGATCTTCCTGAAACCATTAAAATACATACATAGCTCCATAAGAAACAACATATCCAAATTTCATAGATAACCAACTGGTCAAACAAACGTTATCGAATTTACAAGGACATCCTAAAAACTAGGCAAATTACATGTCATTACCATACAATTCATGATAAATTCATAGAAATATCAAATTGACTCAATCCAAATAAAACTGATAGATAAATCACAAATCTACAACTTTTGTTAAGGACTCAAATCGTTTTAACATCATTAAGACTTCCTAAGAACAACAACATCACAACAAGGCGAAACTGTACAGAAATTCAGAAAATATCACTCAAATTCAAACACACATTCAACGGTGAATTTACATTGGACAATTCTCAAATTTTAACAAGAGATACTTAATCATGTTATATATCAATAATAGAATCCTGATCATCAACAAGATGTATATATTTATTCAAATAAATAACTGAATCATAACAATACAAAATCATTTAAAATAAACACCAAAGAAAATACCCAAAGAGAAAGGGTTTAGCATTCTACCTCTCAATCCTTTGATCCTCTTGATTCTCCATAATCTTATTCTCTAAAATAAACATAGCTCCAACTTCTTCTTTTTCTCCTAACCTTTCTTTTTCCAACTTCTAAAATTCTTTCCATTTACATTAATAGAAAACCTATATATTAACTATTATTTTTCTTCACTATTTTAATTGTCTTTTCATTTTCTCTTAATTTTATTTATTATTGATTATTCTATTTACCCCCTAACTTGAAGCCTTTCTAGTTCAATCCACCCACTTAGGCTAAGGCTAAGGAAACAACAATCTAAACCACATGGTTATCTAATTTGGGTTCAACCCGACCCGAAACCGCAACTAAAAATACGGGGTATTACAACTTTGGTTATGTATCTTTGTATAACTAATCACAATGCATGACTTTGATTTGGTATGACTGGTCTTGATAATTGGTGTAACCGATCCTAAGTAATCACCATGTGATGGTATAATCATTCCTTGCAATTAGTGTGACAGATCCTAATAATTGGTGTGACTGATCATAAGCATTTTGTGACCGATCCTTTTAATTGGTGTAACCGGTCCTGGTAACTAGTGTGACCGATCACAAGTAGATATCATGTGTAGATGGAACCGTTCCTTGTAACTAGTGTAACCGATCCTAGAGACCGGTGTGACCGATTACAAGTATTTTCATATTTATGTATAATCAATCCTAGTGTTTGGTGGAACCAATTGAACTCATGTATGTGACTTGGAAGGAAAAATCACAACTAACCATTGTGACTTGGTATGACCAATCACATAGTAGTCTTGGAATAAAGGCAAACTAATTCTAAACTTGTTTGGAAGTGTGGTAACCGATTCCAAGAATGCAAATCCATGTAAATATGAAATAAGGATTTGCAGTTAAAAGATGTCAAAATACTTTGAACACGAGTAGTAACTCTTATCATTTATTGTTCAAAGATATTCCTTGGTACTCAAGGTGATCATGTGACGAAATAAATTAAGATTTTTTAAACTAAGGTTTATGATTTTATATGCTTTAATTACCAACAATTAATGCATAGCTCTAGTGAATAAAAATTAGTAACATGCATTTACTAATTGGAGATTTTCTATTGAGAGATTTCGGAAATATTGGACAAGCATTTATTGGATATCATGAGAATACTTTAGGTTTTGTAAATTCCTTGCTGTCTAAACATCATTGGTCTACAAATACCTTAGTTTGCATTTTTAACAAACTATCTTAAGAGCCATGCAAACTTCATTATTTTTTGTTTCTGGTGGAGCCGTCTAATCAGAGAGAAATGTATCATAATTAGGTGAAATCTCTTACGACTGCTCGTTTAAAGACTTATGTGGGATCAAGAAGCTCTACGAGTACCATGGGTGGGAAACTAGATAATTGCAGTGTTGTTAGTTTTCGATTGATTTGATTGACTAACGATTGTTGAAACTTTGATTGCACCTAGTTTGTTTATGCTTGGGAATCTTCTCTTCTGATATAAGATTCACTCAAACTAGATCAGAGTATCAATGGGATCTTTAGAACTGTTGTTGGATCTAAAGACATCTTGTGATAATCCATTACTAACAGACCCCGTTATGTGTGTGATTGATCACAAGAGATTCAAGTGTTGTTTTGCAAGTTATTGAATATTAAAAAAGAAGAAGATTTCTTATTATGGATGGGGAAAAATGCGTCGCCTGTTTTTCTAGAAAGTGGAGAGTCGAGCGATTTGTCGAGACTCCTCAGCCAGGTAAGATGTTAATCCTCACACAGATGCACCTCTGCAAAGGGGGTGCTTAGATTCGGGAAATCAATTTGTATGACTCTGGCCTAAACCAAGATAATGGTCGTTCCAGAATCAATTCGGTCGCAAAGAGGGAGATGGGTTGATCTGTAGGAGGGAAGCTGAGAATTGTGTGGGATCAGTGATGATCGAGGATTGTGGGTGTGTTGAAGGTTTATACAGTATTGATGAACTGTTGAGTTCTGATAAGTTCCGAGTGATTGATGAATTCTTGAGAGTAGTTACTCGAGAAATTCAGTGTTATACGTGTATTCAAGTGTTCGAATGTCGTTGTTCAATCAAGAATTCAGAGACTTATTTATATTGTTAGAGTAGTAACACCACTGACCCCTATAAGTGTGACGGTTTCTTGAGTGAAAGAGTGGGAAAGTGGGAGATCGTGGTAAAGTAAGTTACACGTCGTGTGGAGACTTGACTGATCGTGCACCCACTACTTTGCTAACTCCTTCAACCATTGACACAACTTACGCACATTTCTCGTCGTGGGATGAATCCACGTGCCGTAGACCTCCAGAACAAAACCCTAAGTGATATCCCCCATTTGTGACGTGATTGATGTTTCATGAATCGTGGAGTCTGCGGGGCTGATCGTGCACCCACTACGGACTCGTATTTTGATGGTCCGCCCCTCCATTCTATACGGAAAAGAATTTCCTATCTCCCAACGAGGGAATATTTAGGTTTCAAGATCGTTCGGGAGGTGAAAATAGTCCGAAAGTAAAACTCAGGAAGAATTCAAGAGGGACGATAGGAGAGAGTTTAGGGCCCAGTATGAGCGATTGAGCAAATTAGGTCAGAATTGCGAAAACGTGTGGGATAGGCTTCGTGCAAGCCCTAGAAGAAACCTGGTCGGTCATGGAGGCATGCACATGTTGCCATGATATCCGTGTCCCCATACTGAGAGTTTCAGTATTTTCTGATGCGCGTTTGAGCGATGTTGTGAATTTTCAGAAGAGTTTTCATCTTGGCTGAGAATTCTCGACTTTTTGGTGGAATGAGCATGTATGCTCAATTCATCAATATTTTGAAAGTATTAAAATAAAATATTTTAATAATCCAAAATTGCCGTGAGGGGCTAGCCGGCCGCGTGACCATGTTGGTTTTTTTTTTTCGTGATTCAAGCAATATTTGAGAAAGTATGGAGAAGTCACGAATTTTTTTCAAACCCATGAGTTTCACGAGTTGAGGGAAATAATAATAATGAGAAATTAGGGATTGTAAGGTGTGGGACCGACCATGGCTAGGGCATGGCCGGCCGGCCAAGTTGCCCGGTCCCGCACACCTTTCCCTATTTTATTATTATTTTTCGTGAATCCTTGAAGTTATGGAGAGTCCTTGAAGATATGGAGAATCTAGGAAGATGTGGAGAATCCAAGAAGATGTGGAGAATCCATGAAGTTTTGGATTAATAATTATAAAAAAGCTAAGGATTATGAGGTGTGGGACCGGCCACGACTTGAGCATAGCCGGCCGGCTATGTTTCCCGGTCCCGCACACCTCTCCTTATTTTATAATTTATTTGGTGAATTCCTCAAGTTATGGAAAACTCTTCAAGTTTTTGCACAAATTGGGAAATTTTTTGCCAAGATGAAGAAGTCTCCAAGAATTTATGAAAATCACGAGAAAATATAGAAAAATAATGGGGAAGCATGAGACTGGCCCCGGCTAGGACCCGGCCCATGGGCGCTTCCCATTATTTTATTGTTTATTATTTTCTTTCTCCCATTTTGTGGAGAACTCTCCATTGTTTCATGTTTTTTGGATACTCGTTCGCGAATTCGGGTGCTCAGTCGTGCATCATTGTTGAATACACTTGCACCATTTTGCGGGACTTACTCAGTGATGATTCAGATGCCCAATTGTGGAGTAATTATTATCAATTCATGAGATCCAGTGGAGAATAATTCATGAAACTGAGTAATAAAAGTGAATAGATGTTTCATTATTAATTCGTAGGATCAGATGTGGATTCAACTACGAATTCAGAATAATAATATGATCATTACCATCTTATGGGATCGTGGATTCGACCATAGAATCAGAGTAATTGAGATTTATCCATCACCATTTCATGAGACCAATAGATTAGATCATGAAATCAGAGTAATGAGATAATATAGTTGTTTCATTACTATCCTATGAGATCAAGCCGTGGATTCGATCATAGAATCAGAGCAATTTTTATTTCCATTCCATGGGATCATGCCGTGGATTCGACCATGGAATATGAGCAATAATAGATTATTCTTGGAATTCGGTGGTGAATGTCACGGAAGAATTAATCTATGTGCATAGTCAGGAGAAGGCAAATCCTGAGGGTGCTCTCAGACACTACTAAGAACACCCGAGTCTATACACGTCGCTCTACATAGTCAGGATCAGTGAGTGTTACTGTCCTGAAGGCGTTGTTGCTCTCAACCTGACAGAGAACTGCCCAATCGTTCTTCTATGTAGAGGGGGGTCGCTCTCATGTAGTCAGGGAACATTGAGTATCAACGACGTCCTGAAGGCGTTAAGCCCTCTCAACAAACAATTATATAAGAGGACCGCCCAATTCTATTATTCTACATAGAGGGCACAATGAAATGCCAGGGATCGAACGCTCAGCTAGTGGAGTCTTTTTGAAAGACATGTTTATCATGGCTTTGTAAAATATGAATCATCACATGCTTGAAGCCGTATAAGAAACATGATGTATCATGATTTTACGGTTTTGCCCTTTGTTGAAAATCCACCATCTACATTAAGTCCCCAACATAGTGGGGAACAATCATGTTCTGCAGTATGCATTAAATGGTGATTTTCAGTCGATGAGGTCTGGTTGAACTCGGTCTACAAAGGTAGTTTCAGAATCCTCAATTTACTCCAATGAGATCATGTACGAGCAAATGTGTGGATGAAAACTATGATAGTAAGGTACATGAGCGTGGAGAGATGAGGCACTGCTGATTTGGGTGTTTAAAATCTTAGTTATGGTCGATTTAGGATTTGAGGGCCCGAGCCTTAAAAGGAAACCCGTGCTTATTAGGTTTTGGAAATAAATTTGATTTAAAAGGGAATAACCCTAAAAATTCTTTTTATTTTCCTTTGGATGACCAATACTTCATCATCTCCTTCACACCAAGAGCAGCATGAGGAGAAATCATTGAAGTCAGCAGCACCGCCGCCCGTCCGATCACTGCCGGCCGTCCAACCACCGCCGACCGAATTACGTATGGTGCCAACAGGTGAGTTCGTGATTTTTTTTTACTGTAGGTTTTATGATTGATGATTTTTCACAAAACCCAAAATCCCATGGTTACATATGTATGTGTAGGATTTATGAAGGATTTTTAGAAAACGTATGTATATGCACGTTTGTTTGTTAATTGGAGGAACGGGCAAAAATCCCTAATATGAAAGAGATATGTTAATTTTGAATAGACATGGTCTAGTTGCAGTAGCAAAAGTTTTGTTTATTATGTTTCTTGAAAACCCAAGTTCGTTTCTTGAAAGTATGAACTTGGCAAATACTTTTATAAACGTAATTTGTTCGTAAAAGTAGTAAATAATAATCCTTAGAGTTAAAAGAATTTTGAAAAGACCTGGAATTCATGTTGAAATTTTATTTGAGATATGGAGAACTCTACAAAAATAGAAAAGTCCCTGATTCCATAGACGAATGCTCGGTTGAGCAAAAGTTTTTCTTTTTAGTAATTTACGTGAGTTATTAACTCACGAAAAAAAAAATTAAAAAAAAGGTGTGTGACTTATTCATGCCTTATTAGATAAAAATTGGGTTTTTGGAAACACGCAATTTATGAGTTTGGTGAATTCACAGTGTATGCGTGAGTTCAGTGTGATTTTATAGCGTATGTATATACATAAAATCAATGAGTGCTCACATAGAGGGTTATGTGAATTACTCATGGTTTCTTAGAAAGTCAGTGTAGACTCTTGAATAATATGTTTTATGCTCAACTTTGCAGGTTTGAAAGAAAGAGCAAGTTTTGGAGTTTTTACGTTGTTATCACTAAGTTCGTGAAATCGTAAAGAGGTGAGAATTGAGGAATATCATTTTTGCAGACGTCGATTGTCGTGTTTGCTTTAATTCCATTGTGTTGATGAATTCATGTATGAATGTTGCAACAATCTTACAAAATGGTTGAATCCCGTAGTGCTTCTGAAGATGATGTCTCTTCGAGAGAAGATGTTTCCTCAAGAGAGGATGTTTCCACAGATAGCTCTTCCAGAGATGATAATTCCTCCAGAAACGATGATACTGAGGTTTCCCAGGAGAAGAAGGGAAGTTCCAAGACTAAGAACATTCCAACTGCTGAGGACAAATTATTCGTGTACCTGTATAGGCCTGAAAAGCATCCTTTAGGCTTTGCGTTTCAGTTGCTGATAAATCCTAGGTGCACTGCCCATAACAAGTTGGTGTCTCCCCGAGCTGTGGTTCGGTTTGGTTTGAAAAGGAAGTATTTCGCAGCTTCTCAAGTGGAGTTGAAGCTTTCTCGGAGACCTCTGATGCATTTATCTGGATGGGAAAGGCACATGTTAGGATATATACGTGTGAGGGATATATTGGATAGTGCTCAGGTAACACGATCCATTCAAGCTGCTGGATATCTGATCATAAATCATGATATACCAGGTATGATAGCACTGCTCTCCCGTTGGTGTGTCCCTACTCACACATTTATATGCAGATGGGGATAATTCACCATTACTCTGGAAGATGTAGTTGCTTTGTTGCACCTTCCAATTACTGGTAATTTTCCTGAAGAACTCTCGACAAAGGAGAAGGAGATATCCGACACGTTAGAAGCAAAGATGCACGAATTTCAATGAGTCACCTGCATCTTGCTATGACCGATGGTTGTCACACTGGTGGCCGAGAGATAGAACTCATGAAGGACCGGTTGATGGTGATTTGACAATTGCGGCTTTCTTGTGTCTGTGGCTCACACGGTATATCTTCTAAGACTGTGGACACTTGTTGAAGCCATTTGTGATTCATCTTGCCATTAAGATGGCCAAAGGTGAGAAAATTCCCATTGGCAGTCTATTTTTGGGTTCTTTGTTCGCCAACTTGGACTCTCTAGTTATGGATTCCAGTATTTCTGATGGCTTCATGAAGATTGAGACGTATGCTAATACCATGTTTCTCCAAGCCTTGATGTGGGAACACCTTGAGTGCTATGCCCCAATTCCCCGTAACATTTTTCAAGGACCCAAGGTCGACACTCGCCATTCCCTTCTTGAGGAGAATAATGCTAGGATCATGCGCTGGTCTAGAAAGCAACCACAATACAAGATATGCATTACTGACGTTCCCATGTTCTGACCGAGAAACCTTCGCAACTCCTGGTTATATAAGATTTTGGCGTCAGCAACTCGAGCGTGTATATACGTTTGTAACGAATATTCAGTCCCCTATACAAGAGTTCCCTCCTCTTGACGTGGTTTCCGGTCGACCCAGGTTGAATTATCTCTCTTGTAGTGATAAGAGGAAGACATCTCCAAATGCGTCACAAGTAAATGTTTTTCTTGTGATTTCGACCAAAGTATGACAATCATATTTTAATCGTATTTCTTTTCTTGTGATAGGGTGGTCGTGCTGTGAGACCTCGAATTGATGTAAATTTTCCATCTTTCAAGAAAGTCCCCAGGGAGGAGAAGGCAGAAGTAAGACAACACATAGGATGATACCGAACAGAATACAGTCTCCTGCCGCTTCTTTGGTGAGTTGCTTGCGCTTTTCTTCATTGCAACTTTCCCATCCATGTAATTAGGATTTAAAAGAGTATTGTCCATTCATTTCAGAATTTTTCCCCATCGGTTATTGATGGTCTCTGTTTTTCTCTTGGTCGAACAATTCAGAATTCCAGCACTGAGGAGGTTGACGTATGTTTCCCCTTTTTCACTTGATAATTGTAATGCGCCTTTGGACGAATGAGTGACGATTGTTGTTGATGTGGACAGAAGGAAATCACCATGGATAAGGAGCATGTTTATGAGGTGCATTCCTCTTTGAGTCATGAGAATATGGAGAGCTCTCGAAATCCCGAACCGAATGAAAATGTGGAGAGTTCTCCGAATGATCATAACGGAATTGCCAATGGAGGTTCCAACATTGCCGAGTCCTCAAATGGTTTAGAGGCTCCCCTAGTAAGTATTTATCCCGTAGTCCCTTCATAGAAGTATGATATTGCTGATTTATGCATGAATGAATGAGAACCCGTATGAATATACGAGTAATTTTTCCGAAATACGTCATCAAAAAATATCAGACTTCAGACTTTATTAGAAATGCCGTAGAATCCTCGTCTGGAGTCGAAATTTTGATGTCCGCATATGTATATCCAAGCCCAAGAAATTTCCAAGCTTTAAAAAATAATATTTTTGAAATTTGAGCATGTTTAGAGCCTAAAAAACGCGAAACAATAAACTTCCAAGAGATATTTAGAACTTTTCGAGATTGCATGTTGTGTGATGTTTTGGCCACATCTCCTCGCTCGTTCATCCAATTTTCATGAAATGTTGACATGTTGTAGAAAGCTTCCATATGAAGAGAATGGTATATGATCCATATCTAGATTCCTCACCAATTGATCCAATTCGTCATTGAACATAGGGCAGTGTAAATGTTTTTCAGCTGAGCTTCTTTGAAAACGTGTTTCATGACTTTGATACTTCTTGCACATGTCGTAAATGCATAATAAGGAACTTAGACGATGTTAGTTCACTTAATTTCTTAATTTTATGATTGCATTGGATTTCCACGCCTGAACCATCCTAATCCCATGTAATCTTCACATTAGGTACCTAACGACGAAGTTGGGGATCATGGATCCAATAATGATATCTTGGGAAGTCTTGGAGTTTTTGGCGATGAAACTCCTATATTTGCACCTCCAGGTTATTAAGTGCTAGTAGTTAATGCATGGGAGGTGGTGGAAGCCCCAATTCAACCTCAGATGGTGGAACCCGAATCGAGAATAGCATAAACTGCTTCATTTGAAGTGGTATCCACGATTGTTGATGCCGCTCCAATAGTTGAGAGGCATATGATAGTGCATGAGTATCCCAATGCAGGGATTTCTTTTGATCCTCAATTTGGTGAAATACTCCCATACCATCAGTTAGTTGGTGGTTTTAGTATTCCCATCGGATATGCTGCTATGTATGAGAAATTATGGAAAATGTATGGACACATCGTGGTTACTCAGGATCCAGAATGGAGATATTTCTTGACAAAGCAAGTGGAAGCCATCTTGCGTGTTATACGTGATATCTGTATCACTCCCAGAAATGATGTTACTCGAGACGTACTCTTTGATTGGGAGTATAACTTGAAGAATGCTGAAGAACTTGGCTTCAATATGAAGTGGCTTCGTCAAAGGATTGAAGCTATCAGGAAAACAATAGAGGGTAGCACTCCTTTCCCTGTTAGTGATGCCATGACGAAGAAGATGGACGAAGTTGCTGAACTGACCAAGAAGCTAGAATTGGAGAAAGCGGCTTTGAAAGCTTTGGAAGATGCGGAGAAGCAGAAATCATTCTTTGATGGTTTTCTTTAGTTTCCTTTCCATAACCTCATGAACATTGAATTTCTGAGAGATGTGAGATTTTATTTGGGTTTTGATTTTTTGATAGGTTTTGAATTTATGAGTGACTAAGGATTTTGTTTTTGATTTTGGATTTGATAGAGATTTTCTTAAATAAAGAACTATAGATTGCTGAATTTTCAAATGCCGAGTGCAAGTATGCACACGTTTTGGAGGAATTGAAAATACAATTAAAAGAAAATCCTAAAGTGCAAATTTCAAATATTTTGAGTGCTTGCCTTGGACATAAAACATCCAATGTTGAATGCTTCATGCATCGAAAATCTTGAGCCAATTCTCATGAATCACTGGTATTCTTGTCTTGCCCTTGATGTCAGCCAATTTGTAGTATCCTCCAGTGAGTGACTTAGCAATCATGAAAGGCCCTTCCCAGTTAGAACTCTTTGCAGAATGCAAATTGCGCCAAGTTGCCTTGAGAACCAAATCTCCTTCATGGAACTTGTTAGGCTTAGTTGGTCGTGCCCCGAATTTCTTTTGTTTGTTCAGGATTCTCCGCACAACGGGATGCACTGTTGGTAAAATTTTCAGATTCTTTGGAATATATGGACACTCGTGCAAGGTAAAACATTCAGGGTACTAATTATGGAACTCGGTCACTATTCCATCAATGACCGTGTTGGTAAGATGCTGAATTTTTAGGGGTTCAGCATCTAACCACTTGGTGAAGTATTGCTGAGGTGAGACTAACCACTCATAGCATTTGATGACAGGTAGGTTTTGAGCGAGTCCCCGAATTAGGGTAGCATATTTGAAAGTAGGTAACACATATGCAATATGAGGAATAAGACTTGCCTGAGTGCGAAACCTCCTGACGAATTTGTTAGGGCTTTCTCCAGGCTTTTGCGTGAGTCCCATCAGAGTTTCAACCTTTTCCAAATGCTCGAAAAGCTGGTCATCTTCTGAGTCAGATCTTTCTTCGGTGGAGAAGTGTGCAACTGAAGGTAAAGATACCACATCAATTTTTCCATCATGTATTAACGCTCTTCCAAGAACCATGTCGTATCCAGGATCCTCCCTGATTATGAAGAATTTAGTTTCTATCCAGGTTGAATCACTTCTTATGTTGAGAATGATGTAACCATAAGCATCCCTGGAGATTCCTTCATGATATCTGATTGAGACTGGAGCGTGAGTTGCTTCTTGATGAGTGATGCCAGCAGCTCTGAGGGTTTTCAGAGGAATAATGCTGACAACATTGCCAACGTCGACTAATGCTTGTCTAAATTCATTCCCCTTGAGATGCACCATGGTGAGAAGTCCTCAGTCATCTCTTTGTCTGTCACAGGTGGTTCAGGAAGTGTTTCCTGAATTGACAGTCGTTTGCCTGACACGACATATTTTAACGCAGCAAACATGTCATCTCTTTGGTCCCTTGATAAGTACAGTAACTCGCAGACGTGCTCCATTAAAGACTGAACTGATTCCTTGATCGGCTGCTCGGAGGGTGCGAATTTTCTGATCGGGAGAGGATTTATGTGTACTCCTTCAGTCCCCAGTTCTCCTGAGTCGGCCTTTTCTTTGAAGATGCGCTTCAAATTTCTGCAGTCACGGGTTGGATGACTGACATGCCTATGGAAGTGGCAATAACGTGTATTCTCCATTTCCTCCGTGGTGGGATCCTTTTTGACATGAGGTAGCTTCACTGCACCATCTTGGATCCAGACTTCCAGTAGTTCGATCACCTCTTCAATGGGAAATGGGAAATCAGGAACTTCCTCATCATTCTGTTGGGATTGTGCATTTATGGTCTGGTTGTCCTTCCTTGGAGCTTTTGGAGGGTGAGACATTGGAGAAACATTTTTATGTTTTTGTTCTTCGGCTTTTCTCTTGCTTCCTTTAGCAACATTCATGGAAGTTTCAACATTGTACTGCTTATTGATCAGGCACCGAGCACTACTACTTAGAGTGTCTTTCGATTCCTCAATTTTGACAGATTTCGTTCTTTCTAGCAAGGCGAGAGCAGTAGTTGCTGATCGCTTGGATGCTTCATGAAGTTACGAAAAGGTCTGGAAGCAGAGATTCTCCAACAAAGCTCTGTAAATAGGTATCATCCCATTAATGTACAAGTCCACCAGTTGTTGTTCAGTAACATTTGGATCATGACAATCCAGTGCCTGGAGTTTGAACTTGTTTACGTAGTCGTTCGGGTGTTCAATATTCTTCTGAGACATCCTCCCCAGGTTGGAGAGTGTGATTTGTTCAGAGACAAAGAAATATTTCCTGTAGAAAGCATTAATCATTTCTCCCCAATCGGCTATGCTCCCTGGAAGGATGTTGTTGTACCAAGTGTATGCACGACCCGTCAGGGATTTCGAAAACTCTTTCGAGCGGACAACATGGTTGTGTTCATGTTCTCCTAATGCTTCCAGAAATGGAGAAACGTGTTCTCGAGCATTTCCCGTTCCATTATAGAGTTTGAACGTTGGAGAGGTGTAGCCTTTTGGGAGAGGGATCCTCTGTGTGGTTGCAGGATACGGAGGTTGATGACGGTGCATGGTCGTTGTATGACCCCTTCCTTGATTCTCCATAAAGCGTTCCAAGTCTTCACGGGTGATGAAACCGGCGGGTTGAGGCTTAGTGGATTTGCGGATTTCATCATCATCAGGAACAGGAATAACTTCGGGGTCCGTTGGAGACGTTTCCTTGTCTTTCCCATTCTCTTGATTTTTGTCAGACATCTTATCAGTAAGAGTTTTGAGATAGTTGAATAGTTCCTTCTGAGTAGCATCCATGTCAGTTTGATTATTGGCGAGAACTTCCTGGACCTTCATGAGATCGCCTATGGTAGGAGGATTTTCTCTGATTTCTTCTGGATGCCGCTCGAAAAGAGGATGATCTTCGACATTGGTGTGCGGAGGAGTAATGTCACCACCATCATTAAAAGCGGGAATTATTTCCGGAGTACCACCAGTGTTATTGCTGGTACTAGCGTTGTTGGTGTTGGGACGTGTAACTGAACCTGACCTAAGATCGACCATCTTTGCAGAAATGAGAGATTGCAACCGAGATATTAATCTCCCACCGTGGTCGCCAATATGTGGATGGGGAAAAATGCGTCGCCGATTTTTCGGAAAAGTGGAGAGTCGAGCGAGTTGTCGATACTCCTCAGCCGGGCAAGATGTTAATCCTCACACAGATGCACCGCTGCAAAGGGGGTGCTTAGATTTGGGAAATCAATTTGTATGACTCTGGCCTAAACCAAGATAATGTCCATTCCAGAATCAATTCGGTCGCAAAGAGGGAGATGGGTTGATCTGTAGGAGGGAAGATGATAATTATGTGGGATTAGTGATAATCGAGGATTGTGGGTGTGTTGAAGGTTTCTACAGTATTGATGAACTGTTGAGTTCTGATAAGTTCTAAGTAATTGATGAATTCTTGAGAGTAGTTACTCGAGAAATTCAGTGTTAGACGTGTATTCGAGTGTTCGAATATTGATTTTCAATCACGAATTCAGAGACTTATTTATACTGTTAAAGTAGTAACACCACTGACCCCTGTAAGTGTGACTGTTTCTTGAGTGAAAGAGTGGGAAAGTAGGAGATCGTGGTAAAGTCAGTTAAACGTCGTGTGGAGACTTGACTGATCGTGCACCCACTACTTTGCTAACTCCTTCAATCGTTGGCATGACTTACGCACATTTATCATCGTGGGATGAATCCACGTGCCATAGACCTCCAGACCAAAACCTTAAGTGATATCCCCCATTTGTGACGTGATTGATGTTTCATGAATCGTGGAGTCTGCGGGGCTGATGTGTTTAGTTTAGTCAATTGTTGACTGGTTAGACACTGAGCCTAAGTTTGGTGAATCAAGCATGAATGGTGAATGCTCATTGATTCATGGGTCGAACATGTAGTTATCTGGAGAGATGTCAGTATGACAAGTTACTGACTAGTTGAGTGATTGAGCAAGTATTGCCGCGAATTATGAGTATTCAATGAGCAACTGAGCAAGTATTGCTCAATTCACCGAATTATGGGATTCTTATGGGGAATTGAGCAAGTATTACTCAATTCTCCAAAATTAAGGATTTGATGAGCAACTGAGCAAGTATTGCTCAATTCACCAAATAATGGAGAATTGTCGAATATTGACTAATATTCAGGTGATTGAGCAAGTATTTCTCGATTCAGCGAATTATTTACTGGTGATGTGATCCAGTAAAATATTAATTAAAATATTGATAGATTACTGAATATTGTTTAATTAATTTCAGATGTTGATTGATGAATCAACATAAACTTATTAGTGTTCGAAATTGCTCAGAATGATGGTTTCACAGAGTGTTCATTCGAAACCCTAATTTTGGACAATCCCCAGTCAATTGGAGAATTGCCGAAAATTGATTATGAGTGATAGAGGAACCAACCACATGGAATGTGGAATGTCCATGTGATTCCCAGCACTCGAGTGAGCATACACCAGGGTTTTGAGAGTTGGTGAAAAGTGATGATTAAATGGGGAGTTCACCATTTACTGAATCTTTCTGGGTTCAACATTAGGTGTAAAACCTAAGTAGGAGAGATGATACCGACCAAGAGAACCAGGGGCCGGCTCTTGGTGACCACGTGACCAAGTGTTGGTCGTTTGGAGGATTCTCCAGGTTGGTTGAAACCCTAATTAGCGTCCTTTACTAGAATCGATGTAGAATTCTCATACGGACTCGTATTTTGATGGTCCGACCCTCCATTCTATACGGAAAATAATTTCCTATCTCCCAACGATGGAATATTTAGGTTTCGAGCTCGTTCGGGAGGTGAAAATAGTTCGAAAGTAAAACTCAGGAAGAATTCAAGAGGGACGGTATGAGAGAGTTTTGGGCCCAGTATGAGCGATTGAGAAAATTAGGTCAGAATTGCGAAAATGTGTGGGATCGGATTCGTGCAAGACCTAGAAGCAACCTGGTCGGTCATGGAGGCATGCACATGTTTCCATGATATCCGTGTCCCCATACTGAGAGTTTCAGTATTTTCTGATGCGCGTTTGAGCGATGTTGTGAATTTTCAGAAAGGTTTCATCTTGGCTGAGAATTCTCGACTTTTTGGTGGAATGAGCATGTATGCTCAATTCATCAATATTTTGAAAGTATCAAAATAAAATATTTTAATAATCCAAAATTGCCATGAGGGGATAGCCGGCCGCGTGATCATGTTGGCTTTTGTTTTTTCGTGATTCAAGCAATATTTGAGAAAGTATGGAGAAGTCACGAATTTTGTTCAAACCCATGAGTTTCACGAGTTGAGGGAAATAATAATAATGACAAATTAGGGATTGTAAGGTGTGGGACCGACCATGGCTAGGGCATGGCCGGCCGGCCAAGTTGCCCGGTCCCGCACACCTTTCCTTATTTTATTATTATTTTTCGTGAATCCTTGAAGTTATGGAGAGTCCTTGAAGATATGGAGAATCCAGGAAGATGTGGAGAATCCATGAAGTTTTGGAATAATAATTATAAAAAAGCTAAGGATTGTGAGGTGTGGGACCGGACACGGCTTGAGCATAGCCGGCCGGTTAGGTTTCCCGGTCCCGCACACCTCTCCTTATTTTATAATTTATTTGGTGAATTCCCCAAGTTATGGAGAACTCTTCAAGTTTTTGCACAAATTGGGAAATTTTTTGCCAAGATGAAGAAGTCTCCAAGGATTTATGAAAATCACGAAAAAATAGAGAAAAATAATGGGGAAGCATGGGACTGGCCCCGGCTAGGACCCGGCCCTTGGGCGCTTCCCATTATTTTATTATTTATTATTTTCTTTCTCCCATTTTGTGGAGAACTCTCCATTGTTCCATGTTTTTTGGATGCTCGTTCGCGAATCCGGGTGCTCAGTCGTGCATCATTGTTGAATACACTTGCACCATTTTGCGGGACTTACTCAATGATGATTCAGATGCCCAATTGTGGAGTAATTATTATCAATTCATGAGATCCAGTGGAGAATAATTCATGAAACTGAGTAATAAAAGTGAATAGATGTTTCATTATTAATTCGTAGGATCATATGTGGATTCGACTACGAATTCAGAATAATAAAACGAGCATTAACATCCTATGGGATCGTGGATTCGACCATAGAATCAGAGTAATTGAGATTTATCCATCACCATTTCATGAGACCAATAGATTCGATCATTAAATTGAAGTAATGATATAATATAGTTGTTTCATTACTATCCTATGAGATCAAGCTGTGGTTTCGATCATAGAATTGGAGAAATTATTATTGCCATTCCATGGGATCAGGCCGTGGATTCGACCATGGAATAGGAGAAATTTTTATTGCCATTCCATGGGATCAGGCCGTGGATTCGACCATGGAATAGGAGAAATAATAGATTATTCTGGGAATTCGGTGGTGAATGTCACGGCAGAATTAATCTATGTGCATAGTCAGGAGACGGCAAATCTTGAGGGTGCTCTCAGACACTACTAAGAACACCCGAGTCTATACACGTCGCTCTACATAGTCAGGATCAGTGAGTGTCACTGTCTTGAAGGCGTTGTTGCTCTCAATCTGACGGAGAACTGCCCAATCGTTCTTCTATGTAAAGGGGGGTCGCTCTCATGTAGTCAGGGAACATTGAGTATCACCGACGTCCTGAAGGCATTAAGCCCTCTCAACAAACCATTATGTAGGAGGACCGCCCAATTCTATTATTCTACATAGAGGGCACAATGAAATGCCAGGGATCGAACGCTCATCTAGTGGAGGCTTTTTGAAAGACATGTTTATCATGGCTTCGTAAAATATGAATCGTCACATGCTTGAAGCCGTATAAGAAACATGCGGTATCATGATTTTACAGTTTTGCCCTTTGTTGAAAATCCACCATTTACATTAAGTCCCCTGCATAGTGGGTAATAGTCATGTTCTGCAGTATGCATTAAATGGTGATTTTCAGTCGACGAGGTCTGGTTGAACTCGGTCTACAAAGGTAGTTTCAGAATCCTCAATTTACTCCAATGAGATTATGTACGAGAAAATGTGTGGATGAAAACTATGATAGTAAGGTACATGAGCGTGGAGAGATGAGGCACTGCTGATTTGGGTGTTTAAAAGCTTAGTTATGGTCGATTTAGGATTTGAGGGCCCGAGCCTTAAAAGGAAACCCGTTCTTATTAGGTTTTGGAAATAAATTTGATTTAAAAGGGAATAACCCTAAAAATTCTTTTTATTTTCATTTGGCCGACCAATACTTCATCATCTCCTTCACACCAAGAGCAGCAGGAGGAGAAATCATTGAAGTCAGCAGCACCGCCGCCCGTCCGATCACCGCCGGTCGTCCAACCACCACCGACCGAATTCCGTCTGGTGCCAACAGGTGAGTTCGTGATTTTTTTTTTCTGTAGGTTCTATGATTGATGATTGTTTTCAAAACCCAAAATCCCATGGTTACATATGTATGTGTAGGATTTATGAAGGATTTTTAGAAAACGTATGTATATTCACGTTTGTTCGTTAATTGGAGGAATGAGCAAAAATCCCTAATATGAAAGAGATATGTTAATTTTGAATAGACATGGTCTAGTTGCAGTAGCAAAAGTTTTGTTTATTAGGTTTCGTGAAAACCAAAGTTCGTTTTTTGAAAGTATGAACTTTGCAAATACTTTTATAAACGTAATTTGTTCGTAAAAGTAGTAAATAATAATCCTTAGAGTTAAAGGAATTTTGAAAATACATGGAGTTCATATTGAAATTTTATTTGAGATATGGAGAACTCTACAAAAATAGAAAAGTCCCTGATTCCATAGACGAATGCTCGGTTGAGCAAAAGTTTTTATTTTTAGTAATTTACGTGAGTTATTAACTCACGAAAAAAAATATTAAAAAAAAAGGTGTGTGACTTATTCACGCCTTATTAGATAAAAATTGGGTTTTTGGAAACACGCAATTTATGAGTTTAGTGAATTTACATTGTATGCGTGAGTTCAATGTGATTTTATAGCGTATGCATATACATAAAAAAAAACGAGTGCTCACATAGAGGGTTATGTGAATTACTCATGGTTTCTTGGAAAGTCAGTGTAGACTCTTGAATAATATGTTTTATGCTCAACTTTGCAGGTTTGAAAGAAAGAGCAAGTTTTGGAGTTTTTACGTTGTTATCACTAAGTTCGTGAAATCGTAAAGAGGTGAGAATTGAGGAATACCATTTTTGCAGACGTCGATTATCGTGTTTGCTTTAATTCCATTATGTTGATGAATTCATGTATGGATGTTGTAGCAATCTTACAAAATGGTTGAATCCCGTAGTGCTTCTGAAGATGATGTCTCTTCGAGAGAAGATGTTTCCTCAAGAGAGGATGTTTCCATAGGTACCTCTTCCAGAGATGATGATTCCCCCAGAAACAATGATACTGAGGTTTCCCAGGAGAATAATGGAAGTTCCAAGACTAAGAACATTCCAACTGCTGAGGACAAATTCTTCGTGTACCTGTATAGGCCTGAAAAGCGTCCTTTAGGCTCTGCGTTTCAGTTGCTGATAAATTCTAGGTGCACTGCCCAGAATAAGTTGGTGTCTCCCCAAGCTGTGGTTCGGTTTTGTTTGCAAGGGAAGTATTTCACAGCTTCTCAAGTGGAGTTGAAGCTTTCTCGGAGACCTCTGATGCATTTCTCTGGATGGGAAAGGCACATGTTAGGCTATAGCCGCGTGAGGGATATATTGGATAGTGCTCAGGTGACACGATCCCTTCAAGCTGTTGGAGATTTGATCATCAATCATGATATACTAGGTATGATAGCCCTGCTCGCCCGTTGGTGTGTCCCTACTCACACACTTATATGCATATGCGGAGAATTCACCATTACTCTGGAATATGTAGTTGCTTTGTTGCACCTTCCAATTACTAGTAATTTTCCTGAAGAACTCTCGACAGAGGAGAAGGAGGTATCTGACACATTAGAAGCAAATATGCACGAAGTTCAATGAGTCACATGTATCTTGCTATTCCCGATGGTTGTCACACTGGTGGCCGAGAGATAGAACTCATGAAGGACCGGTTGATGGTGCTTTGACAATTGCGGCTTTCTTGTGTCTGTGGCTCTCATGGGATATCTTCGAAGACTTTGGACACTTGCTGAAGCCGTTTGTGATTCGTCTTGCCATTAAGATGGCCAAAGGTGAGAAAATTCCCATTGGAAGTCTATTTTTGGGTTCTTTGTTCGCCAACTTGGACTCTCTTGTTGTGGATTCCAGTATTTCTGATGGCTTCATGAAGATCGAGACGTATGCTAATACCATGTTTCTCCAAGCCTTGATGTGGGAACACCTTGAGTGCTATGCCCCAATTCCCCATAGTATTTTGCAAGGACCCAAGGTCGACACTCGCCATTCTCTTCTTGAGGATAATAATGCTAGGATCATGCGCTGGTCTAGAAAGCAACCACAATACAAGATATGCATTACTGACGTTTTGGACATTGAGTATGAGTTCAACTTTCCCCCCTGGGTGTCAGTTCCTTCTCTTTTCTCACAGTTGATCACTTTTAATATTACTGACGAGAATATCACGTTGAGTACTGGTGCTGGTATGAGTAAAGGAGAGAGATCTTTTGTCTTGAGTTGTAATCCTGGTTTCTTGATATCAATAATGAACGGAGGATTCCAGGTAGAAGAGTACAACATTGACAGAGCCGCTAGACAGATGGAATTTTACCAGTGCATTCCGGGTCATCAAATGAACAAGACATAGATTGAGTACCTGAAGGCTCATTTAGACTGCACTTGCGTGGAAGGAAATGAATACTTGTTCCATGTTCTGACCGAAAAACCTTCGCAACTCCTAGTTATATAATATTTTGGCGTCAGCAACTCGAGCGTGTATATACGTTTGTAATGAATGTTCAGTCCCCTGTACAAGAGTTCCCTCCTCCTGACGTGGTTTCTGGTTGACCCAGGTTGAAGTATCTCCCTGGTAGTGATAAGAGGAAGACATCTCCAAATGTGTCACAAGTAAGTGTTTTTCTTATGATTTCGGCCAAAGTATGACAATCATATTTTAATCGTATTTCTTTTCTTGTGATAGGGTGGTCGTGTTGTGAGACCTCGAATTGATGTAAAATCTTCCATCTTTCAAGAAAGTCTCCAGGGAGGACAAGGCATAAGTAAGACAACACATAGGATGATACCGAACGGAATACAGTCTCCTGTTGCTTCTTTGGTGAGTTGCTTGCGCTTTTCTTCATTGCAACTTTCTCATCCATGTAATTAGGATTTAAAAGAGTATTGTTCATTCATTTCAGAATTTTTCCCCATCGGTTATTGATGGTCTCTATTTTTCTCTTGGTCAAATAATTCAGAATTCCAGCATTGAGGAGGTTGACGAATGTTTCCCCTTTTGCACTTGATAATTGTAATGCGCCTTTGGACGAATAAGTGACGATTGTTGTTGATGTGGATAGGAGGAAATCACCATGGATGAGGAGCATGTTGATGAGGCACATTCCTCTTTGAGTCATGAGAATATGGAGAGCTCTCGAAATCCCGAACCGAACGAAAATATGGAGAGTTCTCCGAATGAAGATAACTGAATTTCCAATGGAGGTTCCAACATTTCCGAGTCCTCAAATGGTTTAGAGGCTCCCCTAGTAAGTATTTCTCCCGTAGTCCTTTCATAGAAGTATGATATTGCTGATTTATGCATGAATGAATGAGAACCCGTATGAATATACGAGTAATTTTGCCGAAATACGTCATCAGAAAATTTCAGACTTTATTAGAAATGACGTAGAATCCTCGTATAGAGTCAAATTTTATATGTCCCCATATGTATCTCCAAGCCCAGGAAATTTCCAAGCTTTATGAAATAATATTTTCGAATTTTGAGCATGTTTAGAGCCTAAAAAACGCGAAACAGTAAACTTCCAGGAGATATTCAGAACTTTTCCAGATTGCATGTTGTGTGATGTTTTGGCCACATCTCTTCGCTTGTTCATCCCATTGTCATGAAATGTTGACATGTTGTAGAAAACTTCCATATGAAGAGAATGGTATATGACCCATTTCTAGATTCCACACCAATTGATCTCAGTTCATCATTGAACATAGGGTAGTGTAAATTTTCTTCAGCTGAGCTTCTTTGAAAACGTGTTTCATGACTTTGATACTTCTTGCACATGTCGTAAATGCATAATAAGGAATTTAGATGATGTTAGTTCACTTACTTTCTAAATTTTATGATTGCATTGGATTTCCATGCCTGAAACATCCTAATCCCATGTAAGCTTCACATTAGGTACCTAACAACGAAGTTGGGAATCATGGATCCAACAATGATATCTTGGGAAGTCCTGGAGTTGTTGGCGATGAAACTCCTATATTTTCACCTCCAAGTTATGAAGTGCTAGTTGTTAATACAGGGAAGGTGGTGGAAGCCCCAATTCATCCTCAGATGGTGGAACCCGAATCGAGAATAGCAGAAACTGCTTCGTTTGAAGTGGTATCCACGATTGTTGATGCCGCTCCAATAGTTGAGAGGCATATGCTAGTGCATGAGTATCCCAATGCAGGGATTGCTTTTGATCCTCAATTTGGTGAAATACTCCCATACCACCAGTTAGTTGGTGGTTTTAGTGTTCCCACCGGATATGCTGCTATGTATGAGAAACTGTGGAAAATGTATGGACACATCGTGGTTACTCAGGATCCAGAACGGAGCTATTTCTTGACAAAGCAAGTGGAAGCCATCTTGCGTGTTATACGTGATATCTGTATCACTCCCAGAAATGATGTTACTCGAGACGTACTCTTTGATTGGAAGTATAACTTGAAGAATGCTGAAGAACTTGGCTTCAATCTGAAGTGGCTTCGTCAAAGGCTTGAAGCTATCAGGAAAACAGTAGAGGGTAGTACTCCTTTCCCTGTTAGTGACGCCATGACGAAGAAGATGGACGAAGTTGCTGAACTGACCAAGAAGCTAGAATTGGAGAAAGCGGCTTTGAAAGCTTTGGAAGATGCGGAGAAGCAGAAATCATTCTTTGATGGTTTTCTTTAGTTTCCTTTCCATAACCTCATGAACATTGAATTTCTGAGAGATGTGAGATTTTATTTGGGTTTTGATTTTTTGATAGGTTTTGAATTTATGAGTGACTAAGGATTTTGTTTTTGATTTTGGATTTGATAGAGATTTTCTTAAATAAAGAACTATAGATTGCTGAATTTTCAAATGCGGAGTGCAAGTATGCACACGTTTTGGAGGAATTGAAAATACAATTAAAAGAAAATCCTAAAGTGCAAATGTCAAATATTTTGAGTGCTTTCCTTGGACATAAAACATCCAATGTTGAATGCTTCATGCATCAAAAATCTTGAGCCAATTCTCATGAATCACTGGTATTCTTGTCTTTCCCTTGATGTCAGCCAATTTTTAGTATCCTCCAGTGACTGACTTAGCAATCATGAAAGGGTCGGAAAATGTTGTTGCTAATCACTTGTCTAGGTTGAATGTTGAATATGTTGATGAATCTGTGCTTATTAGAGAATCATTCCCTGATGATCAATTGATGCTTGTGTCTGAAATGCCGTGGTTTGCTGATATCGTGAACTACCTTGCTACATGTAGAATGCCTTTGCATTGGTCTAAACAAGACCATTCTAAATTCTTGGCTGAAGTTAAACATTTCCTTTGGGATAACCCATATCTGTTTAAGTACTTCCAAGACCAAATCATTAGGAGATGTGTCCCCAATTCTGAACAAAGGGATGTCATCTCTTTCTATCATGACCATGCATGTGGAGGCCACTTTAGCGCCAAGAAAACTGCTGCAAAGATCTTGCAGAGTGGTTTTTATTGGCCAACATTGTTTAAAGATAGCCATGCTTTTTGTGTTGCTTGTGACTGATGCCAGAAATTAGGAAGTATCTCAAGAAGAAACATGATGCCCTTACAACCCATTTTGATTGTGGAGCTGTTTGATGTGTGGGGTATTGATTTTATGGGTCCATTTCCTAACTCTGAAGGTAAGTTGTACATTCTTGTTGCTGTTGATTATGTCTCTAAGTGGGTAGAAGCCATTGCATCCAAAACGAATGATCATAAAGTTGTTCTTTCTTTTCTTAAAGAAAACATTTTCTCTCACTTTGGAACACCTAGAGCAATAATCAGTGATGGAGGTAGTCATTTTTGCAATATACCTTTTGAATCACTTGTGCGCAAGTATAGAATCACTCATAAGGTAGCAACACCTTACCATCCTTGGACCAGTGGCCAAGTAGAAGTTTCTAATAGGGAAATTAAGCATATTCTTGAGAAGACTGTTAATCCTTCTAGGAAAGATTGGTCTTTACATTTAAATGATGTTTTGTGGGCGTATAGAACTTCATACAAGACTCCCATTGGTATGTCCCCTTACAGACTTGTGTACGGTAAAGCTTGTCATCTACCTGTAGAGTTAGAACATCGTGCATATTGGGATGTAAAGAAATTGAACTTCGACCTTGATAAGGCTGGCACCTAAAGGAAACTTCAACTCAATGAGTTAGAAGAATTAAGAAATGATGCATATGATAGTGCCAAAATGTACAAACAAAGAATGAAAGTGTTTCATGACAAGCGCATTTTGCGCAAGTCTTTTACACCTGGTCAAAAAGTTTTATTGTACAACACTCGTTTGCATTTGTTTCCAGGAAAGTTACGTTCTCGATGGTCAGTTCCATTCTTGGTACATACTATTTTTCCCCATGGAGCTGTTGAAATCGAAAACCCAGCAAACAAGAACATCTTCAAGGTCAATGGTCAGAGATTGAAACCATTTCTGGAGCATCTTCCACCATAAGTTGAGACTGTAGACTTGGAAGACCCCGTCTATGTGGACTAAACTAGTTCACCTGTGTACATACATATGGACTAAAAATCCATTCTCTTTCCCTTTTTCTTTTCTTTTTGCATAGTTTTTATGTGTGCTAACCAAACTTTTTGTCTTATCACTCTTGTTGTTGCTTTCAAAGCATTCATCCACTAATGGTTTAGCACCATCCTTTTGCATCCGGTAATCTCTAACCTTTTCTTAACTCAGCATAGTTCTCTTGGTATGTGATTGTTTAAATTCTTATCATCTTTTGAAACAAAACATTGAGGACAATGTTAGATTTAGGTTTGGGGGTGCGTTTTGCATATAGAGTTTTAGTCTTCTTATTTTAGTTTTAGTTTTCTTATTAAAAAAAAAATATTTATTATTAAAAATCAAATTCAAAAATTCAAAAAATTTCAAAACTCTTTGTAAATATGTACATAAAAACCTCCAACTTTTAGAGATCTTAGATTCACTAGCATGCTTCTAGCTATGTTTAGATAGAGAGTCTGACCCAAATAACTGAAATTAGAAGTACTAGAGAACACAATCGGGTTTCTTAGTTGATTAGAGCGTTAAAGTTGGATTTAACCATGCCGGAGGGCGAATTAGGTGTTGCAAAGATATTTGGTAGTAGAATTGTGATCACCCTTAGTGGAGACTACCCATTTTTACATCAAGCGAGGCACCGACCTTCAATTTTTGTGAATTTCTAAAAAACAAATTAGAGTGTGTATCACCGTACGTCAATTCCGGGTAGGAATGGTGAGCTACCCAACTTCGCACCACTTTTAGCACTATTTTTGATCTCTTGAGTGCTAATTTTGTCAATCATGAGGGTGACTTTTAAAGATGAAAACTCCTTCTTGTAGTTCAATTTGTAGTTAGCATCACTCTCTCTCTCTCTCAACAACATCAACATATCCATAGAAACACATCATCATCAACGAGCAGAGCAACATCAAAATATTTGAAGAAAAGTTGAAATAGTCCAAGGTTTACATGCAACAATTCAAAGAAAAGAAAATAAGATGAGAATTAGTGAAGTTTATGAAATCAAGACAATACAAGTTGTGAAGAATTGAGTGATAAAGTACTTCTCCATGGAGTTAGTAGTTTCATTGTTTTTGTTGTTATTTTCATTTCATGTTTTTACTTTCTTGAAGAAAAAAAATATCATCAAAAAAAAAATTGTATTTATTTTCTTAGTTTAGTTTTGATACCACCATGGTAAAGAAGAAGAATTCAAGAAGAAAATTCCAAGCAACAAGGAAATTGAAGAAAAAAGTTACAAATTGTCAAGTTTTTGCGAAGTTTAGAAGTTCGTCATCAACAGTTGAAGACCGAAGACCGAAGATTGAAGAAATTTCTATGGATGTTGTGAGAGTGGTGTTGATTTCCGATCAGATGTGAAGGTAAGTGAGTACTCCCATCCTTTCTAATGGTTGATTTCCTTTCTTAGAGATCATCAGAAAAAGATTCTTTTTGTCCACAATTCTGTGGAGTCTCCAGAAATTATTTCGGAAGGTTCTCCTTCCCACCATCAACGTGTGAAGGATTTCTCTCTTTGTTCCTGTCTGCACACATGAGAGACTAAAAAAGCGGTCTTTTTGAGTACAATTATCATAAAACCCTATTGGTGAGGCAGAAGTTAAGGCTTGTGATTACTCTTGAACCCGAATTCTTTCATATGGTATGGTTATTTCTCGCTCAACTCTTAAGGATGAGAATGCGTTCTTTGGTAGTTCTAACTTCGTGTTACTAGCATGCATAAACTCTATGTCCTCATAGCTCCTTGGATGCTTGAGACTCTTTCACGCTCTGAAGTTGGAGAAGGTTTTGTGGGTACATCTCTGGTAGGCCCTTACGAGACTACAACTCGTCCACTAGGGACACCTAGGGGTTTAAAGGCTTAGTGCATATGCTAAATGCATTCGAGAGACCAGCGACAGTGGTATAGTTAGAATTTCTTAATTTATGTTTCACTTGAGGACAAGTAAAATTCAGGTTTGGGGGTATTTGATGAGTGCCAAATATTGCATATTTTTGTACCTTTTTTATTGGCATTTAACTCATTTTTTGCACTTTAAAATCAGATATTATCCTAAATTCTGTGTTTTCTTTGTTTTCAAGAATAAATTCTTGTACTAATTAACTTTGTGTTTTTAGGTACCAAATAAAGCTTGGATGAATTGAGGAGCCAAAAGAGCAGAAAATTGGAGACTAGCGGTTGTGGAAGAGAAGTTGCAACCCGCGTGCGCATCAGTTGCAATCTGTTTACAAGTACATGGGCTTGAGCTACCCATATCCGAACTCATAGCCGAATCCAAGCCCGCTCCATCCTGAGCCATTGGATTTGATCTAGCAGCTGCATCCAACATCTTTGCCTTGCAGTGTAGTTGCAGGAATTCCCACACTACACCCTTGTCAAGATTCTATAGAAATCTATTGGAAATCAATTAAACTTCAAAGATTTAAACGATACTTTACTATTCAAACCTCAGAAATGTTTACAAAATTGGAAGAAATAAAGATTACAAATATTCTCTTGAAGTTTCTCTCTCCTCGAGACTCTTTCAACTCTCAAAAATACATCCTCTTTTTCTGGATCTATCGAACCCTTTATATAGGGATTTACATAATGGATGACAGCTAAGTTTTCCTCCTATTTAGGATCTATTCTGCGATCTCATCGCGATCGCTACAATAATCTCTATCGCAAGAATGATGACCATCGCAGGATCAACATATTCTTCTTTATCTCTTCCATCGTCAGTTTCTTTTGGATATTCTGTGACGCTAGTGAAACGTTGTTAAAGAATTGGTAGTAACGCTCGCAGAAACGTTGTTAATATCGCAGGAATAGCGTTGTAGCGATATTCTGGTCCTACATCTTGCCTCTTCTCATGTATTTTCTGCGAAGAAGAGAAGATCATGAGAACTTAAAATGCCATAACTGCTTATCTTTTCATACTTCCCCGTTCTGACACGTTTCCATGTCCTTCGCCAGCTGTTTTCACGAATTCTTTCTTCCAATAAATTTTTGACACGTCTCTTCTAACTGCTGCGATCTGACCACCCACATATTTTCTTTGCATTAATTGCCTTCATCTTCTTCGAGAAATTTCTTCTTTTATAAATACTCTTCTCATTCCTTTCCTTTTTCTCTTTTACTTTCTTCTTCTTTCTCTGCATACCCTCTCTGCAAATTTTATTGTTCTTCCGCGAATTGCGCTTCTGTTACTGCTGTGATTTCTTTCTTCTTTTCAACCTTTTCTTTCATTCCCATACTCAAAAATGGTTGCTGATGGTACTAAAAACTTGAAGGCCTTTAATGAGATGCGCGAGAAACTCAAAATTAAAGGTTTTAACTTGTCTTTAATTCCAGATCAGGATTCTAGATCTGAACTTTCTCTTAAATTATTTACTGATGATCAATGTTCTCGCGAAAAAGTCATAGTATCGCTAGGACAACTTGAAGCTGGTCTTACCATTCCTCTTTATGACCCAGAACTTCCATTATTTTATTAAATAATTTCTGACGAAAGGTTCTCGCGAGTGATATATCAACCAGGTGGAGATTGTATCAGATTACTGCTTGAATATGCTTCTCGCGGTGCTAATAAAGGAACTCTCTACCCTGAAGCTCCAAAGAATCCTTTATTTAAAGATGTCCCCATTGTTTCTGCGGATTATACTGTTGACAATTTCTTTGTAAATTATAGTATAGTCCATATGAAGAGGGATAGCACCTGTTGGGGTGTTCGTTTGAATAAAAAGAAGGTCGCTGGTGACAAATCTCTTATGCTGGATATTGATTTTCATACACCTACCAACCAAGGTCCTCGCCATTCTAGCGATGACAAGTGGTTCATCTTTCCTTTATGTCTTGAAGGTCCTTATATATCTGGTTCTCTCCTATTACCTGCGAATCTCTCGGAGTATGAGCCATGGGTCTTAAATTGGCCTGAAAGATCTAAAGAAGTATATTCTCTCAACTTTTTACATTATTATCATTTACTATCTTCTTTATATTCTCGCTAACTATTTTGATCTTTTCTTAGATTGATAGAATGAAACTCAGCTATCAAGCTCTTAGGAAACCTAGCACTTTCTTGGCTCTGAAATCTTTCACGGATGAAGTAAGAAATATTTCTTCATAAATTTTAACAATATATTGTTGCCCCTATTTCTTATCTTCATCTATGCTCGCAGGAAATTGAAGAGTTAGAACCATTAATACCCGCAAAAACCAAGGAGAAATCTTCAAAATAGAAATCTGGGAAATCTTCAAAGGAGAAATCTACTGCTCCTTCCAGGGGAAAGCCTTCTGCCCCTCACAATAAAGAATCTAGCGATCCTTCACCAAATATAAGGAAAACTCAACCTTCTTCTTCTTCAATTCCTCAACTAATTCCAGAAAATCCAAGTGTTGATCTTGATAAAGATAATAATGATGAGGATTTTAATGTTAGTGGCTTTCCTTGAATACAAAATTCTTCTGATTCTGATTCTTCAATGACTCATCTATCCAGAATTTTTAGCGATATTTCCCATAGCATAACTTGTGATGATGAGGATGAAGTTATTAACAAGACATCCCAAGCTCTTGCTAGTATCTGCGATGCTCCCATACTGGTGGACAATGATTCTCTCCAAGGAGTCTCACGATCGCTGACTCCTAGTATTTTAAATTCTCTTGGTGCCTTCGTATGTTTTCATTTCTTAAATTTGTTTATATATTTTCTCTATCGCTAGATCTTAATTTATATTTTTCTTTCGCAGGTTGGAAGAGATTCTTTTGTTGTTGCTTCTAATTTAGATAAAAGACGTGCCAACTTTGAAGAGAAGGCTGCTAAACTTCGCCAGGATAAAGAAAAATTAGAATCTGAAGTTATTGAGATTCGCAAGAAGAATAAACAGCCGGAGACTGAAGCTTCAGTTGATAAGAAAAAGATTTCTGATCTTGATAGAGCTAACCAACAACTCTATGGTATGACTAATTTCCCTTCTTTCTTAATTCGTTTTACTCTATCGCGGCTTATTCAAGCAACCATTTTTAACTTGCATATATTTATGGTCTCATTGACGAGGCTATACTCTTTCAATCTTTCCCTGAACCTGTAGATGATAGTACTCTTCTTGCTTGTCTTAATAATTCTTTAAGTAATTTCTCAGATGATAAGATTAAATCCCTCTCCATAGATGAACTTAGATCCAAGATTAATCTCTTAAAAATTGAACACAGATTCAATTTAGGTTTGACTGACAAATATAAGCGATTTTATCTTGATTCAAAGAAATAAATAGATAGATTAAGACAGAAGAATAGCGATCTTATTGACGAGAAAGATCTTGCCATCAAAAATGGATCCAAGACCCTAGCAGACTTTCATAAGACTCTCCTTGATGTTCAAATGGATAGAGATAAACTTATCCGTGAGAATGAAGATCTTCTTGCGAGGGAGACTCAAGTTCGATCTCGTCTCCTTATTAATAGTGATGATGAGTTTGCTTGGGTTGCGAAGGTTCTTGATAATGCCAGGAATGACTTAGGTGTAAATGTTATCCTTCAAGTTGAACACGCAGCTTTAATTAGGGATATGATTTCTGAAAGAGAAGGTTGTTTGATGTTCTTCTTCTCGCTAGTTCCTTGTTTTTATTATTCTTCTTTACAAAATTTCTAACTTGTTGTTATATATTCTCGTAGGAGCTGAAAAAAGATATCTTGAAAGAATTGGGGAACTTGAAAATGAGAAGAATCAGCTCGCGAATACTCTTACTGCTCGCAATAATAAATATTCACGATTGAAAGAGCAGTTTGACATTACCACCGCGAATTTAAATAGATCTCTCATTGTTGTTCGTAATGACTCCGTTAAGTTGGTTTGCAATGATCATGGAATTTCTCCTTCTATATATCCTGATCTTGCAAAGTAAGTCCCCGCAATAATCTCAAATCTTAACATCTCTGATAGCGAAGCTGAGGATTCTGACGAGGATGAAAATGAAAATGATAATGATAATGACGAAGTAGAGAAATCTGGTGGAGGATAAGAATCTGATAAGAATGAAGATAGTTATGATAATGATGAAAGGGAGAAATCTGGCGATGAAGAGAAGTCTGATAAAGAGGATGGAAATGGATCCATCTAGTTCCTCTTTTTCCTTCTATCTTCTTTGTATATTTATTTTCTTCTTTCTGTAATATTGCTGTAAATTTCTCCAATTTTGTGAATTTCTTTTGCTTCTACCTGTACGAATTAGAAAACAGTTCTTTTTCTGCAAGTCAATCAATCAATATAATTATTATCCTTTAATTATCTGTGTGCATTTATCTATGCCATTTTTTATATGATAGATGAATAATAGTTTCATCGTTCTCATGCATTCCCATACTTGCCTCTATTATTCATCTGCAATATGAAAAATTGATTAAAGATTAAACATTAATAGTAAATAAAATTTGCCTTAATATTTGCGATATTATCGCCAACAATAACTGCGTGAAATCGCAATTCTCATAACATCTGCGAGTATTATCGCAGTAATCTTGTGGTTTTATTATGCCTCCCTAATTAAAGGTCTTATTCTGCCATGCCCTTTCTTTCTGCGACAAAATCGCAGGACGTCTTTTCATTTTCATGTATTGACCCATTGATCTTGCCTTATCTGTATTCTTTTGATTGTATTGCGATAATATGACAAGCCTAAGCTCCCTCGCGGGATCAAATCCTCATGAAATTGCCGTCTTGTGATGAAATCGCAGGACGTCTTTACACTTTCATGTAAAAACCCATTGATCCCATCTTAACTTTTCTCTTTAGGCTTGTTGCCTCTGTATCATTTACGTCACGCGACAATATGACAGGCCTAAATATTCTTGCGATCATAAAGCCCCATGACATTGCCGTCTTAAGACATTTATCATCTCCCTAATGGAGGGTGCCGCCCTTATCTTCCCCCTGGTTGCCCCTTTAAGGAGGGAACATCGGCCATAAATGTAGTTGCAGAATAACCTACAACTACACCCTCAGTAGAATTAGTAAAACTTGAGAAGTTCTTGATGTTGAATGACAACTTTTTTTATTAATTCTCTCAATTGATTACAAAGAAGTATCTAAATGGAACTAGAATAGTTACAACTTTCTCTATTCTCTTTCCTAAGATAATTTCTAATACTCACCAAAAGAACCTCTCGAATTTTACATTTGAACTCCTATTTATAATGAACTTTGTAC